>JAPMUY010003892.1:0-283609 GCA_026901105.3 Galaxias olidus
AGGCCTCAGTTAAGGTCAGTGTTCATGATTCAACAATAAGAAAGAGACTGGGCAAACATGGTATCCATGGGAGAGTTCCAAGGCGAAAACCACTGCTGACCAAAAAGAACTAAAAGGCCCGTCTTACATTTGCCCAAAAACATCTTGATGATCCCCAAGACTTGGGAAAATATTCTGTGGACTGACAAGACAAAAGTGGAACTTTTTGGAAGGTGTGCGTCCCGTTACATCTGGCGTAAAACTAAAACAGCATTTCAGGAAAAGAACATCATACCGACAGTCAAACATGGTGGTGGTAGTGTGATGGTTTGGGGCTGCTTTGCTGCTTCAGAACCTGGGTGACTTGCCGAAATTGATGGAACCATGAATTCTGCTCTATACCAGAAAATCCTGAAGGAGAATGCCCGGCCATCAGTTCGTGACCTGAAGCTCAAGCGCACTTGGGTTATGCAGCAGGACAATGATCCGAAGCACACCTGCAAGTCCACCTCTAAATGGCTCAAAAAACCCAAAATTAAGGTTTTGGAGTGGCCTAGTCAAAGTTCGGACTTAAATCCAATTGAGATGCTGTGGAATGACCTTAAACAGGCCGTTCATGCTAAAAAAACCTCCAATGTGGCTGAATTAAAACAATTCTGCAAAGAAGAGTGGGCCAACATTCCTCCACAGCAATGTGAAAGACTCATTGCCAGTTATCGCAAACGCTTTTTTTGCATTTTTGCCGCCAAGGGTGGCACAACCAGTTATTAGGTTTAGGGGGCATTTACTTTTTCACATAGGGCCAGGTTGGTTTGGATAGCTTTTTTCCCTTAATAAATGAAATCATCATTTAAAAACAGCTTTTTGTATTTACTCAGGTTATCTTTGTCTGATATTAAAAAAAATTGATAATCTGAAACATTTAAGTGTGACAAATGTGCAAAAACAATAAGTATCTGTAAGGGGGCAAATACTTTTGCACAGCACTGTGTCAATTCCTACACGGAAAACTAATACAGATATCAACAATTGGATTCCTATACATTGCAGTGCACCGAGATTTTGAAGATGCATACGTTTGAAAATAGTAAAACATTTTGATATATACACTCCTACATTTTTACAGATGTAATAATATATCAATTGAATGAATAAACTGTCCATGCATGCAATAGCATACTACGACAAGATAATTACGAATTAAGCATATGCCCATATCTTATCAGATCGTTTGAAGTTGCTCCATAGGAGAGAACAACTCAAGTGGTTAAAGAAAACGAATTTTACATGAGTGCATAGTATATTGAGAAACAACTTAGATGCCTTTGCTAGTTGTCCGACTAACTCAAACAAATTACACATAGACCTAGGTTTATTTATCGCGAAACTCAACTGAGTTCCACCCATGTGGATGAGGGTGCCGGCGCTGGCATTGCATTTCAATTAGGCTAAAGAGAAGTCTGAACAGCTGGTAAACTCGCCCAAGCAGACAAAACAACCTTAGCGGCGGGTTGCTTTAATTCTGAATGATATAAATGTCATGTACGCCAGTAAGGTTATTAATGTTTGTTTTAGTTTGCTGTGTGTATGTGGACACTACAACATTAGACACATTGGCAAGCCTCCTCTTAATCAACTTGATGTACACCTGCAACCTGCACACGAAACGAAGACTTACGCACCGGGGAGAGATGTACAGCTCTTTGGAATCAAGTGCTACAAACGCACTTACACTGGCTATTGACACGTTCATAGACTGGTGTGAATACTACCCACAGGCTCATAATTTGTTGATTGTTTTAGACAAGCTTTTATTGTGATTTTATTGAATGTGTAGATTTGTATGATTTTAAACATTTATACATTTCCAATACTTTTTACCGCAACAAAGTCTCATGTGTTTGGTGGATTGTGAACAAACGTTTAGTGTGTCAGTTGGCCCCATTCCCCACACTTGGGCCTAGTAGTATCTGCCTGACATAAATAGTAATAGCATCGTAATGTAAGTCTTTCTGTAGATTTTCTGCACATGCAAACAGGTCTTTAAGCCAATTAATCTTTGACGGGATGATATTGCGTTTTATAAGTGACTGATTAGGCTATTTAAAGTGGCCGTATGTTTTAAGAAATAAGTAGAAAATGTACTTATTTAAACTTGGATCTCGTCTCTTGCAACCTCTGAAGCAATAGCCAACTGATATGAAGCAAATCGCCTATCGATTTGATTCATTATTTTTATTTTTATGTTAATATAGCGTCATGCACTCAAGTTGCCCAGCCTGCATGGGCTTATAGGACACTTCACATGTTTTGCATGATGTATACAGACAAAAACCAAAAGGTTAATATCAAACTCTAACTCAAATATACAAAGTATTTTTTTTCCTCTACCATGGTTTACAAATTAAGTTTGCCACAAAAAGGTTCCTTTTCTAAAAACACTACACGTTTTTCAATCATCATTACAGAAGAAATGATCAGCAATAGGTAATTCCACTAAAGAGTACATTTCTTATTTCCTCATACAAGGGACAATAGAACATAAAGTGGATCTCGTTTTTATTTCTCCCAAGTCACAAACATATTGTCATCTCCTAAAACACCACTAAAACTACCCGTTTTAATGGCTATAGTGGTAATGTAGGGTGAGTATTGGTAAAACGGGACAGTTAAGCTTTGCAATGAATATCTTTTTAATGAATACACAAAATAACCCCAAATCATATGCATTGCTCGAATGGCATATAAGGAAAAAAAGGTCACATGAATTTGACGTCATAAAAGTGGGCGTGACATCGCGTGCAGTGACATTTGATCACAGAATCACAATGGAAAGTGAAATCACAATGCATTTTGACATTAACATTTTTAAGCTTATAAAAATTTTAAAACTAATATTCACTGTTTCATTCCAATATATTTTGTAAAGGGATGTAATTGTGTATCAAAATTACTATGAATCAATTCTATACTCCTTTCACCCTTTTGAAAATTAAAAATTTTGATGGTGTCCCATTTTGCCAATTTCCTATTGGTAAAATGGGACACCCTATAACTGTAAAAATGGGACACTGCTCTGAGTCATTTTGATAGGGATTTTTTTTTTTTTTGAGGATCACAAAATACATGCTGTCTTGAGAGAAATACATTTTCTAAACTGGATCAAATATAATTTCAATTATAATAATAAAATTATCAGGTATTTGTCCCATAAACAAAAATGTTACTTTGATCCCGAACTACTCGGGATGTGTTTCCCAGAAAGAAGCAGATGATCATCAAGGAACCTAAACATTTGCATAATGCAGAATTGTGGAAAGAGATAGGTTAATCAACACAGAGTCCCAGAGTTTTCTTTTAGATGTTATGCTTGGAATGGCTTGGTCCCCTGGAGTAAGGTCACATAGGCCTATTCATCATAATATTATAATCCTTCTTGTCTTCTTCTGGGCCTACCATTACCCTCCCTTTTAAAAGATGTTTAATGTAAGTATCAATTGTGTTGTATTTTCATTAAATGGTTATTTTAAGACATTAAAACATTTACTTATCTTCTTTAATTTCAGTTTTTCTATATCAAAATATAAGGTGTCCTTTTTGACAATGAAGGTGTCCCATTTTACCAATAGCTGTAAAAAAGTGGTCTCAGGACACATTGTGTTTGAGATGGAGTCATTGATTCTGTGTTTGATTAGTCTTTATTTTTTCTTCTGTATATCGTAGTAAGGGGGTTAATGTTTATAGAAATGTATCAAGTTGGGAGCTAAGGCATCGGGATGATCAAATTTTTTTTCTTCCAGAATGCAAAATTTCATAGTGTCCCATTTTAACAATACTCACCCCCTACCTAAAACGTAGTTGTGCACATAGAGGAGCTCTTTGACTTTTTGGTACATTTTGCATACGGTTCTGTCACATAATTCATTTTTTATAATATGATGTTCTTAATTTGGGTTTTTGCCATATGTCTACAGACCATTGTTCTTTGTAATTAAGAAACCATTTACTTATGATATCCGGATATTGCAACAAAATCTATTTTGAAAAATAAATTATAATTCAGTGATGAAAAATAAAGACTTTTCCTCACTGGCCCAGGGGTATTCATTAGAGGTTTCCCAGTTAAACATCCTTGTTGGTTTGCTTGCACTAATAAAACATAACATTCGAATACGTACCAATCAACATTACAATAACAAAGTGAAATTATGTATTTGCCATTAAGTGATTTTAGATGACAAAATGAACACAGATATGGTTACCACATCTTTTCTCTTGTTGAATACAGAAATTTGAGTTGGAGGGACAAAAAGCTGTATGCACATGTAGAGTAGGTCTACTTAAAGATCACCTCCTAAAAATGTTATGTTAACTATAAAAATTAAAACACTTCAACGTTACCTGGGCAGCCATCTAATAGTAAGTGCTTTAAGGACCACTACATTCTTAGCAACTCCATCTGCAGTGCTACAATCATTAGTTTACTTGATCAATGAATTTAAGCAAACATACGGTGACCGGTACAGTAAACAAAGCAGTATTTTCAAGTAATTTTACATTTTCAAGTGTTTCAGAACTTATTTTTCTTACGTTAACTTCTAGCAAATGAAGTCAATGTTTCCTTAGCTAACGTGTAGAAAATAAATAATGCATATACCTAGGCTAGTTCTAGCTAACGTTTGATAGCTAGCTAGAGTTTTAAAAGTAAACCTTTCAGAAACACCTATAAACTGCATCACAAAATACTAAGAGAATACAATAAAAGAATACTTGATTTCGTGTTACTTAGTGTCGTAAGTATGCCTAAACATTTACATAATTGGAAAGTATAATAGGCCTGTTCGTTATTTATCTTGTGCCTCTGTTAATGACGCATCCCAAACGACTCATCTCTCTGTTGTGACTGACTGCGTGCAGCACACATACTAGACAAGAGGCAATGGGCGACTGAACCATTTTTCAGTGGAGGGGTAACCGACGTGGTACTTTCATGAGACACATGCATTTGAGCACTATTTTAACCATGAAATTATTGTAAAAGCATTTTAAACAGAGCAACGATATACAAATGAGAACACCTTACCTTAGCGACAGCAGCAGCGAGTCAGTGAGACGAGCGATGACGCGACTTGATTTTTCCGGGTCGGGTGGCGGGCGCAACCATTTTTTTCTTGATTTGGGAGAGTAAAGTGAATTCTAAACTAGCATGTAAAGAAGAAATACGACATTTTTAAATATGGATTGCCTACAAATAGGGTGGAAACTAAGGTGGCAAGCCCATTTGCTACCCCTTGGAACCGCCAGTGAACAGTGGGCACAGTGCCATACAAGGTGCGCTTGGAAGAAAACGCATAACGCGCGCGCGCGTACGCACGCACGCACGCACACACGCACACACGCACACACACACGCACACACACACACACCAACAAATGTGACAACAACGATAACAACAGCAACAACAAAGCTGACCACGATTGACAACACACAAACACAAAAACCAGGACAAGCATTATGGTCAAATTTTATTAAACTTCGCAAAATGGAAAAAAATACAAACACATTATAGGGAAACTATACCGAGAAAAAACGAAACATGTGCGAGTAGATACACAGATGGAAACAGATAATACGCATTTAAATGTAATCTATTTGCTCACTCACTATTTTGTATAGTTGTGGATAGTAGCCTAAAGGTAGGTTGTGGGAAGATTCTTCAAATGGAAAAAACGGAGACATAAGTTCACTGGTTATGCCAACATTGTATTCTACAATTAGATGTTCATATGATGTATCCATACAAGTAGCATACTGGACATATATTATTTTGGTACTCTTATTTTACATTATTAATCCTTCAATGATAATCATCTCAGCCACTTTCTATTGTTCCAAAATACAGCACTAATGCTTCCAAATAAAGCATGTCAGCACCCACAAAACAACTCAGCCAAACACTGCTACTTATCCCATTTCTTAAAAAAACCATACAAAGATTGTCAATAAAAGCATCTATGAAAAGCCTTAGTACCAAGTCTTGATTCACAACCTTCTCAGAGCTCAATTGCAACCTTTTGAAAGTTTCTCCTTGCAAAGAAACAATGGTTACCAAATGCAGGTTTTCAACATGCTTTTCATATGTGAAATATCTTTGGGTTAACATCCTTTATAATCATTTAACACATGATCATAACATACATAATATCATCCTCTTAAAACCATCTGCAGAAATGGTTTAGAATAGTGTTATCTTGACAAAACAGCTTTTAATATAACAAAGGGGGTTGCTGCCTCTCTACTTGACTTGTGCTGGGGGGAGGGAGAGGGGTTGTAAAAATTTAATAAAATAACTATCAAAAATACTCTAGCGTAAATAAATCCTGTCTATAAATCTTGAAATATGGCTTGTGAATATGGGTTAGTTAATCTTAAGGAGTTGTAGCAGTAGCACCGAACAGCTGACTGTTGTAATTGTTAAAGGACACTTTGGTGTGTGAATTAAAAATGTCCTATTTTATTATGGTAACATTTGGGTTTGAAAGAATATTCCAGGAAAAAGTTAACAACTAAAACTGAATATAAAACTCAGTTAAATATCTATATGTTAATGTAAATGTACTTGGAAGTGCTTCTGAAAAACATCTAAGAGAAAATATTGCTTGATTGAATTGTTTTATGGCTTGTCCTTTGAATGATGACAAACATACTGGTATTTTATCTGCGATATTAACACCACTTAAGATGCATGTGTTCCAACTAACATATAGTAAAAAACTGAATTTTGGGAAAAAATATACAAAAAATGCATTACAATTGTGCAAAGTCCTAATCTTCATGCCATGTGATATGTTGTTAGGAAAGTATGAGAAAATAGTTACCATAGACGGTCGCACCCACACAAAAGAACAGACACATACTCAGATACACTCACATATTAACAATTCTGGTAGAACGGGTGTGAAGATGGTTTCAGTCAGCGAGGAGTGGTTAAATTGCTAACTCATGTGTGCTTCACTTAGTTTCACCAGCAGGAGGGGAGGATCCCAAAAGAGGAGACTTGGGAGAAACCTGGCACAAAAAAATGTATTTGGACTTTTTAATAAAACATTCAGATGTGTATATAGCCAGTATGTGACAGAGGATATGGATTGGATGGGTTCTATTTGAAGCACTTACCGGGGAAGGAGGCTTGGCGAAGTTAAGGTGAGCGTATAGAAGAACAGCAATATCATTTTGGCTGGCTTCCAGGGCTATGGACAGGGCGGTGCTGCCATCCTAGGGATAAGAGATCATATCTGTTTTCATATTTCAAAAAGTAAAAAAGTTTGACATTATGTCAACAATGAAGATGAAAAAATAGACACAGAGAGGGTTAGGGGCACAGATAGGGACATGAGAAGATTAATATAGACCAGAGGGATGGACAAAAGAGGAGATAAGGAAGTGCTTGGGGGGGGGGGGGGGGGGGGTTGAAAAGGTCAGAGAGGAATTTGTTGACTCACATTGTCTGTGAGGGTGGCGTCGCAGCCGGGCACGGACAGCAGTTGGCGCACAATGTCCACGTGGCCGTGTTCGCAGGCACACATGAGGGCAGTGGAGCCGTCGTCGTCGCGGATGTTGACCTGCGCCCCGCAGGAGAGGAGGGCCCGCACCATGTCCCCTCGGCCATGGCTCACCGCCAGCATCAGAGCCGTCTGACCCGCCTGCAGCGGATCCCATCAAAACGCCATTTTAGACACGCATAAACGTTGCATACAAAACTGTGAAATCAGCTCGATGAGGTCATTCCAAAGGGTTATGCAAAACTAAAGTTTGAGTGTAATGTGGCCAAATAATATGTAACATACGTTTCAGCAACAATTTAAGATTCTGTTACAGCCATTGAGCAGAAATGAGGGAAATGTGTGGCAGTACAGTTTTTTGTCCAGCAGGGGGCATAGGTACCTGGCTAGCCTTGGCGTTGACGTCCCCCGTGCGCAGCAGCTGCAGGACGGTGTGAAGGTCACTGTCAGAGTGGAAGGCAGCCAGAGCTGTCAGCATGATGGCTGTGTAGCCCGCCTTGTTCTGCTTGTCAGCGTTACACAGGCCTGTCAGAGAGAGAAAGACCAAAGGTTTACGGCAGGAACAGCACCATGACGACCTACAGATGTGCTGGGGTCATTCATCAGTTATAGAAAACAAAGCCAACAGCACCAAAAAAAAAATGCCACCTACTGCTACACGTACAGTATCAGTTAAAAGTATGTACACACCTTCCTGTTCAAGTGAATTGGGAAGATTTGACATGTGCACACACACACACACACAAACACATTGAACTCAGTCAGACCCCAGCCTTACCGGTGTCCAGCAGCAGTTTGACCACAGGGAAGTTGGAGTGCGAGACCGTGTAGTGCAGCGCCGTGTTTCCGTTGCCGTCGGCCATGTTGACCACAAACTCCAG
Organism: Galaxias olidus; assembly: GCA_026901105.3. Taxonomy (NCBI): domain Eukaryota; kingdom Metazoa; phylum Chordata; class Actinopteri; order Galaxiiformes; family Galaxiidae; genus Galaxias; species Galaxias olidus. The sequence goes on from JAPMUY010003892.1 coordinate 8,423, forward strand.
CAGCTGTGAGGAAATGGAGGCAAAGGTGTCCATGTAGGACCGGACCACCGCTGGGTCAGCTGCCTTGTGACAGGACACCCGCAACCACTCCTGCAGCACAGTGGTGTAAGCCGTCCTCTGCAGGGAGCACACAGGACCAACACGGACGTCAGATCAAATCGACAAAGGGGGAGCCGTCACATAGTAAAAGTAATATTCGGTAGTTAGACAGCCGGTAAATACAGTGATATCCACTGACACCAAGTACAAGAGGCAGAGCTAAGGAATGGACACATACCGCCCCCTGCTGACTGAAGGCGTTGGGTTCACCTAGAGCTTTCTGGAGGGCATGGAGAGCTGCCAAAAGGCCCTTGCTTTGTTCAAGGCTACAATAGACCGGTCCAAACACAAACCAGTGTCAGTAGCTGAATAGCACTTAGTAGTCACACATATTAACATGAGTCATGCTGTTAATAATATAACAATAATATTATAACAATGAATATTTCCTGTATGCACCGGAGTTTTAATGACTGTTGCTCACCTGCTTTGTGGAGAGGTGGATGCGGTGTCATTTTGGTCGCTTTCAGGTACTGGTGTTGAGGCTGTGGATTCGAGTAGCTCTTGCTGGGAATCTTGTTCTGGGATTGCTGATGGGTTGCCCTCATGCTGGGATTTGAGGTCAGTTGATAGGGATGGAACAGTATTTTGCTGATGCACGATGTCAGTGGTAATAGGTTCAGGGGCATCCTGGGGTGTGGAGCAGGCAGTTGATAACTTGACATTGACTCCGTCAGTGCTTTGAGTTTCAAGGTTACTCTCTTGAGGGGCTGTGCTCTGACCAGTAGAAAGGGTTGATGACTGGGTGATACTGTCCACTGGAACACAGTCATTGGCTGCGGCCTGGGAAACGGGGGCGGGGACAGAGGCTGGTGGCTGAGAGGCACTTTCAAGTACGGCTGTTGCTGTTTGCAGGGTGGCGTCTGATTGGCTGGTACTCCGCTGAGTGGCAGGGAATGCGGCTGGTGATTGGACGGCAGTCTGCGGCGGTCCGAGGGTGGTGGCAGGGGACAGGCTAGCCTCCTTTGCCTCGGAGGAGGAGACTGGGACAGCCGGCGCAGGCCGGTGCTGGGCTGTAGACTCAGGCAGTTTCTCTCTGGCTTCGTGATATTCACTGGAATCGCTCTCCTCCTCCTCCTCCTCAGAGCTCTCACTGCTACTGTCCTCAGAGGACGTGGACTCATACCTGCAAGCCAAGCACGCTCCTCCGTCAATAACACAGGCTCATTTCAGCACAACAACATACCATGAGTATTGTATTAACACGAGTATAACACAACATTTATGAAAAAAAGATTGCTGCAAAATATAGGAAATTTCCTGAATGCCAGGATACAATGCTGCCACCGAGACTTACCCTCCGTTGACTCCAGTGAACTGGAGGTTCTTCTTAGTGGATGGGGAGCCAGGCGCACCCTCTGCTTTTTGCTTCATTATGGACCTCAGGGCCGACTGCGGAGAGCCTGGTATCGAGCAAAAGAGTCAACAATGAAATACGTTGAGATTTTAACGCAGTGTGTCACGTGAATGATATAAACTGTGTCAGAAGGCTACCTACCGGATTTCGACAACTCCTCATTGGACTGAACGAATTCTATGGCTGTGTGCTGTTGTGTCTCCGCCCCCTTTAGTTGTGGTGAGGCCATTTGACTACCAACCATATCCATGGAAACGGCAGGGTTGGTGACAGGCACGGACATAGACACCTCACTCCGCAGGACCTCTCGTACCTGCTTGGAGCTGATGGCTATGGGCAGCTCGACATGAGCTTCTGGTTGAACATTAAAGAACATGAGGACAGTGATGAAGACTAAACTAAAGACAGAGTGGCATGTAGCCGTCTGTATGTGCCAACTGTCGTCAAACAAGTGCACCCAAATAAAGCAAGCCATATGTAAAACTGTCTATACGTAAACGTACCTTCAGAACCTATAACTTCAGCATCTCCTCTGTGATGGCTCACCAGGACTGTACCAGCCGCTGGAAGAGAGGGGGAGCTGCAGCCCTTTGCTCGGAGTAACGTGCCCACTCCCACTATGGTAGGCTGTTCCAGCGTATACACCTGGATCCCCACAGTCCTTCGCTCCCTCTGCAGGGGCTGCTGAGCGAAGCTGACCACCGTCTGCAGGCTGCGGCCCTGCTGTTCCTGCCAGCCCAGGCTGGTGGCTCTGACCGGGTGCTCGGCCCTGGGGGCCTGGCCTGCCTGACTCTCCTTTTGGGCGGCCTCCGCCTGCTGCTGGGCGGCCGCCAGCTCCTGCAGAGTCTTCTTCAGCTGGCCCTCCAGATGGCCCACCTGGCTCCTCAGGGCCTCTGTCTCCGGCTGTAGCCCTAGGTCCTGCTCCTGCACCCCCACCCCCACCCCCACCTGGCAATTGGCCCTCTCCTCCTCCGGCCCCACCCCGACGGTGCGTACCTCCCTCTTCTCGCCGGGCCGCGCCCCGCCCACAATCACCGTGTCCTCTATCTCGCAGCCCGAGTCCTGCTTGGAGCCATCGGGCGTGGTGGGAGACAGCGCCCCCGCTGGTCTGGCGGTGCTCCCGGCTCCGGCGCCGCTCCCCGCCGCCTCCTCCTCGGGGATGTCGATGTAGAGCTCCCCTCGAGGCCGGCTCCGGCCGAAGCTCAGCGTGTGGCCCAGGAACTTCTGGCTCTTGAGCTGGACGCTGAGCTGCCGCTTCTCCTCCTGCAGCACGGATATCTTGACCTGGAGCACGGGGATGGTCTTCACCTGCTCCTCCAGCTCGCGGATCTTCCGCAGGGCCACGGCCATCTGCTCGCGCACGTGCTGCAGGTGGGCGGGGGTGGGCGACACGGGCGTGGACAGGCCGGAGCTGGCCGCCCCGCCGTGGGCTCGGTTGTAGCTGTGGGCGCTGCTCAGGGAGGTGGTGGAGCCGGCCACGCTGCTGTGCATGCTGCCCAGGTTGGAGAAGCGCCGGCCGTCCTTCTCCTCCTCCAGCTTGCGGCGGGCGTCCTGCAGGGTCCTCTCCACGCGGGCCGTGCTGAAGCTGGGCCTCTGCGAGCCGTGGAAGCCCGGTGCGCAGTAGGAGAAGGACGAGTGGCGGCTGTCCACGCTGGCATTGGAGCACAGCGACTCGGTGGAGGTCCACCAGGAGCCCGTGTAGCCGTAGCCCCGCGGCAGCGAGCCGTAGCGCGGCCGCCGCTGCACGGGCACCTTCTTGATGGTGTTGCCCTTCTCGATGTCGTTGACATACTTGAGGAAGTCCAAGTCCAGACGGTAGCCATAGGGGGTCTCCACTGAGTAGGGCACCTCCTGCTCCTTCCCGTGCAGGGCGGAGGGAGCGGGTGGGTTAAGCTTCCCTGAGGGGGAAGGAAATCAAGTTTAAACAGACAGGAAATCTACGTCTAATCTGGGACTCAGACTTTAGAAAATAGCCTTATCCTGGGGATCCTGTGTGTTTACGGGAGAGCTCCTAAAGTATCTCGAAATGACACACAAACAAGGGGCCGTTGTGGACCGAGGTCTACAGGCCAACGATGTTATCCAATCACTCCCAATGGCTACGAAGTGATCTCCCGCCTTAAGATGGCTAAGTGGCATGAATAAAGATAGAGAAGATAAGGGGTGGTCCCGGGCTAACCTGGAAAGCTAGGGTCCATGTGCAGCACCTGGGCCATGGTGAACCTGTGACTGCCTGTCACACGATCACCCACCGATCCTCACCTGGGGACAGACAGAGACAGACAGAGAGACACGGTCACACGCTAACACAAACACGGCACATGGCAGACTGCGAAAGCAGCCCCTGGGGAGGAGTCTGGAGCCATAAAGTACAGGGCCGTACAGAACAGGTCTGTGCCGCGTACCAGGCACACATTCTCTATCAAAACAATTCACTGGAAACGTCTGGGATTAGTGCTAAAATGGGAACCGTGGCGTTCTCATTGTACCAGAATGTCTTCCTGCACTAATCCATGTACCTTAGTGCACATTTAATCAATCTCAGCCTCCCACCCTGATGTCAATGCCCTGCTTCACTATCTTCACAACGGTATCTCCTATCTCTGTCTCCAGTGTAACTCGCGGTCACAGTGCACTGTGTGTTTGTTTCTGCTCCCAATGTTAAGAGAAGAGGACTTAGAGGGGAAAGTTTCCTGGCAGCTCATTTTAGGAGGGAGCTTTGGGGCTGCTAGTTACACCCTTATTAGGAATCATTTGTGCGCGCTAACGTAGGTTCTCGATTTAGGGTTTGCAGACACTCTCTCCCCTTTATTCCTTCAAAAAAACTTTTTCCGTCTCCTTTCCTTCGCTCTCGCTTTCCCATTTCCTCCGCTCGCTCTTCTTCTTTCTATATCTCCCTCGCCCTTTCTCGGTGTCAGCTGACGATCAGGAGACTTCACTGACCACTGTCTCCCTTCCCCCATTCCCTCTCGCGCCTCCACACTCTCCTCTACATCAGCCACCCCAACCCGTTCCATGGACGGGTGTCTGAACTGAAGAACAAACTGTACCACACTGGCCGTCATGACACAACGTAACTTTGTACGCCAGCCCTGTTCAGAATAACACTGCCACCCATGACATGCCGCCAGTGTCCTCAATGTCATGCCTGTGTGTCCCTGTAAAAGATTAACTTTTTAGGTCATTGCTTTGAGGGAACAGGGGGTGCAGTGTTTGCGGCATCCCTTGGCCGCGTTGTTTGAGTTTGCACCATCGCCCCGTCGCTGAGTCTGCAAAGCCCGCATCAAAACGTTTGGAGCTGATCTCCCACTGTTTTCAGGGCATACTTAGTTTGCTTTAGTTCACGCTTCAATTTTACCGTCCCATCAACATGCGTCGCTAGCTTCTTTAAAGTGCGTCTCTTCCTCTCTCCCTCCCTCTCACTCTCCGTAATCTCATGACTCTTGTACTGCCTGTTTATATTCTCGTCTGTTTCAAGGAAAGTAGGGCACTGGGAAACATTGACTAAATCGACGTGGTATTTTTGAAACCCATTACACGGTTTGATGTCGCCGTGTTATTTTCCCTATCTCAATATGTTCATCGCCCTTGTTTCTAGTGACACGGCCCTAAACACTTGCACAGGACACCCACACAACCAACACACACACACACACACAACCAACACACACACACACACACACACACACACACACACAGTACGATGTAACAAAGACTTCTTTCTTTGATTTATAGCTACGCATGACCGATATGAGTACTCCTGTGTGTCCTCACGTGTGTCTGTATATAAGGTATGGAATGCAAGAGTGCTACGTTCAGCATGCAATCAAGTGCTCTCAGGATGGTATGAGTGAGAAGGGAACGCAGCGAGATGGGCACAGTGGAGAAAACCTGTGTTTGTGTGTGTGAGAGAGAAAGTGCAGAGTGGACTTGACAGGGGGGGAGGGGGCAGTTGATGAGATATATTTAGAGTCCGCAATTTAGCCACACAATGACAAACATCCCCGCACATAAATATAATGGCCACAACTGTCCAGTCCTTTCTCTGTCTCTCCCAAACTTTCTTTTGAGTGGATCACCCCCACCCTCTTTGTCCATTTTTTAAGTCAAAGCGCACAACACAACCTCTGTTACTCTCTGTTTTCAATTTCTCCCAGTCCTCTCTATCTCTCCAATGTCCCGACCCGTGCTGTCTTTTGCACCCCTCCTCCCAAAACCTTTTCATCTGCCACTGAAACAGTGCCCTGTCTGGGTGTGTGTGTGTGTGGGTGGACCATCCTCGCTCTGCGTGGGCTCTTAAACAGAGTTCCATTGAGATGACAGTGAACAGAGGACAGTGCACCCCTGCCCCGTACCAGCCCACCACTCTCTTCAAAACTCTGAGCTCCCCAACCTCTCCTTCCACCGGGCAGACTTTCTGCAGGCTCCTCCAGGAGGAATGCTTTGCCCCAAAACCCAGACCCAGACCCCCATCCCCCCGCCCCCTCCACCCCCTCGCATTCCACACCAGCGGAAGTTAACATCGGTCGGTGCCTCCAGGGCCCGAACACACCCACCAGCACTATTAAGATTAGGAATCAAAAGGGGAAAATGCAGGTCATCCGGCCCCAATTATACCTCTCTGAGATGTCCTATAGGAAAGCGAGGGTATCTTCAGAAGGGCGTCTTTGACTCCCTTTTAAGTGTGTGTTGATTTCATTTCCATTTTAATTTGAATGTATCATCACACTGGGCCTTTTTTAGGGTTTTGCAATAATCCTGTCGAGATAAAAAAAACAGTTTGTGATGCACTGTGATGTTATGAAAGCTTTTCAACAATGTGCTCTCTGTGCCAAAAACAGATACAAACAGTTGTCTGTACTTTCTCACTGTTACAGACAGATGGTTTGGACCACCTTTAAAGACTGGATTTAGTTTTAGGTCAGAACACAGGACTTGTTCTTAAAGTTCCTCAAACACTTCTTCCGTATTCACTGTACCACCTCATTTTATTGCCATGACAAGGGATTATGGCTGATTAATACACCCTTAGAAACACCACTGTTCCTACTGCCCAGAAGAAGAAAAAATCTGGTTTTCTGACAGCCTCAGCGGCTTTTGTGATTGCTATTCCGCAGAGCTTTAGGAATGGTTTGTGAATCAGGAAAAGAGGGATTTATTTTCCGTTCCATACCAGCTGCTGGGAGTGCTGCAGGGCTGGTTTTTTCCTCCCAATCTCCTCGCAAGGCCTGCACTTTTCCCCACGATTCCTCTCTTCTTTACTTTGGCCAGCACCTACAAACAGAATGGATACAAGAGAGAAATATCCTCAGTTAAAAACAACAGCCGTTGAATTCATTTTTAGACAACAGCTGCATACCTGCCAATCAGTGTATTTATAAAAAATGCTGCTCAATAAATAAACACTGATTATAAATACTTCCGTGGAGAAATGGAGAATCGTCAAATAGTCCGTAACCCACTCATCAGTAAGATAAATATAGTTCATCCATTAAGCCTAGTCTGCCACATGGGTTGCAAAGGTCCAGTGACTGTAAAACTAAAACACAGGTTGCCATACCAGAAAAAAAAAACAACATGAAACATTCCAACACCTCAGACATGTAAAACATCCTGTGATCTCTCCACAACATGTCAATCACGCTGACCTCCCTATAGTGCAAAGTACATCAACCCTGTTCCACCGCGCAGCTCTCCATGAAAACTCCCCCAGTCTCACCCCCCCTCTCTCCACCACAGCAGCACGCTGTGTGGCTAATCAATCCAAGGCTGGGAACCTCCCTGCCATGACATTGAGCAATGTTTTTCTGTTTTTCATGTGGTCCAATCCATGACTCACTCAAAACACACAGCCATTTACACCCCCCCCCCCCACACACACACACACACCCCCCCCCACCCCACCCCCCCCAGCACATGTCTTCCCAATGGACCTTAAGTGACTAAGCAACAGTTTGACCTACTAGAACACCAACACGGGAATGGTACTGTGTGCGGACAGCAGCGTACTGAGATCCAAACGGTGAACGTTGGTGAAGCTATAGAATAATGCCAGCTTCTTCTCATATCTACGCTTGGACGACTTGGTGGCCGACATTTTGTATGAGGGGCTCAAGGCCAAATGTCGTAAACGACGGCCCTTTCCTGAATGTCATAACAAGGGCTTGATTTTACTCACTCCATTGTTGTATAAATACTTCTGTCACGGCTGTACGATGGAGAGAGAGAGAGAGAGAGAGAGAGAGAGAGAGAGAGAAACAGACCCTTACACAGGAATGACGGCCAAATCACAAAGAGGCATTCATTCAGCCCCTCGTCTCCACAGCTGGTTCTAATATAGAGCTAGGAGGGGCAAAGAAAAAAAGAGGGAGAGAGCGAGAGAGCGAGAGAGAAAGAGAGAGAGAGTACTATAGCCAGGAAAACAAGCCTCACAACAAACCTAATGGTGCCTGAAGTCCTGTTGTGGATTCAGACACAATCAAAGAAATAGGCAGAGTTTGTAGGCAAGGTGATCAATGTTTAGGTCTACAAGTGTCTTTACTTTTACTTTCCTTGGGATCCCAGGTCCATTGAGCTTCATTATCCATTATGCAACCTGTCGAACTATCTTTACGACTACATCGACGGTACGTACAATACGTACAAATAAAATCCTCAGGGCACTAGAGATAAGAGACAGTAAATGTAATGCTGTGTTGCTGATAGTGGAGGTATGCTAAACAGTGTACATTCCGGTGTTTGGGCAATTGACAAACACTTCAGAAGGAATACAGTTAGCATGAGCTCCCACATCTCCCACCCAGTAGACTCCCACCAGCTGAGAACACACAGACACAGATAGTCAGGCAGAGACAAAGCTTTAGGGCACTCACCACACACACACACACACACACACACACACACACACACACACACACACACACACACACACACACACACACACACACACACACACACACACACACACTATCCATGTCCATTTGCCTCCAGTAGACTCCCACAGGTTCAAAAACACAGCTGCATCATTTCAGATCATTCATCAGGCATCCTTAAGTGCTCAGAGGGAAAAACAGTGGGCGACATAAAAAACTGTTCCCACCGCATCTGTCCATTCCAGACCGGGACGATTTGCAGGTGAATCAGACATCAACAAAAAGACTAGGGGCCTTATAGGAACAATAGTGGGAGTGAAATGTGCATCCACTTTAAAGATTAAATCGGCATTTGAAAACCCTCAACACTAATATTAAAGTCTAAATCCCGGCAATGTGCGCACAGGGAACAGTTTATCCATCCAGTCATAAAAAATGAATTGTTATCGGACAGATTTAGGAGAAGTCAGGACTGATGAAGAAAGGGTTACAGGAAAGGGAGCTCCATCCCTCTATTCCCCCAGGATCCTGAAACAACCCAGTCACTTCCTCCAAGGCCAGAAAGAATAGTAACAAGAAGCGGGTAAACTAGATAAAGAAAGGGGAAAGAAGGAGAGCCTATGAGGCAGGGAAAGACAGAGAGGGTACAGTATGTGGCTGAAAGTGGGAGAAAAAAAAAGGAGAAAGCATCAGAAAGATGGGCGAGAGTGAAAAGAGAGGGGAAAAGGGAGAGGAGAGTTTCAGGGTTTTTTTCACGGAAACTTCTAGAATGGAAACGCCAAGACTTATTTCAGATTTGAATCCACCCATATGAATCATGCAGAATCCCAGGAGAAACACAATAACATAGTGTTCTCTCACAACAGAGTGCATCAGGACTAGATAAGGCTTTGATAGAGTTTATGGTATTCATTAATGATGTATTCAAGAGACATTTCCTTGAATTTTAAAAACGGCTCTGCCTTTAGGATTACCAACATGTTACGTGTATTTTCATTCACTTAAAATAGAGACCAAAACTAACCGTCGAACACTCATATGAGGGAGGACCATTTTCGACCTAAACAAAAGTAATTGTTGTTAAATCAATACCCGCTTGAGCAAATTGTTTGTTGTCAAATAAAAAGCCACTCAGACCATAATAGACTAAGAAAGGAAGTGATTTGATCGTGTCTAAAAATAGACCATAGATGAAATGTTTATCATAGCTTTACCATAGCCCTGTGAAGACAAAACCTATATTACATTTGAATTGCTAACTAGCACACAAGGCAGCCAGAGAATTATCCATTGTGTGTGTAATGTGGATATACATCTGCTACTACACAATCGGCTGCACCACAGATGACTTCATTCAACCAACTGGTCGCGAATGAATAATTAACCAAAACATTACTAACCTATCTCTTTAACAACTGCAGCATGCTGTGTAAAGAAGCAATAATGGCCATTCATCAGGATGCCTAAATTACACCCCTTGCGGAACCTGTACCACACTTAACATGTGTTTATGACAGGGAATTAGCATACATGTACAACGTATGCACACACAGTTACAGGTCCAAACTGAATGCTCCCTTAACCGTCTGGCTTCTGACTAACTCATCAAAGACAGGCGCCTCTGGAGGACAGCATGACCAGTGCCAAAGGGCCTGTCCTGTTTTTTACATCAAGAGCTGGTGGTATGGAGCAAAAGACGACATTCTGTTCATAGGCAGACGAGCTGGCCGGAGCGCGGCCCAGGGAGGGGCCTGCCTGCTCACGTTACTGCTGGAACTGAAGCAGAATAAACACCAGCCAAGCTGCCATTGGCCATTGTGCCGACCTTTAACAGGAAACCGGGCCTGGGTGGGGCCGAGGGGACAGGAGTGGCCACGGAAACCGAGAGGAAAAAAAAAAGAAGAAAAAGAAAAAGAAATTGGCATTAAAGTGAAAGAGAATTCCTGTGCAGTGCTGGAGGTGGGGATTAGGAGTGATGAAGGGCAGAGAGGCCTGAGAAATCCTCTCCTCTAATGACGGACGGGGGGGGGGGGGGGGGGGGGGTTGAAGAGGTTTGTGGTCCGGGGAGGAGGAAGGAGACGAAGACCAGACAACGGCTGTCTGGTCTGTGTGGCAAGAGCCGCGTCAGGGTCAAAGAGCGGGGTCAGACCGGGATGCCTTAGTCTGTTGGTAGCACTCCAGGAGAGGGATAAATGACTGAAAACAGAGGAGGTTGCATAACAAAGTGTGCTCCTTATTAGAACCCTGTTCCGTTAGCTCCAGGTTCAATAAGCAGATTTCCTCAGATGACAATGTGAACTCACAGAGCAAAGCCACACCAGTTCCAATGTCCACAAACAGGCCCATTCCACTGTTTATGTGGGGGGATCAGTCAATAGAGCAGTCCATCTTCCAAATCCCACTGATTACAGTATTAAAGAGGATAAGGACCGATTTATGGAAGCAGATAAGGATATTTGGTGGTTACAAGTACTTTAAATGCCTAATCCGGGCATTTGCTCATTGAAAAAATCCCTGGATTGCTCTTCCTCAGCAAAACAAATAAGCCGCAATATTAGGTCTAACTCTAATGGCCTGGCCAAATCCCCAATCTGGGCCTAAGGTAATAACCTATGTGATTTGCTATATACATTTACCCAATAAATCTTCTTCCATTCAAAACAAAAAAAAATGTTAGCATTGGTTTTGCAAAATGAAAAGCAGGACAGAGATTATTTTAAGTGGCATGTTATTTTAAAAAACCCACATTGCAATGGGATTTAGGCTATTCGAGATTCTCATAGTTGTATCAATCCTGAACAAGATTTAGACAACACTTTGTTTGCGTGCACTCTGTTTTCAAATAGGTCATCAATAATTTATCTCACAACCTCAAAAACATTGTTGGAATAAAATCCTGCCTTCCCCTAAAACATAAGACAGAGGGATAATTTTGTACATAGCTAATATGCTAAGCAACTCCTTACATTCCTCAAAAACTTGCCTTACATATACTGACAGGTCCCTCAAAACTAATTGATGGTGTGTAACCATAGTTTTAGATTAACAAAGGGCTGTCAGAAGGGGGGGCAAGATGACATGCTGTGAATTTTCCACACATTCTAATAAATCCAGAACATTTCAGGAGAATTCATGAAGGTTTAGGGACTAATTCCATTAGTCTTGCTAAACCATTTAAATGCCCAGCATGTGGCCCACCATACAAATGGGGTTTACCTTACATTCCTTGGTTCAAAATCGCTAAACAGTGCCTTACTCCAAACGGTGTGATCGGAAATCTCAGAGCCAGGGAGACAGACAGATTATATCCCAACAGAGGCTGACAAAAAAAAGCATAGGAGAAACCTTTCCTTCGCACCAATCAACTAACCCAACACAACGATAGAGTATACATGACGCCTAATTTGTGCGGGATATGTAACCAGTTAAGATAGCAATAATAATAATAATAATAATAATAATAATAATAACAATAACAACAACAACAATAATGCGTATAAACACTAGATATTTATGTTTGTACATAAAAAGCATGGCTTAGGTAAACATGACAGGGAATTGTGGGTATGGGGACGAGATACATTTGTCTGAGATCAATTTGTGGACTAAGTGGCAGAGATAGAAACTCATGAACATCTGGAAGTAATAAAAACTCGAAGAATGGAATGACCCACCCTCTGCACGGAATCTATCACGAGTTTTTTCTCTTATCTAAGCATAATTTGCTATATAGAAAACTTTGACTAGCTTGGTTGATGTCTAATGGAAAAGGGTAACTTGAAGCAATAGATACATTAATTAAATTTATTCTGCTGCCCTTACAGAGTACAACAAAAAACAGAAGCCACGTCTAGTCTTTGCTATATATGTGTAATGTGTAAAAGGTACTAGGTATCGTTAGACTACGCTAAGCTACTGTACTTGGACAACACGCGACACCCTATAAATGCATTGTGTGCGCTCCTCGAGACGGTTGCGAGAGCAAGAGTTATCACTGATGCTCTGAACAAAAACCATACAGTGCAGCACACAATCATTAAGTTATAAGACATGATCTGTACGATTACTAACTAAAGACACTATGTACAATTAATACAATTATTAGTAGGATGTAACGCCAATAATGGTATTTCATATCGAGGATAAAGGACCCGTTACTTCAGGAGAAACGACTGGGCATGCTTCACAAAGGAAATCGTATTCAATAACCGGTTTCTGCAAATTCAATATTTATTTACCTAAATAAATCCATAAAGTTAAAGAAATAAGACATAAATGGTTTCAGTAAATGTTTGTTTCCCTTACCAATCTTCTGCAAGTCCTTTCAGACGCTGTGGTCCAGGAGCGCACACTGACAGCGAGACAAAAACACTGCAGACCAAGACGCTTACGAATGCCCTCCCCCTATTCTTAAAGGGCTAGCAGGCAAGTCACTGATTGGGATATGGGAAACCTTTAGTGTAACGTGCATGGCCACACGAAAGTGTAACAAATATTGAAATTAAAGTGTCTGCAATACATGCTAGGCCAAATAATGATAAACTTATTTTATATTTCATGGGAGTTGGCCAATATAAAAGCATAGGTGCACAATAGTGTTTAATTGTGAATGAATGAGGAATATGGTTCCCGAAGATATGACGTCATACTTAAATCCATTCCCATTTGATTTTGTCCAAGGCGGCTTGTCCAGTTCGACAACTAACATATCTTTTACAACAGCCAAAACATGCGTAGGTCCAAATTTCAACAAGTGCCTAGCATCAATAACACACATCCATCTGGGGCCGTTTACTCTGGCAGGCAAACAAACATTACAGGCTACACGTAAAACACACCGGCACAGGAAATTAATTGCACGTGAAACACTGGGAAATTTGCATCCTCGTCGGCTCAGAGAGACTTCTGGATAAAATTGCTTTCTGAGAAGTAATGTATAGGTAGAGCTAGGAAGACTAGGCCCAAATGGCAGTCATATCGGCAAACTCATTCCGAAAGTGTCGATTTACTCCAAATGGACCAAACTTAGGAGAATAGTCAGCACATCCAACCCAGTCATGTAAGAAGTGATCAATTTCCGTTAAAAATATAATACACATTAATCAATTTGATTAATTACTGAGATATATTAATCAGACGCAAATAATCTTACAGGATGCTGTAAATAAATGTTTGACCATTAAGATGGAAAGATACTTTTTAATAGAAAGCAGTAAAAAAAAAAAAAAAAAAGAATAAATACAAAACCTTAGTTTTTCCTGATTGGTAAAAAAGAACATTAATAAGCCATGTCAAAGTACAAAAGCTGAACAGATAGTAGGAGACGTTTATAGTTACAGTGGCAGGTGCTTCTGAATGTTACAATAGTGCAATATAATAGACAAAGTAGTTCCAATAGAGTAGTCAAACTACTTTGATTATAGATTTTCTACACCCAAAAGGTTATAGATGGATAAAAGATGTTAAGTGTGCTTCCCCAAATTACATAATACCACATAACAAAAGATGCTAACATGAAATGTTCTGGCAAAGCATGTGTCCTATCATATTCCAGTTCATACACAAAATGTTTTGGTTTAAAATAAGGGAATAGTATGGAGCAGTGCTTTATGAAAGTCAGTGACATGACTGTTTTTTCTTTTCTTTTTTTTTGGTCAGTGCATTGAAGAGCATTTCACAGTATTTTAAAAAGACCTTTTTTTTTTACCCCATGTCACACTTTAAAATGTATCTTTAGAACCATGAAGGGATGATGAATGTGAGAAAATAATAAAAGAAGGAATGTAAGTTATTTGGTATGTCGATATTTGGACCCACAAATGCTCTCTGGGTCTCTTTAACGACCAAGTCTGGCAGCGACTAGCTAGCACCCCCCAAAACAAAATTCAGAAAGGCAGTGAAAAAGCGTACACAACTGCTTCCCACAGTGTGGTCATAACCATCCACAACAAACATGCAAACACAACCACATTGAGAGAAGCCCAGACCCTTCGCAGTACATTCAACTCAAAGGGAAATTCAAATATCCCATTTGAACGCACCCAAACACACGCACAATTACGGAAGTGCCTCATAGTGTTTGGATTACCTGGTTCTGTAAAGACCTAAATTTACTGAGTAGTCCAACAGAGAAGAACCGTCTCAAGTCCCCAGTGTAGAGACTAACCTACAAAAGACAGAACCACGCTCCAAATTACTGTGTTTACAGAACAGATAAACTTCCAGTATAAACAAAGGGAGCTTTTCCTATAGGAGTGTGAGAGAAAGGGAGGAGCAACCATTGGGGGAAGGTGGTGTAGAAGGGCGGGAGAAGAAAAAAAAAAGGAAAGGAGTTGCCAGGGTGGGGAATAACGAGCAAGAGATAAGAAGGATGGTGCGTACGTGTTAATGACAGTTGGTGTGTGAAGGGGGCAGGGGGGAGCTGACCAGATGAAGTGAAGCTAATTTCTCAAGTCCTTGGTTTGTTTTCTTTTTGCTTCAACAGTCCACTCTGCGAAGACTGGACCGACTGTAGGAATTCCTGGGGAGACACAGAGAGATGTTATGCTTTGTTTTATAGCTAAAGGATTGCAAATGTCTAAAACACTGTGCAGTAATATGTTCCACTGGCAGGTGCTGCTTGACACGCCCCTGGATTAGATTATAAATAAGAGCCTTCCCAACACTCACATTGAAATTCCGACTGGTGCCATAAGGATGTGAAAGGCAGCAAACAATGTGCGGATCATTTTCTGAACAAAATGGACCTGTGCAGCAGAAACTGCTTTGAGTAGTTTTACTTAATGGAAGGATTGCGTGTGGTTTGGTTCCTGGGGCACTCACTCTTGCGAGGGTGAATACAGTAAGCAGGTTTACGGCATTATTCAGTTACTATAGATTCCGCACAGCGTGAAAGCCAGGCCATTCTGTGAAGATTTGGAAGAGCTCGATGCGCCAGTTTGTGACGTGGGGTGCAATATGGTGTTGAGTTACTATTGTGTTTGACTAAGTGCTGGTTAGCAGTGTTGTGTAAAGCAGCATGAGTTCATTTTGCATGGAGGCGGTGAGTGTGTGCGTGTGTGTGTGTGTTTACAGTGTCAAGTTACCGCTGCGCTTGCGTAGCTTGTGCCGGCAAGGTTCTGTAGAGCTGGGGGATCTTGCGGTTGATAAGTGGACCCAGGGACTCTTTGAGCTTATTGTAGTTCCTCTCCAGTTCCCGGTGGTACTCCTTCTGATCCGGGCCAATCAGGGCCTTGTTCTTCCTGAGGGCATCCTCACACCTGCGTGAGGAGGAAGAGCACAGCAGACACATGGGAGTCAGTCCGTGTTTTCACTTGGCAAACACCGGTCCGCGTCTGGGCCTTTGGAGCGTGTCGTCACCTCTTAGTGAAGTCTTTAAAGCAGAGGCGCAGCTTGTTGTGATGGCGGAACAGTTTTGGGTCATCCGGAATGTCGGAGAGAAAGACCTGCGCCACTTCCAGGGGGCCCTGCGAGGGAGTCAGACCGTTACACACCTCCTCAGGAATGTCTGCTCTCGCACACACACAGAGAGAGTCAGAGCCTGCACCGCCTACTACATAACCACACAGCAGAAACCCTCCAGGGGCAGCTGGTGACGGGTGGGGGTAGAGTGGGGGGATACCTGGTTGACGGTGGTGCCCACAGAGCCCTGCAGCACCATCTGAAGCATCTTAGAGTCGGAGGGCTCCTGGTGGGTGGCGAAGGCCAGCTCCTGGGTCTTCTTCTGCATGTCCTCGATGGCCACCTCCATGGGAACCAGGATGATCTGGAGAGACAGGACAACGGGAGGGGTTGCACACCTTATAACATTGAAGCGCTTGGTTCCTTTGCCACACCACCACGCCGTGCCCTGATAAGACAGTCTAAACATCGACGCGCATTCCCCACTCCAACCCACCTCCTCTTTGTGAATGACGTTGACGCGCGTCTTGATGTAGGGGAAGGCGTGCGAGGTGGTGAGGATGGTTTTGCGCTTGTACTGCTCGTGCAGGTCGCCGTGGGCGCGGCCGTCCAGCGTGAAGGGAGTGCAGTACATGAAGGTGCGCAGGTTGTAGTTCTTGTCAAAGTAGGTGATTCTCTCTTTCAGCTCGTAGGTGTCAAAGAAGGGCTCCACGTAGGTTATCTGGAGGTAGGCCTGAGAGAGAGCACACACACACATAGGCCGGCAGAGATGAATGCTGCGACGGAAAAGATGTAATACGACAGTAGCCTTTTTCTTTATTGGCTTTTATAGTCTCACCTTATTGGGGTCCAGTTTGTTCCTGTCCACAGGACTCGAGTCCTTGATGATCCCCACATTATCGTCCCCAAACCGCTCAGAGTAGAACTCCTAAACACAACATAAAAAACAAACCTGATCAGCATGACCGTTTCATTGTCGTTGGTGTTATATTGCACCCCTGTGGAAAAAAAAACAAACGACCAATCCTGCGAGAACAACATCCTATGTTACGTCATGAGGGAAATAAAGACAGTGTCTCGCCTCGAGTCTGTGGGAGATCTCTGCCAGCTTGGTGATGGAAGGCTCTTTGTACACAAACTCCTGCTCATCCAGGTCTCCAAAGCGGCAGCCGTAGAAGCCCACCCGGAAGTAAGTCCCAAACATCCTCTACAGACTGCAGGGAGAGCGGGAAGAGAGGAGGTGGGAAAAAAAACGGATGACTCTCAGAGCAGTCCAGCCGGCTTCCAATTGACATGTTCCATCAGTTCAACACCTGACCCAACCACGTGGGCCAGGGGGAATTAAATCCAGTCCCAAATGTGAAATGGAGTTTTACACAACACCCGGGGGGGGGGAGTGTGAGGGCAAAACATTTGTCTCAGTAAGTGTTTGGGAGGAGTTTTATGACGTTTCACTCACCAGGCAGGAAAAACAACCACAAAGGACAGGAATTGCAGGAGGCGCATGGGAAAGAAAAAGAAAACAACGTTCAGCACAAAGTAACAAGGCTTTCACACGCGAGCGCGTCCGGTAGCATTACGGGCGTCTTTACCTCCCAACCGGAGCTCTGATTGTAGACTTTGTTGAAGGCCTCCTGTAATTTGCCGTGGACCACGGCCAGCTTCTTGAAGTCTCGGTTGGCCTCGTGGATGGGCAGCAGAATCTTGTACACCTCGTTGATGGCCTCGTACATGGCGGCCTAAAAAGGTGCCGGACCAAAGGGAGGACAATAAGCAACGTGGCACCGTCCGACGGCCGTGCGGTCGTGTTATAGCGTGCCGCCCCGGGCCTGTTCACAGTGCTGAGAGAACGGGAGCCGTACCATGTTGAAGGAGGACGCGGCCTGCTCCAGGAGCCCCACCAGGCCAGACTCGCTGAAGTACTTGCCGGCACAGATGCCTTCCTCCTCGGGGGACAGGATGTCGTCGGACACGGCCGATTCCTCCAGCACGTTGGACGAGATGTTCTAGAAAAAGAACGGCGCAGTCAAAATACACCACAACTATAAAAAAAAAAAATTCGGGCTAATGGGTTAGCGTTTGAAATGGATTCACACCTGGAATTTATCACACACACACACAAACACACACACTCCTCACCTGGAAGGTGACACAGCCAATGGGCAGGTAACGGCAGTCCTCCAGCATGTTGAGGTACTCTGCCACCAGGGCGGCGCTATGCACCAGACAGTGGGCCGCCTCAGCATGGTTCCCTCTCTCTGAGTGCTTACCCGCCATGTTCTGGAGCCATGTCAGACGCAAGTCTGGAGAGTTCTGGTAGCCCTTGGCAATCCTTAGGGAGGAGGTAGGAGTCAAGAAAGTGATATTTAAGTAATATATACTGTATTTGCTAATATGTGACATAATTAAGAGGTGACCTTTTTAAAATAGCTAATCATTTTGACCTTTTGCAGACCTAAACAGGTCTAAATGTGTGTGTGCTGGACAGTACCTGTACATCAGGTCAATGAGCATCTCTGGGTCCTGCTGATGCTCCTTCATCTTGACCGTGTCCGTTAGGATCATGTGCAGGTTGAACACCAGATCCTGGACCTGTAATGGCAAGGTAAAACAGCAGTGAGCAGAGGAAATCTGTTACTTGCTACTGGTCTCCATCAGCTTACAGTGCTGGAGAGACTCAGGACAGCTACCCAGGATCCCACCTGCTCTGGGAAGGGTGTGTCTCGTAGCTCCAGGTCCTCTTCGGCGTAGGTCAGGATGGTCTTCAGGGAGCGTCGGAGATGCTCCTCGTTAAAGTTCTGGGATCTCCCAACCAGGCAGGACAGTGACATGGTCACCTGCATCTTCACCCGGGCAAAGTTCTGCACCCAAGACAGGACAGGTCCAAACATTACGGAGCGCTGGTACTCCAGGTCAGTTGGCCAACAGAGAAGTATTACCATGTAAAATCACTATGCTGCTAGTGCTAGAAATTTCACTTGGCCATCATTGTGCAAACCACGTCTGACAAAGTGCAAAACCCTTTGACTCACATTGCCGATCTCAAAACCCTTTGACTCACATTGCCGATCTCAAAACCCTTTGACTCACATTGCCGATCTCAAAGTTCTGCCTCATGAGCAGGTAGAGGGAAGCGGAGGCGTGGCTCCTCACAGTGCCCACGCTGCTGCTGCAGTGACGCAGGAGACGCAGACACAGGTCAGCACACAGCTCCGTGTCCTCCTCAAACAGCATCTCTGGGAACTACACAAAGCAGCAACATCACATAGACATCCACAGCACTCAGAGTTTACATCCGTAGATGTACTACAATGTTCCTTTTTAAGAATAGTTTTTCTGTTGCTAAAGCAATTTTAACATTGTTAAGAGAAGTGATTTACAAACAAAGGGTCAATTAGAAAAGATTACACAGTAACTTCTCAAAATTAACAGTCTGGGACACTTTTTTTTTTTTACTGAAAACACGCTAATCATACCTTGAAGACCAGCGCCCTCTGTGTGGTGAAGCAGTGCTGCAGGAAGAGAGCGCTCTGGCTGCCGGCCATGCTGTGGAGGAGGACTCTCAGCACCCCGCCCAAAACGCTCTCCTTCAGCTCCGACACCAGCACCGTCTGGAGCACCCCCCGCCCCACAGGGAACCAGAGAGGAAAACAAACAGACAGAGAAGAATGGAATGAGGTGTGGGAGAGAGCAGAAACGTCACCATATGTCCTTAGATAAACGGGTTAAACACAGTATATTCATGGTCCAGCCTAACGTTACCTTGACGATGATCTCCAGGGTGTCCAGGACCACCAGGGAGGCTTCTGTTGCCAGGTTACCGTCCACCACCGACTCCTGCTCCACCTCCGCTTTAGTTCTGTAAGGAGACAGCAGCGTCCACCGTCAATCTCTGATCTCACAGACACACAGGATAGATATCTAGCAGCATGCAGTGCACTGACACGAGACGCATACCACACATTCTGAAAATGTATGACCAGCGATGTAGAGATTACAGCGAGATTACAACAGGTAAACACCAGTGCTCGGCACCATGTGAGGCGTGTGCTAACAAGCGCGGGGCCTACTTGTCCACTCGGTCCGCGTTGGCTTTCCAGTGGGTGACCTCTTTCTTCCTCCATCGGACGTTCTCCTGGCCGCCGTACGGACTGCGCTCTGCAACAGAACACACACACACACACTCCTACATAAGGGAATGTAACGTAATGCGCAGCACGTATATAAGAACCAACAAAGAAAGGTTCAGGTCCAGACAGAGTCTCCGTGTCGGGTAGGTGAGATGACGGCAGGTACCTCGGCAGCGGCGGACCATCTCCTGGCGGGCCCCGATGGTGCCGAGGATGGCCTCCTCCAGACGAGCCTTCATGTCCTGGGACTTCTTAAAGGTCAGGCTGTTGATTCGCTCCAGCGCTTTTTTCCCCTACACACGGCCAATCACAGCGCATCAAGAGCAAACAAAATGATAAAATATAAAAAAATGTACCTTAACATAACTTTTTTTTTAAAATGATAATTTACATAAAGTATGTTTGTTTACTGAGTAAACCACAATCCACCATAAGGGGCCACATGGGGCTTATCTCCAAACCACCGTACCTTGTACTCAAAGCAGGACACGGAGAGGTGCAGCAGGTCAAGCAGGCGGTTAATCTGGAGCACAGAGAGGTCCGACACCCAGCTCTCCAGCAGAGCGGCGTCGGCATTCTTCAGGACCCAAAGGAAACACACCAGCAGAGTCCTGCTGCACTCTGCTGACAGGGAGCTGCACTGACGGCCAGCCTGATAGAGAGACACAGAGAAAGGAACACACACACACAAGTTTACATTGTTTCCTTCGACTATAGGCCTTGGTGTGACTGGGTGAATTGGCGTAGAAAGGCAGTGTTGGGCATCTGGACTTCAAAAAAGGATATTGTCAATAAAATCCTTTTTAAAACTATGCCTGCATTAAGTTTGACCACAGAAGTGCCTGAGCAATAAAACAGGTCTGGAAGGCAGCCAACACCGGCACAGCGGGAGAGGCCTGACCTTTGACCGGATTGTCTGAGACCCAGAGGCCTTGAGACGCCCCCGCTGCTGTAACTCACCGTGGTGGGCAGCACAAAGGGGTTGGCTTTGGCGTGCGGCAACGGGGAGCCGGCAATTGCCATGGCAACAGACTGACTGATGGTGCTGCCATTGTCTGAGTCGCCGTCGTCGGCCAGGCTGGAGGCGTGGCGTCCCCGAGCGGGTGAGCTGTCTGCAGATACAAACACACACACACACACACACACACACACAGACAGACAGACACCAATGGGATTAAAACAAAAAACAGCCATGGTTGAACGTATATCTGTGAGCCCTGAGGTCAAAGTGAGGCGATCAAAGGGAGTGCTTTCTCGGCGGAAGTGTGTTGTTACCTGTGAAGTCGTAGAGCTGAGGCAGGCACTCCATGACGATGGGGATGAGGGGCAGGTAGAGCTGGGCGATGTGGGCTCTGACCTGCGGGTCGGTGTAGCGGGGGTCCGCGTCATGGCTGCACAGCAACGAGTGCACCGCGCTGATGGCCTTCTTATGGAGGAAAAACGCCCTGGGAGAGACATGGAGTGATGAGAGCCTTTCTCTTCTCTCACATACTCTTTTGTGTGTGTGTGTGTGTGTGTGTGAGAGAGTTAGGAACGCACCCCTCTCCTTCGGGCTCCAGGATGAGGGAGAGCTCCGTGAGCAGCAGGCCAGACAGGAAGTGTTGATGGCGGAAAGGGACAGAGAGCTCAAACATGCTGGCAATGCCCTGGTCCTGGACCATGCTGGAGAAGGCTGAACCCTGAGGACGCAGAGGGAGAGGAAGATGAGTGAAATTTGTTAATATAGTTACAAATTTATTTTTTGCTGTTAAACTGTGTGGCATCCACATAAGAAGGAGAGTAACATCGTAAATTAACACTGCCAAATTGTTGTGGAGGTGCAACTCCCGATCCACCTTTCCAGAGGTTGGCTGTGGTACCTGGGAGGTGGTGGAGGAGGTGGAGGGCGAGGGCGAGGCCGGGGGGCTGAGGGTGGAGCAGGGCAGGTTGAGGGTGACGTAGTGCTCGTGGCTGCAGACGATGCGGGTGAAGTCCATGCGCAGCGCCGTCAGGGAGCTGGGGTTCTGAGCCGCGTGCAGCTTGCTGGCAATCTGTTAACATGGAGGCAGGACATGGAGGACTCCTTCTAGATTTGACCGATGGAGGTTAGCTGAGTGATGCACATTACGCAAGAGAAGACACATAATTGAGCTATCGACACCTCTCAAAGAGTGTGTTTGAACTGAAGTTGGACTAGTTTTGAGGGCTCAAATTTATGTGTGTGTGTGTGTGTGTGTGTGTGTACCTGTTTGTAGTAGGAGCGGACGAGGTTGAACACAAAGCCCCGGTCCATGAGAGACAGCAGGTCGTTCAGGAAGAAGGCCAGACTGCTGTTTAACCTTTCCACAAGCTCCACATCCTTAAAGGAGACACGCCATCGTAAGAAACAAAACCAAAACACGGAAGTGGTTAGAGTCGAGAGGCGCTTTCAAACCCCGTACCTTATGGTGGCGGCTGGCTATGTCTACGCTGATGGCGCACACGAGCGCCGCGATGTCATCCACAAAGCGATCGGGGAAACGCTGCCTCCTGGGGAGACTCAGCTTGGACGTCAGGAACAGGTGGTGGGACATGCTTTTCACCTGGACGGAGAGAGACGCGGGGGAAAGGAAGAGAGAACATGGGAGGTGACCGTGTACTCCTGGCTGGCCTGGCATTGTCCACACTTTAAATCTCTTGGTGTTAACCCGCCCCCCCCGGGGGGGGCTAATACGTACTATGAGCTGGAAGAAGAACCAGGCCTGCTGCAGCGCGGCCTCCCTCACGGTGCTGGCGCTCACCACCCACTGCAGGGCCAGCTCCTCGTGGAGCAGCTGCACCGGGACACACCCAACGTCGCGTTAGGACGCGGCCGACACGGGAGGCACGGCATTGAAAGGAACAGGAGGACTTTACTTGTTCGTTTCACTTTGCCTCCAGAGCAACACACTGCTTTCATAACTAACACATATTCTAAGCTGTGCAAAAATAATCACTATGTCCAAGATTATCTTTATCCGCTTGAAGTGGTTAAATATTGAAAGAGGCTGTGCCATGGACTTAACTTTGTAGGTCTCGGATAAGACACTACACGTGGCCTAGTACCACTTAAGAGTTTAATCCAGACACAAAGACACACACACACACACACACACACACACACACACACACACACACACACACACACACACACACACACACACACACACACACACACACACACACACACACACACACACACACACACACACACACACACACACACACACACACACACACACACACACACACACACACACGATGTAGTGGAGAGAGATGAAATGGAACGTAAAATGTTAGTTTTGTATGGGAGTGCATGGCAGCGTTACCTTCTTGGCCACCTGCCTTGTTGGAACTGAACAGAAGGTGGTACTGTCCAGAAAGGCAGACATGCGATTGCCGGCCCGCTCGCTGGCCTGAGACGGAGCAGTGGTTGGGGTGAAAAACCATGGTGATGAGGACAAAGAGGAGTGACAACGGGTGACAATGGAATGTATTGATGGCCAGAGCGCTGGGTCTCGAGACTCATTTTACAAATTTCAAAAGCACCGTGTCGGTTGATCTTGAAATTTACAAAATGCGTTTACGGCACTCAACGGTCTGGTGACAGGTACTCATAAGCCGACAGTTTCAGACCTCATTGGTTGGATTTCCCTGACCAATGGGGTATAAGCCAAGAGCCCCCCTTAAAAAGTGAGTTTCAGACAGAGCAGAAGAGATGAACCGTGAAGGTACCAGACATAATCTATGAAAGAAAAGCATGATCGGTACTACAAAGCGGACAGGATGGACCACAGGCAGACAGACACGGACAGACTACACAAACATGTTGATCGGACCCCTCCGTATAGAGGGAGGTAGAGGAGGGGGGAGGAAGGGCGGGATTTTAGCACCTGCTGGAGCTCACAGCTGGAGTTGGGGTTCCGGCGTAGCACAGCTCTGGCGCCCCCAGGAGCATAAGCAGAGTTTACCCAGGAGTGGGAGCGGTCTATTCCCTGGTACCAGCCACCGGAGACACACAGGGCAGGCACGAGGCAAGGATGGAGAGAGCAAAGGGAGGAGGAGGAGGACAAAAGAGAGAATACCAGAAGAAAGAGGGGGGTAGATTACAGCGAGAGGTGGGAGAGTCAACAAAGGCACATTGGAGAAGAGTGGAAAGAGGAAGAGAACGCGGGTAGAGGGGGAAGAGGGGTAGAAGGGAGGTACAGGAGAGAGGGAGGAGCGGGGACGCAAGGGACACACAGACAGGGGAAATAGGCACACAGCGAAATTGCATAATTGGCATCGGCAGTGGAATTAACAGTCGGAACGGAGTTCCCTGCGACCACAGGCATGCCGCGGCAACAACAAACAGTGCTACTTAAGAGGAGCTCTACCGGGGAGAGGCCGGGGGACGCAAATGGTAAGATCATTAACAGAAATCAAACGGGCCGCGCGGCTTATTGGCTACACACTGACACAAATTACACAAACACACTGCACTGCAGTTTCTAAGTCTATGGAGAGAGGCAAAGAATGGAAACTCAATAGTGAACATTAAGCATAATAAAAAAGGGAACAGTGACTGCAGGCTCGGCCAGCGCAGTAGATGTGGTGGGTCTCTTAGTGAAGGGAAGGGGACGCGCTCACCTTGCAGCCAATGATCCTCTGCACCTCCTCGTCCGGGGTGGCCGGCGTGGAGGCCAGGTCGGGGTTGGAGTTGCTGATGCTCTTGGAGCGCGACAGGAGCAGGCTGCTCGGGCGGGCGGTCGCCCGCGACAACGTGGCGTACTGGATTGGCAGCTCGTAGGGAGGGGGGCCACCTTCTGGTGAGGGAGGGGGGAGAGGACCGCAGAGGCGGGACATTGTGGGCATGGGCAAGCTGGCGATCATTTATTTCCCTAAGACCATATGAATTTGGGGGGGAGCCTCCCCCCCTGTATGCAGCCTGCTTTGGGGACTCACTGGTGGCAACGGGAACCCTAGGCTCCACGGTGGGCAGGTGGAAGCAGTAGTGGATGTAGGAGGCCAGCAGGTTGTTGCGGCCATGCTGGTCCTGGTTCCCCTCCAGGTTCTTGTGGATCTGATTCACCAGCAGAGACATGGCCTCAAAGGCTGCTCGGCCCAGGTTCACTAAGACAGGAAAAAGTTTTACAATAATAAGTAATTACAATAAATGCATAACAACAACAAAAGACAAAATATAAATAATTCAGACTATGTGTGGAGCTGAGCAGCAAACAGCAGAGGTAACCACGGCCGCTCACCGATCTGCCCGGCGATGACGGGCGGGTGGACGATGAGCAGGATGAGCTTGCTCAGCAGCTGGTGCAGGAAGCGAACGCAGGTGTCCAGGAGCGCCCCGCGCAGGGCGGCCATGCTGGCCTTCAGCTCGCCCTCCACGTTGGCCTCGCTGATGATGACGTCCTTCAGGCGGAAGGGGAACGAGTACTCCTCCAGCACGTACACCAGCGTGAAGAACTTGTCCAGGTGGGGGTCCTGGAGACAGAGCCGGAGCGAACGTAAGCGGGAGGAAAGCAGCGAAAGAGAGAGAGAGAGAGAGAGAGAGAGAGAGAGAGAGAGAGGAGGCAGACAGGACTGAAGTTCATAGTAGTACCTGGGTGTGAACTGAGGAGGCAGCGGTCACCTCCACGTTGAACACCCCTTTGTGGTTATCCACCCATTTCATGCCCGGGAGCTGCACCTGCAAACACGGCACCACACAAGAGCATTTGGCTTCCAACGTCATCCACTCTTTTAGCATCAAACACACAGAAACACACACACGGAGACAGAAACAGCGGCAGGCTTACATCCGGAGTGAGGACCGAGTAGCTCGGTGGGGGCTTCTCCACGGAGACGGGCAGGCTGAAGGAGCCGGTGCGCAGGCGGCCGTGCTGCATCAGAGGGATCCACTAGGAGAGAAAGCACGCAGTCGCGTTAGGAAACCTCCCACTAAAGCCGTGAGTCTTGAAGAAGGGGAGGAAGGCAAAGCGAGCGGGCGCGAATCCACTCACGGTGTAGCCCACGGGACTCTCCAGAGGGGTGTTCTGCTTGGGCTGGCAGCTGATGTGGTAGAAGGTGAACAGCAGGTGGTGGTTGTCGGTCAGGTTGGCCGGAATCTTCATCTTCACCTCCTCGTAAAACTCGGGAGACCTGGGGAGTCGGCGAGACAGGCAAGAGAGGCACCAGTAAGAAGGGAATGTCCCCCCGCACAGCTGCGAGATGGAGGAGCACAAGGGGGGGGGGGGGGGGAATTAAGAATAAAAGTCTTACTTGTTGTGGTAGATGACAGGAGTGTAAGCTTCTTTAATGAACTCGGCACAGCTGGACTTCCCAAAGATGACCTGTAAAGAATTGAGGCTGGGTTAATAACCTCCATTGTCCAATAGAGGGCTCTCTTTCCATGCAAGAGTGCATTTACACAGTTTCTCCAGCAGGTGTCATCGTGTATTCAGGCCCTGCCCTGTCATTTTCGGTCACCCCCTCCATTTTGCATCATACATGCTGGTTCACTGTGAATAACGGCCATGTCTGTGCTCACACTTTCAAATCTCAAAGAGAGCTAAAGAGGTAATCACTGATTGGATTTTTGCCAATCAAAGTCCATTAGTGTGCTCATTGGTACATTTCTATGTATCTCTTTCATTGGATTAGGTTGTTGTTGCCAGTGGTTCAGATACGATTTAAAGTGTCCCAACAGACCAATCGGATTAAGGAGCTACAATTTCAAGAGTTTCCAGCTGAGCAAGAAGAAACATGTTAGAATACTGTATGTTTCAAAAGGCTACTCATAACCTACATAATTTATAAAAAAAAAACATTCCAAGTTGATCGTATTCAAAAAACGAAAATCACCAAAAGCTGCCTTTACATGACAAACCGACGTAGACAGTAACGGACATTGTGGTGAGGAAAGCGTGCTAGGAAACATAGACATCATCGTGTTACAGTGCCTTAGGCTGCTCTTTGTGGGAGGGGATGCCATTGTCATGAGAACACTGTCAGGGGACTTGAGTATCCTGTTCTCTGATGGTTGGAGCCACTGACTCACCGGCAGGGCCAGGACGGGGTCTTCTCCTGCCATGAACTGCACCTTAACGGCAATGTTTCTGACAGAGCCCTGACGACTGCTGAAGTTCAGACTCTGAGGGTACACATACAGCAGGTTTCTGACAGCAAAAGGAGAGAGAGAGAAATAGAGACAGAAGGAGAGAGAGAATACGAGAGAGAGAGGGGTGGTTAGGCAAGCGAGATAACAAAGTGAGGAGCTAGGCAAAAGAAAATAAGCCACAGTTGAATTTCATGACAAGCTTGAGTGCAAGGTTGGTGAACTGTGCTTTCAGCTGAGCCATCACTTGTCTATAGCCTTTATCGTTCCAACCAACAGAAACATCTGGACAGAGATAAGATCATAAAATAAACATTATGAACATTACGTTTTAGGCTAAGAACATACCAATTGCCTATTTAGGACTACAATCAAAGCGAGTAAAAAGAAACATCTGAATAGGTTTCAAAAGGCTACTCATAACCTAGATAAAAAATAAAAAAAAATTCCAAGTGACTTTTTTCTGATCTACTTTGCCAAAAAGATAACTGATTTAGCAACTATTTCGTAGTGTTTGCTGTTAAGGGAGGGTTAGGGAGAGCATGACCTAGTAACGGCACGCATGACGTGAGGGACTTTTATTCCTGTCCAAGTAAAACTTTAAAGGTGACAGCGAATACAGTATTCCATAGGCGTCTTTCCTGCTCCCCATAAAATCCCACACACTCCAGAAACCTTCAAGCAATTAATAACAGCCCATGTCATTGTCTGAAAGGTTCTTATTGTGCAAATACACGAATACTTTATCTTTTATGACAGTAAAAAGACAGACTAACAGATTTTGTTGATTTTGATCATCCAATCCCAGAGCTGGTCTTTGATTGGGCGACAGCTGGGCTAATATTTCACAGTGCTACTCCAGGTCATCTCCTACATCCCGTATATAAATCACACCGACAAACACCACAGCCACTTTCCCAGCGGGTTAAACCACTGCACAACGATCACTGGCTTTCATACACTCTCAGTGAAACACACTGAAGTCAACAATGAGCTCAAGCCTGACATTGGCGTGCGTGGTGGTGGTGGTGTGTCTGCTGGGGGCCCAGGCCAGCACCATCCCTAAAGCGGCCAGCATGGACGAAGTCAAATTACTGACATACGGGGTGATCCAGTTCAACGAGGCCCTCCAGCACATCTACGCGACCACCCAGGACAAGATGGCCGACATCTTTCACACGCTGAGCCGCCACGAGGGAGCCCTACAGTGGCTGGAGCGGGAGGCCGGGGAGGCTGCCGAGGTGGACAGACACATCAAGCAGGTCGTCCGCTTGCTGCAGGTGAGGGGACTGCACGACGCTGGGCTTACTATTTCAGTGCACTCGCCTTTCAGCATGTGAGAGAGACAGCCAGCTAAAACGGCTATGCCACCGAGTGAATCTCAGTGCACAGCAGGTAGGAGGCTGTTGAGAGATAATCGTGGAATGCCAAGTATCTAGAATCCCACTCAAATAAGCTTCTGTTCCTCTGGGCTTCCAGGGAGAGACAGCTGAAGACATAATAAAAACAACCGCATGCCGTTTTGCCAAATAGCAAACAAGACATCAACAATGCTTATGAAACGCAAACGCCCATGTTCCTAGCGCTACACACGTCGAACATTTTCAGCAAAGAGGTTTTTTTTTCTAGTCATAGAAATGGATATATCTGCATGCATTGTGTATGAGCAAAACAACTGACTAGTTTCAACTGAAAATGACAGTTTAGTAAAGCCAAGTATTAAACAAGCGCGCCAGACCCCGGCAGCTGTCCAGAGATCAGTGGATAAAGGGGCAGGGTAAAGTGGGCAGTGTGCTCTGTTTGCCAGGCCCAGATGGCCGGGCTGCAGACGGAGGCCGAGCAGACAAAGGGCAGGCTGGCCCACGTGGAGCAGGAGGAGGCGGCGCTGAAGGCCGAGGTGGCCAAACTGGAGGCCTACCTGCACGACCCGCCCTTTGCCATGATCAGAGAACTACAGGTACCACGGGACTAGGGGCGCTCTCACCATCGCCCTCCCTTTTTAGGTCAATGCTCAAACACACAGTCCTTGGCACTCATTGGCTATATATGTATGCATGTGTTTTAAGGAGAGAACTGAACAGCACTCTAACACGCTGGACAGCCTCGTGGATTGGACGCGAAACCAAAGAAGTCACCTGGAGAGCCAGGAGCAGCAGCTGTCCAAGCTACAGAGACTGGTAGGTCTGGCAAGGTGGACTATGCATGCGCTACAAAACGTTCAACATTGTTTTACTTGTTAAAGTGACGCCAAGAGATGGCCGTTCCTATGTTGTTTTTGTTTGTGCTAACCTGTAGGTGGTATGAGGGGTGTAGACGTAGCGGGCGGGGAACTCCAGCACCTCCTTGGTGGGGCGCACCCGCAGGTCTGGGTAGGGCTTAACATGGAGCAGCTCAGGAGACAGGCAGTAGTGAGGGGAGTCTGGGGCTGGAGAGATGTCAATCTTCAACTGGGCTGAGGAGGGAAACATAGCACACAGGAGAATTACAGATCACTCCAAAGAGAAAAAAAAATTCCAACTCTCCCGCTTTGATAGCCGAGGCTGTTGGGTGTTGGAGTGATCCTAACCTGTGACTGGCCTTAGTCTCCGCAGGACGGATGAGGGTCTACGCATGTCCGCCAGGAACTTGTAGAGGTCCTCGTCACTCAGTCTGTCACCCTCCTTCACTCACAAACACGGAAACAGACACAACGGTAGCACGGACACAGTCCTTGAGACACAGCAGGAGTGACATGACATAGGTTTGCATCCACAACATCGACTAGCCGAAGGCCCACATGCTTCGATCTGACCGACCAACCTGTTTGAAGAAGTTGGTGACTGTGAGGGTGGCTGGGCGGAAAGTGGCAAAATTGCACATGTCCTCTCCCACGCTCATCCTCTCAAAGCCCTTTTTCTTCCTTTCGTTCCACGTGCCGAGTCCTTTTCGCTCTGGCAGGGAGGCAACGTTTGGGAAATGTATTAAAGGGTTTGTGATGTGACGCGTGTTTGTGTGTGTTTTGCCATTTCCTCAGGCGGACTATGATTAGGGGTCGGTACCGGAGTCGGAGTCCGGGTCGGAGCGGTCCAGCCCTCCGACACTGCTGACGATGTTGAGCAGGTGAATGGCTGTCCAGGCGAACGGCATGCGGAAACACCCCAGGCGACTGCACGACTGCTCAGCCTGGGCACGCAGCTTCTCCAGCTTCTCCTTGTGCTACAAAGAGATTAGGGAAATAGACCACGGAGAAATCCATGAATCCTAACATTAGTGCTCTGCTGATTTCAACCGCTTTTAGTTTATCAGTTTATCTCATACTGCTGAACATTTGACCTACTCAAAGTGGAAAGAGCAAATATTGCACATGCTCAGTGAGGAATGAGTAATGATATTTAGCAGAAAACCATCTAGGGCTGACCTACCAACACTACACTTAGTCTGAGACAGAGGAAGGGTTGAAGTTACCTTAGAGGAGTCTGACTCCTTCATGACCATGTAGGGTTCACAGCAGTCCCCAATGTCTCCTTGCTGAAGGACTTTCTCCAGCTGAAACCCAAACATCTCTTTTTGTAACCCACCAAGAAAGAGACATTACCTATACAATTTATTAAAACGATGCTTCAAGCAATCCAAAACTACTAAGGCTTCATCTAGCATTTGGTTCATTATTTCATCAATAAATATGATGATTTGCAGTTTTGCAGAAAAACATATGATAAGTAGTGCAAATATGCATATTGCATATGCTGTCTGGCTGGAAGGTATCCATTAGATTTGCCAATAATTGTGTGTTAAAAAATCGATACAGTAAATAAAGCTCCAGACCAAATAACTGTATGACCAATACGGACCTTTGGCACTCAAATACAGTGTAATGCTGAATCATCACTGCAGTTGGCAGACTATTACTAAGCCACAGAAAAGCCTGCCTTGCCCTCCTCTGTTTGCTCTCTACGTCGGCCATACCTTGATGACCAGGAAGATGTCGGCAGAGGGGTAGGTGATGGAGAAGATGGCGGAGCGGGTGAGGGTGGAGATGGCCGTGTGGGGGGTGTGGGGCTTCAGCATACCCTTCATCTGGTCAGAGTTCAAGTCAAAGTGGAAATCCTCCGAGATCTGAGGGAGAGGAGAGGGGCGATTGAGACGAAGGGGGGGAAATGAAAGTGGAAGGGCGCGTTTAAGGGATCGGAATTGAGTTTTGATTCAATTTAGGCCCGCTAAGACTACGCTGATTCAATCAGTCAAGCATGAGCTAAGCATTACTTGGGTAATAGGATCAGTAATAATTTTTTAATGACATACTGGAACCGCACTTACAGATGGAAATGATGCAACGTTACCTTTTTCTTTTCCTTGACATCATAGAGAGCAAGGCTCCCAAATATTGGCTCGATTTCTATTTCAAATCTGGAAAACAAAGGAGGGGAGGGGGGAAATCGATGTTGAAACGGTAGAGCATATTAAAAATAAAATGATTTGACATAGAAGGGGGAATGGATGAGTCATGGGCAGTGCTCGTGTTCCATGTCACTCACTTAAGCGAAAGGCATTTGACCATGATCCTCTGGCCACAGTGCTCCTTGGGCACCTCAGGGACGGAGCATCTCTCCACGGCCTCATCCTACAGCCCAGAGAAAAACAGCCGTGTGAACACACACACACGCAACGGTACCACGTTTGCACAGACGCCATGGCAACGTTGACACTCCAGTAGTGTGTGCACAGAGGTAAAGACACAAAGCAAGGGAGACGAGAGCAGTGAGGGAAACGTACAAAAGGGAAGCGAAAAAAAAAAGAAGCAGGCGACATGCTCCTACCATGATTCATTTCAACAAGATGCCTAGAACATTCTGTTGTCAATGGGAAAAAAAAAAACTGTATCTACGCGGAACACACAGGGAGAGCAAGACGATTACACGGCCCCTGTTCACACATAGCCTGGTCTCTGAGGGGCCACAGACCTCATCAGGGGGAGAGAAGAGGCCCAGCAGGTCGGGATGGCGCCCCTGCAGGCGAGCCTCCGCGTTGCGGCGGTCCATGTCCTCTGCAGCGGCGCGCTCCAGCACCGACGGGAGCAGAGCGTCCGGGGAGGAGTTCTTCAGGTCAAAGATACTGGAGGCCCAGCTTCCCCGCGGTGTGTCGTCCAGGGAGACCGAGCGCCGCTTTGCGTCATCCTGGAGACACGAACAGATAAAGGGAGATGTAGGAGTCACGTTACACAGGGCCCTTGCTTCACAACACTGCCTCGATTCCGTGGGTGGATTTAAAAAAAAAAAATTGTATAATAGGAAGAGCAGGAAGCACGGTCTCAGGTAACCAGTCGAACTGTAGGAGAGCGCCGAGCACCGTCCTGCTCACGGAACATTCCTTAGGGTCAGTTGGGCAATCACCATGTGGCTAAGCCCACACTGACAGCTCTGTGCTCGAGACGGCCGCGGCCAGCCCCGTTCTGTCTGTCTACCTGGTCGTCCTGGCGCTCGGCCGCAGCCGCCTCGTCCAGCTCAAAGGTCTGCTTGACCAGGCCCCGCTGTCTCTCCCTCTGACGCTCAGAGGTGTGGGGGGAGTGAGTGGTGCTGTAGCAGTGATACCTGCAGAGAGAGCACATTGCATGTTGGTCATGTATTGCGTCAAGTAGAAATGCTTGCTGTGGAAAATGTATAATTTAAATTGTTGTTCTATTAAGGACAATACTGCTTTTTGGAATGATTGTTATTTTCGTCCCGCATCTCTGCACAATTGTTTACAAGGGCAGTCCATGTTCTAGTTGAGTCAGACGTAGGAGGGATGGGAACTGACATTACTCACTTTCTGTGGATGATGAGCCAGTCATCTGTGTACACGCCCAATGCATCTCTCACTCGGGGGTCCAGTGTGCTACATAGAACAAGGCATTAATAATAGAGCAGAGCAGGACATCAATATTTATGTCTAGCATTTCTTTGACGTTCCAGTGGCACAGACATGGAACATGAGTTGCTCTCGTCTGATGACTGACCTCAATACGGCGCACTGGCGGTGTATGTGTTGTGTGTTGGCTATTAGTACGTGAGCGTGCAGTGTCTTTTGATTACGGCGAGGGAGACTCACTCCTCCTCCTCCGGAAGCGGGGGCTCCAGTGTGGTGCATTCTCTATCCTGCAGGAGGAGCTCCAAGTCGTCGGGGGGGAACTCCAGCAGCTGTCTGAGCGGGCCGGCCTCCGCCCCAGTGGCGTGGCTGCTCACGTACTCCTCAAAGTCCACCGGCTCCACCACCTCAGTCAGGGGCACCTGCTCGTCAAAGGAATACCATGACGCGCCGCGCAGAGTGGGCCGTGCCACGTGATAAACGACAAGCAGAGATGGTGAGATTAAAGAACAACAGGAAGAGACGGAGAATGGAAACAACGTGACTAAAACCAGACCGACTAGTTATGATCCTGAAATGCACACATGCTATTACAATTGCAATCCTTTTCCTGATTACGGAATCGACTAAAAGAGCTGATTGTTGCTTTCTAAAATGTTGCCTGCCTGCACTTAGCAGTGGGGCGCTCTGTTTGTTTACAAAACAACCGCAACTCAATTAGAGCCAACTCAGTTTGTATTGAGGTGTGTGAATCTGCTGACTCTCGCATAAACGCAAGGATGCACAAAGGCTGACTTACAGTTTGATGGGTCACTCCTCGTTTCTTGGATAGCTGAGGAGAACCATACTCCCTGGACACTTGTTTCCTGACCTCCGCTGCCACCGTCCTAACGGAGAGGAAAACATTGGTCAGACGATCAAATAGCCAATTGTTTCAACCAATACATTACCATTGCATGGATGTATTAGGTGTCACCATTATATTGTCATTAAGGGTTTATCATACATTTTCTGGAGAAAGTTCTCAGCCAGAAATTTAAGTTCTAAAGAATGTATACCTGCGGCAATGTGCAAAAAAAGAAATGGCCTTATCATAGACATAAAAATGTTATCATATAACCCTGAGATGCCTAATTGTTTGTAATTATTTCCTTTCCAAAAAACATATAGCCTCCTATACAAGTACAGACTGTGGGCCTGCTGCACGAAATCATGCTTTCAAAACTGAATAAGAGCAACCATTTTCTCATTAGAGCTTGATGGATATTGTATTATCTCCCTTATCCATAAACTTAAGCAGCTGGTACCGGTAGCAGTGCTGAGCGCCAGCAGCTGTCATGAATGAGAGTCAAGCCGGATCTCTTAGGAGAGGCAAGCCGAATTCAGCGACCAGGCACAGAGCCAGAACTCTACCCCTGGCCTTTATGAACCAACAGCAAATGGGAGGCTCAGAGAGAGACAAAGCAGTACTAACCCCCAATACTCTCAAAGAGAGAGGCAGCAAGCAGCTGCTCCTTCAGAAACTCTAACTGTGTGTGACTCTCTCATACAGCTGCAAGGGCTTCAACATTCCCATGTCACATTCCCCACGATAAAAGAGAACATGTCTTAATTTTATGTCACTGTGCAGTGTAAACACTTTGAGGGCCCCAAAAACAACACTTTAAAACTTGCCCTGATAATCTATGGGAAACATAGCCTAACACTTAAAAAACAGAAAAGAAGGAAGCTCTCGATTTGAAGGGCAATGGCTGGAACGACTCCACACACCCTTTCCTGCATCCTGAACTCAACAATAGACTTGTTCCCGATGTGAGGACGGACAAAGGGGACTAAGGGGAATGTCGGGAGAAACAGAACAAACAACTGTAAAAATGAGCTGAGCTCTGTTAAGCCAACATGAGTCTAGCATCTGTAGCAATTTCAATTGTTAGGACAAGCTGAAAGTAAACTGGGCCTAGTGGTCTGGTTCGGCAAGAAGACATATCAATGTTACATCTATCTACGCCTTAGCTATGACCTGCAGTGTTTTGGTCGTTTAGAATTGAATCACAGCCCATACAATCCTGGCCCTGCTGACATTCCAAGATTTAAGAATGACAATCGTTAATCCTGGATACATTAACGTAATGCTGTTGATCTGTTTTTTTTTCGTAGAGTAAGTTTAGTGGATTGTGTAGGCCGAGTACAAGCAAAAACATTACAACCAAAATGTGAAAAGTAATAACCCAGCATGAGGCCAAAATATAGAATGATAGATTGGCAAGTATTTACTGTATTCACAAACTTCGCAAACAAGTTTAAGCATGACTGAAAAAAAAATTGGTTTCATTAAGGTATTAAAACAGTTATTAAATCTTGGCCACAGAGGAATCCCTGATATAGTGAATAACTTGAATAGCAACAGATTACAATAACGAGAAAAGGGAACTCCCATCTTCACTGTCTAACTACCACTGTTTACCTTGACGCAGTGCCTGTGCAAGACTAACTGGCCAGAACTCTGCACCTGCTGCAGGATTATTACACCAGGCAGGTTAAGATACATTTTCAAAAAGATAATTTTATAAAGTGGTTAATTAAAAATTTGAATGGATGATGCCCTCTAATCCCGCGGTTTGTCGGGCTCGTATAAGCTTTAGCCTTCAATTCATTAACGTTGCGTTTTCTCGTAGCAGTAACAAGTATATGGTATTTACAGTGAACAGTCAATGTGTTTTTCGTAACGCTTAATGTGAACAATAACAAACATCAAATTAACATTTACGGTCTGAATCGACGCTTTTGTCAGTTCATCCCAAAATTCTAGCTAGCGTGGATAGCTAAACTACCCAATGTCCGTATTGTGAATTTGCAAAGTGATTCAATTAAGGTTCTGTTGCCATTGTGTGTCTCACCGGTTAATTTTGTGAGCAAATGCCCTCCTTTCGTTGGCTGTGGATGTCATGTCGTGTCTCCATGAAATGAACTCTTCGAGTTCGAATTGGAATTCTCCCTCCGAACCTTGTACTTCGTTACTGTTCTGTTCTGCTAGGATCAGTTGGCTCCGCTTCCTTGTGTCTCCACGCTACGGAGATGGATCCCTGTTCCTCCTAGTGGTTGGGAGCTGAACAGGATTGCCCTTCCTCTCACCTGACCGGTTTGAGACTTGGCTATGGTTCATATCCTCAAAAGTGTAGTTTCAAAGGCTATGAAACAGTCACATTTATGTAGGTAGTTGTGCAAAACTATGAGAGTTTCTCAAGCCCTCAATTATCTTAAATTAAGCCAGTTAACTTGATCTGTTAAGTGACTAATGCACATTTGCAGGCATATTTCACTAAACGGCACATTATTGAAATATCCCAAAATACACGTTTATTTAAGAAATAATCGTTTCCCACAGAAAATACATACGGAAAAACGGCGCAGACTGCTTTACCATAACATGACCACGAGATGGAGATGTTTACCATATTTTTGAAGATTGGGCAGGGACCTTGTTCTTTTGCCCAACTGAAGGTCGTTGGCTTAAATACAAGATACATCTCCTAATATGAACCAGCTATTTAAATGTAGTGAACAGTACAATTATTAGAATTGCTTAGTTTCACACACCAGTTTTCTTTAAATATATAGTTGTATGCATTCAATATTACATTTTTTGAAAATAAGTGGCCAGAATGGAACGCGTATGTAATCCTCTGACTCCCCTTCTCCTCCGGGCCTTGTCTGAGGAATTAGAGTATGGACCCGGCCGCTCCCAGTTAGAGAACACATCAATTTACTGTAAAGCAACCACTCCCTTCCCATGCCTTCATTCCCTACCCCCATGCTCACCATCAAGAAATTATAGCCAAACAGAGCTGCTGCAGCCCCACCCCCACAGTTAACTCCCTCTGCCCCATGGTCCTCCAATTCAGCACCCTGGAGAGCTGCTGCAGGTAGCTTTGACCAGCATCTGCAAGACGGCTGATAAACCGAATGCATAGAGGTTCTGAAAAACAGAGAGAGTAAGACATCCGAGAGATTAACCTTCTGTGACAGAAGCTTGGCTGTAGCTGGGTGGGGAAGAGCAGACACCAAAGGGATACATGTTTACGCATTGAATTGCTTTAAGGACAGCCTCAGAGCTTTCAACAAGCAGCAGTCTGGCTCAGAGACCATGCTAATGAAGATAAATGATGCTCTCTTTCTCTGCTCTCTATAGGTCCACTGCCTCCACAATGCCCAAACTCCTATTTCTTCCCCTGCTGCCTATGTTGCGTCTTCTTACAAGGACATATGTCAATTATAGTGGCAGAGTTGCCTTTTTAGTAATGAATGTAAACAGTAATTGCTATTGCTTAATTTAATAAAAGGCCAAATGTAAAGTCTTTCCGAGATGGACTTCAAGAAATTAAACAAGATAAGTCCATTTCTGTGACACCTCAAGGTCAATTATTTAAAATAGCAAAAATAATATTGAATAAGATGCCATAAAAGGAATTGATGCATGATGAAATTCACCTTCTATTGACAAATTATGCATCTGGTCTAGACAGGTATATTAGTCTGTTGCACAAAAATCTAACCTTAACATAATTTCTGTTTACGATTCCAAGTCACCAGGAATTATTGAATGTGCGTGTGTTTGCCATGACATTGCGATGTCCTTGCATTGTTGTTCAACCTAGTGCATTTAGTGTAGAATACGTGGACCGTACACACCTCTGATTTATCCTTTCTTCCCCACCTATCCAGTCTCCCTCCTTCCCTGTTCAGCGAAGGCTTTAGATTCCTAGACCAACACTATTGTTCGACCGCCCCTCCCCCACGGCGGAGTAAGTCCCCCCCACCACCACCACCACCACCATCCCTGCTGCAATACCAAAGAACAAAAGAGAGAGTGTCAGACACCACCCACTAGATCTCTTTCACGCCACAGCCCCCACCTCAGTTCCAGATGGGGTTACTTTTTTTTCAGGGTTTGTCTCGACCCCAAGAGTCCTCCAAAATGGATGCCCCCTCCCCCAAAGCCTTCTCCTCAGCTGCCCGTCATCCACCTGCTCGTCCGCCACGCGCCTATGCCCAGGGCACGCCCCCCTCCACCCAACCTCGCCAGGGAGTCCCATTAAAATCATTAACCACTTGCTCACAGTAGTCTGGCTCCAGGACATTACTTTAGCAAGCTATACAGACTTTTATAATAA
This sequence comes from Galaxias olidus, assembly GCA_026901105.3. Classification (NCBI taxonomy): domain Eukaryota; kingdom Metazoa; phylum Chordata; class Actinopteri; order Galaxiiformes; family Galaxiidae; genus Galaxias; species Galaxias olidus. Next base: position 46,363 of record JAPMUY010003892.1, read on the forward strand.
GTCCTGTGAGGGATAAATTGTGACGATTAATTTTTAATTTTTCATTTTTTTACATACAAAACAAACACTAGGCACTACCCTTAAAAAATACAAAAGCCGAAGTTATTGGTAAGAAAGTTAAGTCAGAGTGTAATGATAACCACATATATGCATATAACTTGTCCAAATGCAACAAAACACATTATATACCATAAAGCACCTTGCTTCTTGGGCATTCAGCTGCTGTACATAGGAAATGAAATAATTATCCAACCAACAAAAGCAATCAATAATGCTAATGCTAAAAACCTCTGGGGCATTTTGCGGTGGTGGTGGCCTGTAGAAAGGCCAGGCAGGTGCTTATTTCATCGGGTTGCCTTGAAAGCTTCAACACGTAGCATCTTCAGGAGACTGTTTGCTTTAACCTCCACCCTCCACCCTAGGAGCGACCTTTCCCTTCAAGGGGCAGAGGGAGAGGTGCAGCATCAGGCTGCATCTGCCATCGGACAGCTGTTGGTCCCTTAATGGAATTTATCCTACAGTTGTAATGGGATGAGGCTGAAGGCTAATTACTCATTGCTAAATCTCTGTAAAACGGCCTAATTGCTAGAGCAAACGGAAATCTACACCCTTCTAATGTCAGAGCAAACTGGAAAATAACGGGAAGAAAATCATACAAATAAGACTACGGCATATTAGAGTTTTCATAATCAAGCTCTTTAGATTCAAACAACTCAAACTGTCTATGCATTGAGCTACTAGAGAAAATGTTAAAAATCAACGCTCTGCAGTATGCAATACCACACTCTCTCCTCTGCCTTCATTACATGCATGAATGCAGGCAAGGCTGTCACACACTAACAAAGATTTATGGGAATATTCCATCAACATAAACCCAGCATGTCCACAGCCCAACCCTCATGGATATTAAAGATATGCAGATGTATGGAACGGGTTTATGGATCTTTTTACTGTACCCTGCTCAGATTGTTAAAGGTTCCGTGCAGCAGGAAATGACTAAACCCCCATCGCCATTACGACCAACCCCACCCTCAACTCCCTAAGGGTTCAAGCACCCAAATCAATTGAAAGAAAGAGAAGTGGGCTGTGGTCCTCCCCCTACATCTGTCAGGGAGGGAGAGCAGGAGGGGTTGCACTCAGAAGCTGTGCAGGGGAACAATGTCACTCCATCTGTCACAAACCGCTTCAACTCTGATGGGATGAAATATATCTCAGAAAATACATCTACCTAGGTATTATCCATATGTATTAGCTTACTGGTGACCAAGCCTACCAATACCCAAAAGTATAACCACAGCCTTGGGGGTATCATGTCACCTTTGCAACCCATACCCAGAGCACCTCACCATCTACCAAGTTTCAGCTTACATACACACGTGTAAAATCAGTAAAATTGTTCCCTTGGAAATAGGGAAAATTGGCCAAGAAGGAAAAAATGTGTCCCCAGTTCCCAGACAAGCAGGTATAATAGAAAAAAATGGTTGGATAAATAAATAAATGAAAATTCACAGAACTGTGGGCCTGAAAGGACTCTGAAGATCAGAGTGCAGCTTAGAGGAACTATCGAAAAAGTGAGATGCAATCTGTTCATAACCAGAAAGAACTCTTTCATATTCAAATGGGCTGCCTGTTTGTGGGAGGATGGGCGGGGTTGTCTGATTCCTGCTTCCTGAGCTGTCGCGTCTCTGTGACGTTCCTTATGCTGTTTGCTCGGTCAAATTATGCTATTTTAACAGTCAACCTTCTGAGTCAAACACAAATGTACAAACAAACAATATTTGTGAGAGTCCTGAGGGCCGCTGAACAGTGATCTGTAACAAAACAACAGACTGCCCCGTGATTCAATAAGTAAGGAGAGCTGGCAGAACGGTCTGGCTGTTTAGTGGACAGAACAGAGCCAAACCCCCCACCATATCCCCCATAGGCCATCGTGCATCTCTCCCTCTCTCGGTAGCAGGTAGAGCCGCAATCTCAGTCATTCATATTTAATTCCACTGGAGTTTCCGGCCAGACTAATGTGCTATTGATTCCAGGTCTCCTATTACTGGAGCTGGGGAGGACGGAGTGAGGGGAAACGATGGATGAGATGGAGTGAGGGCAAGAGATTGAAACACGAGTAGGCCGTAGAGGGGCATGGAGATAGAGAGACAATACAGTGTGGCGGCTAAATGAACATTTGCATCTCGAGAAAATATTACCCTGTTTCTCCTCTGATGTCTTGTGCACTCTATTTTCAAAATCCCTTTTCTTTCTCATGTGTAACACCATAAATCAAGTCATTACGAAACATTGTAAAGTCTGATTTATGTAATTAGGTGTGATTTATGTAATTAAACCTTAATTCAAAGTTAGGAACATTGTATTATAAAAGCTAAGAACAGCTTGGATAAACCCGTAATGCTCAAACTCCCTGCGCTTTCGTAATCGTGTGAAGTTTAATATCTGTCATTATGCTTGTATGGGACATAAAAAAAAAAGAATGGCGAGGGAGAAGAGGAAGAACAGAGAGATTGTCTAAGAGCTTTGTGTATTTAAGGTTTTCTCCCTGGATACCAACGCAGACGGATCGAGATGAAAGATTCATACCCTCATTTCTATATTTAACAAGGTTTGGAGTCAAACATGCTCGTTATCAGACAGGGTGGCCCACTCACACCCACTCGTTTACACAAACACACACACACGTCTACACACACGCAAATAATGCACAACCAAGCCTTCTCACATAGGAACACTAATGGGAGCAACATATTTACAATTTATGAATGATGATAAATTTGGCTATGCTTGAAGAAAACCGTAACTAACATGTTATGTGCATTAAAACTGAAACCTGAACTATATTAGCACTCAGCACGGACACGCATCACACATTCAGAATCAAACATATGAGTGGGCTTGGAAAGCAGAATATAATCAATAAGTAAAAGCATGACGAGGGGCGTTTAACTCAAGAGTCTTCTGCCCAACCGTCCCGTCTACTCTAACCACAGCCCAGAGACATAGGAGAGCAGGAGAAATACCAAATTATACATGCAGTTGAATCAGGCCATCGGCTATTATCAACAAATGTCCATTGAAAGAGGGGCTAAACTAAATTTGGATCCATTCCTCAAAGCAGTAACCCCCTCACTAGTGTTACCATGATACCCATATTTGCCAAAAGCTGAGTCCAGTTGAGAGGCCTCTATATTAACCAAACCTCAGGTCCACTCTAGCCGTCCATTCCCTTCCCCAAAGGCACTGTCACAGATTCAGGTGAACATATTTTGTTTCTCAAAAACACACCCATAAAAACTCATGTTCAGGGGTCCAGTGTTTGACATTTAAAACAACATAAGCCTACATCATGTTACACAAGCACTGATAATACTGTACGTATATATTTCTACTGTGTGTGTGTATATATACACACACATATATATATATACAGCATATATATATATGTATATATATATATATATATATATATATATATATATACACACACATATATATATATATATATATATATATATATATATTGCGGGTTTACATGGAAATAATGCACCATGACATTTGCACGCATGGTGCATTATTTCCCTGTAAACATGCAGTCTGTCGTCCATTATTCCTACATGTGTATGTGTGTGTGTGTGTGTGTGTGTGTGTGTGTGTGTGTGTGTGTGTGTGTGTGTGTGTGTGTGTGTGTATGTGTGTGTGTGCGTGCAAGTACGTGCACATGTGATTGTGTGTCTAATTGCTGTTGGTCTTTTTTTCTACAGGTTTTTGTAATAAACTGCTTATAGCAACATTTAGAAACCTGTGTGTACAGGAATGGAGATAAACTCGAAAAACCATATTTTGACAAGATTTGGTGAAATGGTTGTCGTATTCCTATTATCAAATAACATTGCACAAAGCCTCACGTGAGAACGTGAAAAGCCCAAACTAAAACAAAAGAATACCTGAGGGCTCCTTCAAAATGAGAACTCCACTAGTGGGGGTGGGGATCCCCTAAAAATAAGAAAATAATCAACACAACAACACAAAGGCTTTTTTAAGCAAGAGCAATGCTGATCCTTTCTTTTTAAATGTGTACAATAGGTGCTTCAGATGCCCTTTTACCCATGGGGTGGATTCAGCTGCCCTGCTGCCAACCAGGACTCTAATGAGGCCCTGCAATTAGTGCCATTTATTCAGACTAAGTGTGAACTGCAAGTGCGTGGGGCTGCAGTCAGTTGACAGACCTGGGCGCCTTTGTGTCATAAGAGCCGCTTTTATTCAGCAAACAAAGCAGAAAACAACACAAGCACCTAATGACTAAATCTCCCTCTCTCTTCTTCACTCTCACATGCATATATATACAACCGGGAGACACACTTGTGTACATTCAAACACATTCACATAAACGCAACCAGGCTGAGTAGAGTCACTGCTTGACAGAGCAGTGGGGGCGGGGTTAAGACAGACTGACAGAGGGGCTCCATCTCTATCCTCTTATTAACGCTTAACGAGTGCTTTCCTCATGCAATATTCATCTCAACTAATATCAGCCAAGCTCCGAGCTGAGCTGGCTACTTATGTAAGGCAATTATGTAAAATATCAGACAGGGCCCACATTCAGAATCTGACTGAGGGAGAGCTGCAGGATAAGGACAGAGAGGAAACGAGGTAGACAGGAAGAAGGCTAGAGAAGGATTGGGGTGGAAGAGAGAGAGAGAGAGAGAGAGAGAGAGAGAGAGAGAGAGAGAGAGAGAGAGAGAGAGAGAGAGAGAGGGAAGAAAAGAGGGGGGAAATGAGCAAAAGCTAAAATACAGTTATTTGACAAATTCAATTCGGTGAAGTAGCTAGTATCAGCCTAGAGCAGGTAGCCTCACCCTGGATGGTTTCGTTCAACCTACAACCCGATCTTCTTTTAACCTCCTCTCTAGAAACAGGCTTTTATCGCACAGTGCTTTCCCTTCAATATCTAAAATTACAGTTCACACTGTCTGTTTATTCAATTCCATAGAGGATAGTATGTCTTATTTTTTTATTTTATTTTAGCGTTTTTTTTTATTGGCATGGCAATGGACATATTTTTTATGTAAACACCCAAATAGATGACCATACCTCCTTGGATGATATGCAGATACATAATACCTGAGCCTCCTGTGTCAATCATTAGGAAGCCCTCCTTCCCTTCCCCCATTATTCATAGTTGTTCCTTACAGGCGGAGACATCTGAGGATTCCTCAAGGTCAGCCAGGGAGAGGACGGTAGGGGAAACCACGGTGCTAAAGAAGACGACTCATATCCAAAGCCCTCCGCACACAAACCAAGCGGCTCACACAACAGGCATTCCAATTGTGTTGAAATTACACTCTATGAATCCGCCTGGCTTATTCGAAAAGCAACTCAGCAAACATGCGAAAGCAAATAAGTAAACACACACTGATTCACACACACTCGCATGCACACACCCTCGGGTCAAGGCCCCTATGGGGGTCTGTGCAGAAATAGGTCATTTGTCACACATGATGTCCCGGGGCAGGGGATGCATTATAGATGAGACCAAACAGCCTGTCTCAGCGAGCACTCACCACACAGCCAGGGAGGAGGGAGGGAGCAGTAGGTGGTGGGGACGGAGGGATGACAACTCCTCGGGAGGAGCAGTCTCGGACGTCAAATGCCATGAAATCACTGTGGCTATTGCTGAGATTTGTGTTTGTAATTTCTTCTTTTTTTTTACAGTGCTGAGTAGATTTATTCTTTTTCTTTGTATTTTATTATGATCCTAAACTGTAACTGTATGTTTTGAATATGCACATTAACTATGAATTAGGCTTAAGCATTGTATGTAATTTGGTATTCTCATGCCTGCACCTGACTCTACGTAGTCAGCCATCTGCCTTTGATATGAGCGGCAGAAGAACGGGAAAGTGATGAAATCATTCACTCATTCACCTCATTAGTCCGCTTTGCTGATTTCCAGCTTGTGTATTGATCGTATACTCCGTCATATTGAGTCATACTTGTCTGATTCTGATGTAACTAGCTAACTTAAATATGAAGTCGGATAATGTGTAATACTTTCAGAATAAATCAATTTTGTGTACAAAACAAATTTTGTTTGGTTTGTCTTCAGACAAGAGGAAAAGGTACACTGAGCCAGAAGGAGAAAGGCCATGTACAGGGAGAGAGTGCGTAAGGAGTAAGACAAGGCTGCTGCTTTCTGCTGCACCCATCTGTTCTGATAGTGCAGGTGGAGCTCTATTCAGCCGGCCCTGCATGTGTGTGTGGAGAGGGGGGGCAGGAAGAAAGGAAGGGCAGAGAGAAGAAGGGAGTGGAGGGATGGAGGGAGGGAACCAGAGATGGAGCAGGGAGGGGTTGGGGGGCTCTCGGTGATCTCTCCTGAAGGGGATAATGGAAGAGGAGCGCATTGCAATGGCTGCCATGTAGTACCCTCCCTGCACAATTAGCCAATCAGCAGCGCGCTCTGCCAGCCAGAAGGACGCATAAAAGAAGAACATTGCAGCAGAGGCATAGAAGGAGACTGCGAGAGGAGCTGGGAATTACGCACAAAAACAGCAGAACCAGAACACCCTCCCCTGGACACACCCTGCTGGGGATCACTGCTTCTCTTTTTTCTGAACCATCGCCCACGCCACTCGGAGAGAAAGCTCTCCCTCTTCTTGATCCTGAAGAAAACCCCTTTCTCCTCATTTTCACTCTACAGAGGACACATACAATCTCAAAGTGCTGAGATCCCCTGGCGAAGATTGTATTTTTTCCTTTTTTCTTTTTTTTTCTTTTGATTTTGTCAGAGCCATCCTGTACAGCACATAGAGGCCATATAATAAAAAGGCCCTAGAACGTATAGACTCAACCTACGGCTTGAAGACCAGTGCATCGAAGGACCTAGATCTCTTTCATTGTACGTCAAGAATGGTTACTGTACGTATTCCTCTATTTTTCTTTCATTTGCAAAGGGTTGTTCTAACATCTTCAATACAATTGACTGTCCCATATACACATTAAATTGTACAGAAATAATGCAGGTCTGATTTTAAAATACATATAAGCCTTATTGATGTAATATTTCACATACATGGGTAAAATATATAACATGCACCATGAAAAGCAAGATGCTTTATGGATTAGAAGCTTAGTGTTTCGTCTGCAAGTGATCCGGTATTATTTTGACAAGATTAACGATCGATAGTGGGAATTAGTAATCTCGCACTCAGGGATGCGCCATGCACCGCCTTACATCCATGCCTGCATACTCCACTGTGCAGACATTCGCTATCTATTTTACAAATCCGTTTGTACCTTAGGCTATAAGAGCCATTACGGTCGCCTGTCGCACTTTAAAAACATTTGACAATCTCAGTAATGCAGTAGTAAAGGTGAAAAAAATCCGCAGGAATAGAGGGGATTGCAAAAAAAAGGCAGAAGGGCGTAGGGGACATAAAGAGTGCTGATGCCGCGTGCTGCTGAAAAGCAGTGGGGGAGGACTGCCTTTCTCTGCCTGGCGCAGCACAAGGATGCTCGAGACGGATTTGTGAGACAAAACATGATGCCTGGGAGGCTGAGGGCCCATCGAGAACAAGGCAAAGAAAAAGGGTCGAGTCACACAGGGCGGGGGAGGGGGAGGAGAAAGATTACGCATCCATTGGTTTGGATTGAATCAGGCAAGTCAAAATTCCGAAGGGTTCTTGTTGCAACACGCTTAAACGGAATGGAAATCTTGTTGGTCAGGGAAATCAGGAGGGAGAAAGGCATTTCCATTTCCGAGTGCATTTTATTATGACCGAGCGTCTAAAAACATCAGTGATTACACTTGGCCTGTGTGTCACGTCTGATGCATGTTAAACAGAGATGTAAGCTAAATTAGCTTTACTCAAAGCTAACAGCCGAATTGGGCGTGTCTCGACTGGACTCGATCACATAACGATGGCACGCGCTGGTGTCGTGGATCCAATCTTTACACACTCACGAGCATAAGTAAAATACAACAGATTTGCATTAACACTGGCAAATGGTCTTTCATGTATACAAACAATCTTTTGATCTCCATCAAATCGTTTTACACCTGTCAGTACGTAGACTAAAATAAGCCCATGATAAATTGTAAAAAACATTGCCCGCTATATTATAGTAGGATTTTTCAAGAATTATGCTGCAGGCCTATCCACATTTAGACTGGATAACTATCCATGCTATTAAGCCATATTTTCAGTAAACATGAGAAAATGTAACTTTTTTATTCGTAGTGTTTGGTTTAAAGATAGGAGTGCCTGCAGCACCTATACAAATTGCAATGCAATCTGTTATAGATGATCAAAATAAAGGCTAGACATTTATATAAACATATTGCCGGGAGAGATAAACAAAACCCAACTGAAATGATAGGTTAATTTTACACAGATAATTGTATGAACCATAGTTCTTTTTTTATATATACTTATTTTTTATATCTGACTAAACATGGGTTACTTCATATATTTGAATCTGTATTATGCAATGCCGACTTTAAACTCTTATTATGTTGCAGCCTGTAGGCCTTCTGATAGTTTCAGTTTGCCTCAAACTACGAATGGGCCCAGTCAGCGTCATGCACGTACGCTATAGCTCTCCTCCACATGGTCCGCAGTACTCCGTGAGCATGCCTATACCGCAGTGCCAAGCAAATAAAACAGTTGAGTCAGATAACCTTCCCCAGGCGCTTACACAATTCAAGGGCAAGGACAGCAGTGGCCATCGGGAGTAAACGAGCCTAAATATTTAAACCTCTGAGAAAATCATATTCAAATACAAGATTTCTAGATTCATCTTGGCAAATAGTTCTAATGTGTTACTCGGTGCACCTGAAGACTGAGGGGATAAAAACGAACAGAAAATACTATAGCATAAGCCTAACGTTTAATAAAATATAAACAGCATAACAAACCAAAAATGCAATGTTGTTATGAAAGTCAACGAATAGAAGTATTTGTCAATTATATAAATAGCTGGGAAACCAAAAGCCACAGGAGTGACAGAGGCCTCTCGATGTATTGTCTAAGATGCTATGACGAGTTTCCACTAAAATACACACAAATAATTAATCAAATTATTAATAAAGAAAATGAATATTGATAATTTGATTATAACTTTCAAAATGGTTTTGACTTTCACGAGGGAAATAGAACTGGCAACTGTAATGCTCATTGTTCCCGCAGCGTCCTGCAGCCTCTGGCCACGACACAAAGCGCCACTGTTTACATTAATATTCATAGTGCTGCCATAGTCTCTGCGCGAGAGGAGGAGGAACGGGTGGCTCTTTTGTTTGGCTGTTTCAATACGTTTATTCAGCAAAAAGGCGCTCGGGCTCATGAATGCCCACAGCGCACATGTCTTGTTTTTAATAATAAAGGTTAGGTTTAACAGATAAAATAAACAACACGAACAGGGCTTCGAATAATTACACGAGATATTTGAGACAATTGTAAGCGTTCGAAATGCAAATATATAAACGTTTAAAAGCAACAACAAAAAAAAACCTATAATCCTTTGAGAGTGTATAGGCCAAGACCGAAATCCTCTAAAAGCCACTCCCTTTTTCAGCACGCTGGATAGCGCCCCGTGTGATACAAGGCTGGGAGACAAAACATTTTCTCCCCCTTACTTCCTCACGTTGTTGTTTTTTATCCTTTCTAATGAATACCGTAAGAACAAACATTTTTTGAAAGTATTATTTTGGCAGAAAAATAGAAACTAGTAACTATTCGATATGCTGTTGAAGGTTTTAGCTGTGACTCCTGTTGTCCTGTTGTTTTACAGCTGCCATCATGATCCTTTAAGCTGCGGAGAGAGTGTGGCTAATGCCTTTTGTTTAGGATAATCCTGTAATCTGTGTTATTTAGAAGGCCCATTTACATCCCAGTCTACTATTCATATTTGATTTAGGCCTATGAAGCATTTATGTATTTTAGAAACAAATTCGACAAATGCTGAAATTCAAATATTGAAACATGTTTTGGTTAAAGCTGATTCATTTGTCTTATCCATAAGACAGACATTGCTCTGTATTCCCTTTTTTAAAGAATCTACAAAAAATTAGGAGACAAAGGTGTTAAGATACAAGGTAAAATGTGTAATAAAAAATACTAAAAAGCTAAATCATTTTTACTATGGATAGTCTATTGGCCAGGATAAGTTGAATATTCCCAACAAATTTAATAGAAATGTAACTTCTATAAAATAAGTATCCAGCTTCTAGTTGCAATTTCTCAGTGTGCTGTCGCTTACAATACGTGTTAACAAACGTTATAAGCTGTGGGCCTATACCTCAACATAGATTTATTCAAGAATTAGATGACATCCATAGGAAAATGTATTAGGCAAAGGCATAAAAGCAAAACATGTTCAGTTTCAGTTGCATATCAGTATTATTTGAGTGCAAGCCTGGCAGACATAAAGCATGACACATATGACTACATTTGCATTTTTCTTGTGTAATGTTTGTCTGTTAAGTGATAGAAAAGTGTACAGTGTAGGTGGTATGTGTGCTTTGCAGAGGAGGAAGGGTTCTTGTTTGCGTGCGAGTCTGGGTCCGTGTGGGGGCGATACTGATGCATTACATTAAATATTGAGGGAGATCTCTCAGGTCCCAAAGATAGAAAAAACCCTAGAGTGGAACGAAAAGGCTGGCCCAAAACCCAACATCAGACAGGGTTCAGGGATAGTTTTTAAATAGGTTTTATGATGTCCATTTCAGGGTTGATGTTTGTTAAGACATGCTTTCATTCAGAGAATGTTTTCAGCATGTCCCATTTCAAAAAGATGAATGTGCCTTTACCTAACAACAGTATGATCACTATCTACCACAAATACGTCCAAACTTGGTCACCCTGCTTTTGTGTAGTTCTAGCTGTTAGTGGTGTCTGCCATTTACTTTAACCAGCTGGTTTTCACGGATAATTTTTTTATTATATAACTTGTACCCATGTCAGTGTCAGCCTACTGTGGATGAGTGGCCTGCCAGGAGGCAAGGGAAATTTGCTCTAATCCACACTTCTTTCTCCTTAGAGCAGTTACATGCATTCATTTTCTATGTTTCAGACGGCAATCCCCCCAAAAATACTCCCTTTTGCAATTTGTTAACATTTTAGTAGAGTAAATAAAATCTGCCGGTCTATTTAAACAGTCATGATATTACTTAGTTGGTTGATTATTCTTTCAATGTTTGTTTTTTTCACATGAGTTTTATTCATTGTGCCATATACTTAGATTACTTGTGTACTTTATGATGTTGCGCATGACATAAAATGGAAATCGTATTTGCTCTTTTCCCAGGGACCTATAATATTTATATGATGGATGGCTAGTCTACTTTGCAACAGCTCTCTTGCGTTTAGATTTGTGTTTGCAGCGTTTTATTTTTAGGCTGTCATAATTCACTCGCTCTCCCGCTTCCCGTTCCTCTCTGATGTTCTCTCCCACTGTCCGTGTCAATTTGACTGAGAGATGTACCCTCACTCTACAAAGCAATATAACACTAATATATGGAGCAAAATAATATCTGCCCAATATCAGCCCTCTCTCGTCTTCTCTCTCACTCCTGCAAGCATACATACACACGCACAAGCACACACAAGTCAGCTAGACAGCCAGCCAGTCATTAGCAACAGTGCAGTCTTCAAGAGGCTGTTACCTGGGCAACCTGGCTAGAGGTACAGCTCCAAGCAAGAAGGCAGGTTACATGGAAAAAGTCTGAAAATATAGAGCATGGAATGGGGTAAAGTGGGGGAGGTCTGAATGACAGAATATCATCAAAGCAAAATATGCTTTTACAGTAATAGGCCCATATTGAGGAAAGGGACAGCAGAACTCTGTCCGCAATGTGAAGTGGAATTGATTAACATCAAAAAGAGGTCTTGGAACCCTGAATTCTTGCAAGCATTGGGGACAGTTTTATACACATCAACATGTCTCATCCATAATTGTATACTGATTTGAACTCAGATTTATGTGGAATATTCTGTAATTAAGTCCTGACGATGCTCTGGACTACGTTGTGTGAGACCCCAGGAGCTTTGAGGGAAACTTGTCTCACTGATCCAGCTTAGCATACATCACATCTAGCAGTAACGGACCTGCATTCGCTTAATGCTCATTAGCCAAGCCAAACATATCCTGTACATCTGGACTACTAAAGGTTATCACCTCAAGGAAAAATATGGATAGAAAGAGTTGTCATGTTTTTGTGACAGGCTCAAAAACTGAAACAGGAATTAAAATGTGTTTGCTTGGGTATTCCTTGTCTACAGGGTGAAGTAAGCTAGCTAGAGATTAAAGAGTCAGTTAAAGGTAGACAGGCAAGGCGGGACGCTTCGTTTCCGACCCGCACACAGCTGTTCCATGACAATCCCCTGGGGGTCAAATTAAGCAACACGGTGGACTCCAGAGCAACACCGAAGAAACAAACAATCCATTGTGCTCTAACCGACATTACCTGACCAAAAAAAAAAACTACAAGTCAGACAAAAAAAAAACTCAGGCAAAGACTTTTCTTTTAAACGTGTCCTATTTTAAACCTTCTACCGTGTCTCATGACAGCCTTCAATGATGTTAGGACTAAGCACATTTGACCATGTCACATTCTCTTTTGTCTGTCATCTCGGGCCCACACACACCACCATCACCATTACTAGCGTCACTTTGGGAGTTTGTGTAATGATGTAATGGTGTTTGACCCTCGATGGGTGCTGGGGGAGGGGAGGAGAAAAGGGACAAGGACTGTGACATCTGCAGGGCCAGAGGCAGGGAGTAAGGGAGGAAGAAAGAGGGGGAAGTGGGCAGGGTCTGCATGTATGGCAAATGGGACCCTTGCCTCCCACTCTCCCCTAGCCAAGCTGATGCCTGACCTTTCCCCTGACAGTGACAGAGGGTGCTTGTGTCTGTTTTAGGAGTGATATCCTCATCTTTTTGTATCCTTCTCTGTCGTTATATGTTTAACTCAGTTGAATTTTTTTTTTTTTATTTAAATAAAAAAAATTTAATAGTAGAGATCTAAATTAACTCTTTTCCTCAGCAGATAATCAGCACCATGGAAACCCAGGTGTCCAACGGTCCAAGTGGAACCAGTCTGCCTAATGGCCCAGTCATCAGCACCAACGGTGCCACAGATGACAGCAAGACCAACCTGATTGTCAATTATCTGCCACAGAACATGACCCAGGAAGAGTTCAAGAGTCTGTTTGGTAGTATTGGAGAGATTGAGTCCTGCAAACTAGTCAGAGACAAAATAACAGGTAGCCTACACATTATTTGTGCACTAGTTATGAGACAATGTCTTTATTGTATTTAGATTAAATATAACGTAAATTGTGTATTATAAATCACTGTCAGAACAGCTGATCAACGTGTTCTGTCTTTGTCTGTAGGCCAGAGTTTGGGCTACGGCTTTGTAAACTATGTGGATCCTAATGATGCAGACAAGGCCATTAACACACTCAACGGTCTCAAACTGCAGACCAAAACAATCAAGGTAAGAGGGCCTCCGCTCTTTACCTCCACTCGTCATCCTCGGCTTCAATACAGTCAGGAAACCGAGAAGAAAGAGCACGGGTTCTTGAAAGGGGGTTTTGAGAGCGGGCAGGCGAACACAGACGCAACAGAGGGCGAGGAGGAAAACTGGGAGGGGGGTGACAGAGGGGAGTGGTGGCTGGAACAAAGGGAGTGAGTAGAAAAGAGAGAGGGAGTGGAAAAGAGAGAGAGAGAGAGAGAGAGAGAGAGAGAGAGCGAGAGTGGAGGTCAGAAAGCAAGTCGCTGGCAGCATGCGGAGGTGATTGTGATGGAAATGTAATTAGGAGGGCTCACTGTGGGGCACTGAGGTCACTACAGGCTGCCCCATCTGCCTACAATCTGGGCTAATTAGGGGTCTTTTTTTGTACGAAAATCAGATAGGGGAGGAGAATGGGGATGGGGTGTGTGGGGTGTGTGGGGTGGGGGGCAGATTAAACACTACTCCCTCCCTCCCACGCCTGATCAAAGTAGATCAAAGATTGAGACAAAGTGCAGGCTTAGGAAATCAAATCTGAAAGACAGCCAGGGGATCCTCTATCAGCTTTCCACTGTTATGAGTTATTGATGAGTGACAAAAACATTTTTTGTGGTATAACTGCCATTATAAAGACATACAAGCGTAGGCTCATATTCAGACGGTAGATAGATTTTACTACTTCTCTTTGGCACGGACTTAATATTTTTTTACTGTTAAAATTTCATATTAGTTATAAGGTACTGTTATTTGAATAGATGATCAAATTACATTTTACATTGCTACTGGTGACTCAAACAACAACGTGTATTCAATCTGGAAAACATCAGGGCAAAATGAACAATGGACAAAAAAATCTAATTTTCTATGAAAGCATTAAGAAGGATAGAGGGATGGAAGGTGGGGCTATGAGCTAAAGGGTAGGGGGTCGCTTGGGGAACAGAATGCCAATGACAGGATTAGAGACCATATGGGCTGCATGCACCATCTGTACTGTGGGAGAGACAGGGAGAGGGTTAATTATAGGGCTGATACTGCTCCCCGAATGCAGCAACTCCCCCTTGACTCCCCCAGAAAATGCCCAATCACTGCATCACACAACCCTAAACCTGACCATGTACATGCACTGACCCTTTAACAAATCTACAGCCACATTCACTGAACAAGTCAAAAGTCAATGTGTGAATCATAACATAACAATCATATTCTGCTAACGCAATACTCCAGTTCACTTATTAAAAAAAAAAAGGAATAGAAAAAAAATAATTATTCATGTATGACCACAGGCCATTTTAATAAAAAGCATAATCCTAAAAATGTTGACATCCAAAATGTTTGTCAGGGATGCTGCGCATCTTGTGAATCTATTTACATTGTTTGCTGGTTGCTAGTGGAGCTGTTGGGTCCCCAGAGCATAGAAACAAAGGAAGGAGGCAGGAGAGGCAGAGCAGATCAGCCTATCTCTCACAACACTCACACGCTCTCCCTCCATCAGACCGAGACACTCCACTCGAAACAATGGGCTGACTCTCACTATCTATCATACACACACTTGCCCTCATACACCCACACACGTTAATACGTATGAGATCTATACAAAAAATCTACCACAGACGCATCGCACTAAGTCCTTACAGAGTAACTATAAATCACAAAAATAAATCATTGACAATAAATCACAAGGCACAAAAATCCCCAAAAATATTATACAAAGTGCAAGTACATCACCCAGTCTGTTAGGAGCGAAAACAAGCAATCACTTGTCTCTTCTTGAACAGAAAACCAAGAGGGAGAAACACCAAAGCTTGCCAAATCAGATTTCTCTGCATCTTCTATATAGAAACAGATTTGGCATCATCCGCGTGGGTGAAAGTGTGTCTGTGATTGTCTAAGGATGAGAGTGGGTGTGTGCTAATGCAGACTACAGTAGTTTGAGCTGGATCAGATAGGGAGATGTGAAAAGGGTGGACTGGTGCAGGAAATAAAAGAGGTCAACAGACCTTGTAGGAAGACTCAAAGATTTGGGTTGGGGAGCAAAGTGTAGGAGACACATTAAAGATAATTTTAACAGAACAAAATTGACTCAAAGATTTCCTATGAATAATGTAGTCAAAAAGAATTGCATCTTAATGCTCTGGGCAATAAATCCCAGACTTTTGAGACTAAATTATTTGACCTCCACGCTCTAGGTATCATACGCCCGGCCTAGCTCGGCCTCCATCCGTGATGCCAATCTGTATGTCAGCGGCCTCCCTAAGACCATGAGTCAGAAAGACATGGAACAGCTGTTCTCCCAATATGGCCGCATCATCACATCCCGCATCTTAGTGGACCAAGTCACAGGTACAGCCTCAACTCACTCCCACAACTCTCAACTGTCCCTACTCACTGGCCTATTCTAACCAACCCCTCACCATGTGACTGACAGGGGGCTGTCAGCCTGTAAATCAGACCCTACCCTTCAGGTGCTAACATTGGCCTGCTTTCTGATCCGGAGCAGGCATATCGCGTGGAGTGGGCTTCATCCGGTTTGACAAGCGAAACGAGGCAGAGGAGGCCATCAAAGGCCTCAACGGGCAGAAGCCCCTGGGTGCCGCTGAGCCCATCACTGTCAAGTTCGCCAACAACCCCAGTCAGAAGACAGGCCAGGCCCTGCTGACCCAGCTGTATCAGACCGCAGCCCGCCGCTACACCGGCCCCCTGCACCACCAGACCCAGCGCTTCAGGTATTGACCCCGTGCAACGTCCATGCTCACACCACCTAAAACTCATCCTTCGACCACACCTGGAACGAGCACTACGGCGCTCATCCTCTTTTCCTCTCTCCCTTTTTTTCTCTTGACTTTCTTTTAAACTGCAGCATCATCCCTCCATTTGGAAAGGGACCAGATCCAAATAACAGCACAAAACCAATGTAAGAGACCCCAGTATGCAAAGCACAATAACAGTTTTGAGAGCTCCACAAATCTTGGCTAAAATCAAATGCATTTAATTAAACACTTTACTTCGCAAAATTCATGAACACAAATCTAAAAGTCACATACACACACCCTTGTATGCACACATCCCATCATCTCAATGCACTGTAGTTGGTTCAGACATCACTCTGCGACTGGTTGATTCGGGACCGTAGGCTCCCATGCAGTGAAGGGTGCCCTCTGGAGGCCAGCTGGTGGAGCAGCTGCATGTTAATTGAAAGCCGTTCATCCTGGTAGATCTCACAACTAACTTCTCCACCCCCTTCATTTTCCCTCTTGCGTTGCAGACTCGACAATTTACTAAACGCCAGCTACGGAGTCAAGAGGTAAATGCCAAAGGTGTACGTTCAAAAGCATCCATGCCTAGAAAAAAAAAACCTCAAACAAAGTGCCCGGAATACCACCTGCTGACTTTACCTTGAAATTAGAGATAATGGTCCTAATTCCCTACTCACATCGTCTAGTGCCCATTCAGGCGTGTTATGCAACCAGCCCAGACAAAAAGGGACCATTTGCAATTATGATAAGCAGCATTCAGCCTCCTAACAGCAGGGTATTCTGGCATGGCTTTGTTTAACCTTTTTGTTCTTTTGTTTTTATTAAAGGAACTGATTTATATGTATTTATTTATGGACTAACATTATCAGTTTTTGTTGATTTAATGTCCCTTTTTCCACCAGCATGGACATACCAGATTCCGTTTGCGTCTCCTCTGTTTGCTCCAGTTTTCCTATGATTTGATTCTGATTTGCTTTTCATCCCTCTCTAGGTTTCTGTTTTTTTTTTTCAATATTGTGATTTCTGTTCAACATTGTGATCCGTGTGTCTAATTCTTGCAGAGGCTTTGGTCAGCAGGGAATATAACTAAAATATGCAGCGTGTGTGGGTGTTTTCGTGTCAGAGCACAGTGTTGTTTTGTATGAAAGCAGGTGCTATACTTTGGAGCCACTGTGGTGCCCACACATATATTTATCTACTTAAGGCAGTGGGAATGGAGATGGGGTTCCCAGGCTCCAACAACAAAGCAGTTATCACAGCTTCATGCCTATATCAGACAGTAAAAAACACAATGCTATTTGGAACTTCAGAATGACACCCATGGTAGTTCTCCCTCTCTACTCCCCAGGTTCTCCCCCATCACCATTGACAGCATGACCAGCCTGGCAGGGGTCAACCTTACTGGGCCCACGGGTGCCGGATGGTGCATCTTCGTCTACAACCTATCCCCAGAAGCTGATGAGAGTGTTCTGTGGCAGCTCTTCGGCCCCTTCGGAGCGGTCACTAACGTCAAGGTCATCCGTGACTTTACTACCAACAAATGTAAGGGCTTTGGCTTTGTCACCATGACCAACTACGACGAGGCCGCCATGGCCATAGCTAGCCTGAACGGCTATCGCCTGGGTGACCGTGTGCTGCAGGTCTCATTCAAGACCAGCAAGCAACACAAGGCCTGAGTGAGAATCCACTGACGCCAGTTCCTTCAGCCTCCAGAGAGAGTCCGTGAGCTCTCTGTACTATCACTCTACATGGGCCTGGACTGAGTCTCTCTCTGACACACATACACTCAAAACCACATTCATATCCTATCAAATATGCGTATATGCATACATGCATACACACACACACACACACACACACACACACACACACACAATCACACACACACACACACACACACACACACACACACACACACACACGCATACACACACACACATACATGCAAGTCAAACAAATCTATACACAGACAGAGAAAGTCAGAGTTCAAACAAATACACTCGTAGAGTTTTTCTTTTCTCTTTACACAACATGCTAGTCCTTCCCTACATTTGCCTGGATTGAATTGGTAGGGGTACGTAGTTGGTCTGTGGGGGTGGGAGTAGGGGGCGTCTTATGAGGGAGATAGTCTAACGAATGTGACAGAGAATGTGTGCAGAGTGCTTTGATTGAATTCAGGCAAATAATGACAACTGCTGAAAAAAAAGAAAAAGATCAAAAATCGAAATGAACAAATGTGCAATTTACCCAAACTCTTACCCCACCAACTCTCCCTTTATCTTGCTGGAGAGGACATAGTCACTTTTTTTACACATGGGCATTTTGAATCAGTGATTTTTTAGATCAAAGAAAAATAAATTAAAAAACAGTGTTCTCTTATATACGTATATAAAATATAACTATATATTCATTATTTAAGGTGGTTATGATAGCCAAGTATGTACGCATTTTCTAGAAACTTTGACTACTGTTTCCTGGCTCTGCATAAAGTGATAGAGTTGTGAGCTCAGACCCCATTTAATTTAGGCTAACTAATGGAAACTGTCCCAGAATGAGCACGCTGAAATGCAAGGGAATCGCAAATCTCACACTGAAAGACTGAAAACTAAACTCTCTTGAACTCAAAACAAACAAAACTTATCACAGATGCCAACTCTGTCGGCACATCCCGAAAAATATCGTTGTACTTTCACACTCTAAACTTTAGATTGGTTTTCACCACAAGCAGTTGTCTCTGAATGAAGGCGTTATTTCGCAGTGATTAATTAGCCTCCTGACAATGTTAAGGAGAAATTAATTGAGATACTTGGGGTTAAGAGGAAATCACCGAGCCACTTTACCCTATTGGACATGCAGAAATCTACGAGTTATTTGCAGTGTCTTTTGAGAAAACTATATCAATGCAGAAAGGTCCATAGTTCCAAAGTCTGTAGATCTGGCTTTAGATCTTGAGTCATGCTTGTGAGAGGAAATATCAAATGCCCAAACCTTTCCCTCCTATATGAGCCATATGAGCAACTTGGGTTTTCTTTCATTCCCTTTCAGTCTATTAGATGCTTCAAAAAGCTTTCAACTGCCCTGTCAAGAGATGATTGTTAGAAATTAAGCCTTGAAATGGTGTCATAAATAACTTAATTTTATCTATTCATTTGCTACATATCAAATGGGCACTATCACAAAAACAGCATTTTTCAAAAACAAATTGCAACACAATTACTTGGAAATAGTATGTGACACCCACAAAGAAAGTTCAAAGAAAAAATACAACCTGTGTTCATGACTATCTTAAGTTATACCCTGGGAAAAACTATCGGCTAACAATATCTAAACATCTTCACATAGTAGATAAAATAAAATCAACTGTATTCAAGACATGTTGCTATTTAAATAACGCTGTGGTAGCCAAAGAGGATGACGGATCTCTTTGAAAGGATTACATTAGAGATAAATCTATTTTTATACATACAAAAGAACAAAACCTTGTGCTGAATCTTTACAGATTCTTATGCTTGGAAAATTTGGGACATCGCATGGCTTTATTTTAAGCCGTCTGATCTTTGCAGAGTTGGGGGTGGCATGCGTTGTATGGGTGGGGATTTGAGTGAGGGGCGTAGGGATGTTTTATCTCTTACAAACTTTGCTGTTAATGCATATCCAATATTTGACTTAAAACAAAAAACACCTTAATAAATTTGAAATAAAGTAAACAAAGATGGGGATAACTTAACATTTTCCTTTTGAGAGTATTGTCGAAAAACACAGTCTTGCACTTAAGTATCGTGTTTCTTCAATGGTGCAGTAACGTGATTAACAGAAAAAGACAATATAAGTGCAAGCTGCAGTGAGATGGGCCCATCGTTCAGTTCAGAGACATGAAAGGCTTCTTGAATATAAAGACTTGGAGAGTCTCATAAAAATGATGCCTCCTTCTATTGTAATACATAGGTAGATTTGACTCAGCCAAAGAATTTGATTGAATAGTAGTATTATAAGACAAATTAATTCTAAATATATTATTCCCCAAGTAATTGCTCTAGAAAACCTATTTATTGCATGTTTTTAAATCTCTCGGTTGATTGTTTTTATTTTATTTTTGACAATGCTAAAATCCTACACAAATGTGTGAAAAAAGATCAAAATGGACAAATAGCCTATCCCCGTAATTCTAAATTCATATCTTAAAGCCCATTTGCACAGGTTTCATAGAAAAACATCATTATTTTGTAATTGAAGCATATCTTGAAAACATGTGGCAAATCAATTCACGTCTCACCATTCAAGGTAATTGTTCAGATGCATCATAGAGAATAAATTGTCGAAAAGGCAATTTTCAGCTGCTGCTTGTAATACTAATCCAATTAAGTCAACAAACATACACATTGCACCACCTAAATTTGCAGCCTATTGCTTTATCCTGATTCTGATAAATTGTCTAATTTGCCATCGATGGTTATTAGTGGTGTGTCCAGTGCCGACTCAAACAATAAACACATATAGCTACCAAAGCTATCATCTTACCTGAGCTTTTAGTTATGGTAATTTTCAAGAGAGGGCAGCACAGTAGAACTGAGCAAAGTAACACTTGGAAGAGGTGATACAGGAAACATTGAGCTTCAGCTGGAATATTCCATCTGGCCATGTCCAGTTTAGTTTGATCAGCCCACACCCCAGGCCAAACAGCCCTAACAGACCACAGTCAATATAGAGATCCTCCTCCCACACCTACAGTAGAGAGCTGGGGACAATGGCAGGAGACAACAGTACTGCACCGCTTGAGCAACAACAATAATCATTTTAAAAAGACAAAAAACTTTCCTATGGAACAGTAAGTGCAATGTGCTTTGTTTTTATATTGACTGAGAACAAAAGATATATATATTTTTTAAAAAGAAATTAAAACGTCACACTGAAATGGTTTGCGTAACGGCAAAGGATCAAATGTTAAGAAAAGTGTTAATGAACAGATTCATTAAGAATCAAACAAGCACCAAGAGCTCTGATCTCTAAATGTCCATGATCCCTTCCTCAGCCCCCAAATTAGTGCTCTGACCATGCAAGCAAAAACAAACTGCATATTTGGGTAAATTAAAAGAGCAATTATAAATGACCTTGAAAGGAATACTGTCTAATACATCATCAGTTTTAGCCCATGTCAATTTCAAATATAAGTTATTTTCTGTAATTTATTGATTTATTTTACATATCAAGACTCACTTGTTAACCTAGCGTATTTGTGTTGTTGATGTTACCATAGAGGACACACATGGGTCGAAGATTTTATTTTGTTGCTTTGATTGGGTAAAATTTGTTATGTTTTTTCTTCCATTATTTAATTAGTTGCAGTTCTTACAGTGTATGCAGATTTTAGACTTAGTTAGAATTTTATTTCAATCAAACTGTGTTCAATTGTGTTTGTAAAAGTCTGTGGTAGCTTTTGTTGCAACATAAAATAATTTAAACAGAAAAAATTCAAGATAGCGCCAACAAACTTGTATTATTTGGGCGACTTTAAGCTTGTAGTTTTAACTTATTGTTAACTTAAAAACTATTTATTATTATTATTATTATTATTATAATTATTATTATTGCCTCGTATAAAGTATGTTTTGTGTATATTTATGGTTTATTTCATTATATTTGCAAGTTTAAAAGATTTTAAGTTTGCCAAAATTGTGGTTCCACCATTTCTTTTCTTATAAAGAAAACAAATAGATTAAAAAACAGCTTTAGAAGTACGATTTGGATTTCTCCATAGTCAAAGAATGCACTGCTATATTTAACTAATTGAAGTGTATAAACATACATGCTGTGTGCTAGATGTTATGCCTTTACTGCCTGTGTTCTGTTTGTCTTGTTAAATGAAAATCTTTTGATTATTTAATCTAATCACTGTCTTGTTTTTCCGGCCACTCTACGTACCCCTGAGAGTGTCAGGACATGGGGCACGGCCTGGGCCTTGGGTGGGTGTGGGGAATAGTGTAAGGTCCAGCACGTCGCCTAGAGATTAAGCTGTGTCAGAGGCACTGTATGCTGTCAAAATGCTTTCCCTCCTGTTGCTTATGAGCTTCTGTAGAATCTATGTTCAGAGCTCCAGCAATGCAGAATAAAGTTCCGTGCCGCCACAGCGGCAGGAAAGTACTTTTGGCAGTTACTTGGGTAGGAAAGGGGTCAGTGGTTCTTGTTTCCTCAACCAACTGTATTTTGTGTCTATTTATTTAGAAGAAGGGACACAGAGTAACTTAGTGACGTTCTTCTTCATTTCCTGGAATGGTAGAAAAAAATAAATCTAGGGAGAATATGATCAAATGTAGATCTACTGATTTCACTGTCAGTGGGAACAAATCAAAATCTCATACTTCCAAACATGACCAAATGAACAATGACAAAATGTAATAAAGAAAAAATAATAAACCTTTCAGTTTAGTTTAGGATATTTATTACTGGGATTTCAGCTGAAGACGCTTGAAGACTTTTTCATGGAATTGTTTAATTATTTGTACTTTACATGCCAGAAAAAAATAAAATAAAAGTTACAAATCTGAGTGAAGTATTTCTTTTACTGAAGTGTATCATCATGTAACACTTAAATGTTTGCAAATCCTGGCCTAGAATTCACATTTTACATAATGCACTAACAAAAGAATGCACACCAGTTCAAAATTATCTCTATGCAACGGTCTCAGTCTATTACCCAAAATGGTACATAGATCCTACAAATTTCAGAGCTTAATTACCACTAATGAAGCCGTTAATAGCCAAGAGAATCCACAGCGAAATATTAAATTAGAGCTTGACGGGTTGTCCTGGAGATACAGGAAAGGTACTTCTCTTGCCTTAGGGATCATAACACGTCATGGGTTTGTTACATTACATTGAGCCAATACTTACATCCTAAAAAGACAGGCCACCCACTAACGCTTAATGAACAAACAAATGTGTCATCAGACAAGAAAATTATGTATCAAAACATTAAACTAGAACAAACCAAGTGGTAATGGAATATGTGAGAAAGAGAGGCAACAGCATAAAATATATTAAAATGTATTTTATTCAACAACAATTAATGGAATGACACCTATTTGACATACGCGGACCCAAATGCTGAGGGCAACAGCAATGAACACCACACAATGGAATCTCATCCTCCAGTCTCCTTCCACAGTTGAAACCAGTGCTTGATTTGGATACGAGTTGGTTGTAGCAAAGAAGGCTTGGGTAGCTGGGGTGACTATGGTCCCTATGCAACGAGCTGAGAAAGAGAGCAAAAACAATCAGTTTGAACTTCAAATTCATAAAGGCCACCCATCTATCCCATCATGGTCCTGATTCCTAGTGTGAAAGGGCAAGGGCATGAGGCAGAAATGTCTGACTAACATTCCACAACTCCACTCTAATAGGAGCCACTGAATGCAGCCTGTTTTAGTTTAAAAACACATGACCTGAGATAGCCTGCTAAAAGGGAGTGGCTCCCATGGGGTCAACCTGGACCTACAGTAACCTGGATCAATAAATTCACAGAAATTGCAATAACCTGACCGACATCAAATTACATAAAAATATGAGCATCATTACCTTCCTCTTCCTGCTCTGTTCCTTTTCTTTCCTGATCTGTTCGTCTTCTAATAGAATAGGCTGTGCTTTATAATGCACTTTCTGTAGCTACACTGAGCAAGGCACATGCTTCACAGCACACAGATCCAGGCTTTCAAAAAGTTTCTTCATTAAGAATTGATGGGGGAAAAAGCTTTTACTTTTAGAAACGCAAACTAGGCAATAAAATGGTTACAGTGCCCCTCTGAAACATTGGCACCCTTTGTAAAGAACAAACAACAAACTTAAACAAATAAACATTTTACAAATAATGTTTCAGTCATTGGCACGCTTCTTTTGAACAAAATCTTTATGTTTAACACTGTTTTGAACAAAATCTTATGAACACTTTTTTAAAGTCCACAAGAGTTTTAAAAAGCTGTGAGTCATCCATAAATCCCTGTTTACCTTCATTATGTTGGAATGATGATTAAAAAAAGAAGAAACCTCCAAGTTCACACAAACCTTTTTCACAGACTCAAGCTTTGGCAATGGCCATCTAAGTGCAATCCCAATATATATCCGTATACGTATCCAATCCTTGAGCCCCGTCATGAACTTTTCATTTATCATTTAAATTGGCTACATCAGAACGACCTAAAGTCCCTTGGTATGTGCTCTTTGATCTTACCAACCAATAGCAGACCAATATCTGGTCACATTAGAGTGGGCATAGTAGTAAATGCAGGGGGGGGGGGGGGGTCAATTATTGTGACATGTAATCTAGTGTTGCAGTAATGACAGTTCTTATGTAAATAAGTAACACATTTTTAAAATAACTAACGATTCACTTGAAAATGTTTATGAATATGTAACACGAGTTGAGACAACTCAAGTTATATACTAATGGGTGGACGGGGTATAATACTCTGGGTTCTGGTTCCCAACTTACCAATACAGTGCATTTACAGCTCCTCATGGTCGTGGCCTAAGTCCAGGCTCGAAGGCTCCTGACACACAGCCGGGGTGGTGAACTCCATCAAATACTCACAGCGACTGGGCTCAGAGGTAGACGTCACAACCGTTTCCTTCCCACAAGTCAGCTTTATCTAAGAGAGGGAAAACACAACTGCATGACCTTTTTCTCTTTTTGTTCATTTCTGGAAAATGGTCTTACCAAATGCATACAGAATTAAATAATGCATTTTTGGCTAATACTTCTATTTTTAAATGGTCCCATTAGTGTCATGATCTTGGATAGAAACAGGTGACACTTACAGTAGTAGACCTGTTGGGGCCTTGCCAACATCCTGTTCCGTGGTCATACTTCATCGTTGAGTGTATGTCACCCTCAGGACCTGACCACATTCCCCAGGTACTAACGATGAGAGAAATAAGAATAATTACTTCAATTATTCAAATAATTTACTCTAAAAACATAAAAAGTTATGGAGGGGTAATGAGTGTGATACCTTACCCAAGGTTTGTCTCTGATCCCCCAAATTTGGGTTTCTGGGTTACTCGATTGAAAGGACACAGTCTGTAGACGTACCTAAAAACAAAGGACAACTCTACTTTAATGATTGGTAGTTCATAAAAATCATAATATACCTTTTCAAAACGCACTTTTCATTTATTAATATTTTACAAACTTACTCGCCGGTCGTCAATTCGTAGCATTGGCTATAGAGATAAGCAAATTCAGCATTTGGACCAAAGTCAAAAGATATCTCTTTTTCCAGATTCCTGAAGGCAGAAAATAACAAAGATTCAGGAAATGTGCTGATAAATTGAAGACTTATTTTTATGTTAAGCTTACCTCCAACAAAACCTTTCCTTGCTTTCTCATGAAAAGTTATGAGATTATGACATTAGCATACATGGCAATGACACTGATGCTAAACTTACTTGATCTGATCATCCATTTCACGGAGAGCTCGCTCAGATTCGTCAAACTGGTCTCTGGTTTTCTGAGCAGCTGAAAGGGAAAATGAGATAAATTCACCTTCAGAACAAAGATCCATAGATAGATTCCAAGCCAATATGAATTTAATTGCTAGATTTGATTACTAATACACGGGTTCCTAAATTTAGCCGCCTGAATTTCATAACACACAATTACATACACACCATCAATCAGGTTTTGTATGTCAGGATCATAAGGTGGCATTGTCCCCTCATCTTCATCCTTTTTCTCTGGAGTCGACACTGTGGGAGGGATCTGCACAAAGTGTTACTGTACTGAGATCAGCTCTGCAAGTCCCCAGACATCAATCAGCAAGACTAAGATCACTAGGGGCTAGGTTGTCAATATAACTTGCGTCAGGCGTTAACACAAACATGGTCTATAAAAAATCCGACATCTAATCTGCTTACCTTATCGTCTTCCTCCTCTTGGTCATCCTCTTCCTCCTCCTCGTCATCCTCCTCCTCTTCTGGGATATCGTCGTCAGGGTAGAGTTCAGAGTCGCTGTCTGGCATTGGCTCCCTCGCCTCCTCCGGGGGGATCTCCACTGGTGCCTCGCTGTCTGCCTGCGTCTGACACAGACATATTTTTAGAACAGCTTGCACTCACCCACCGTGGGCTTCAGGGACTCGGGGAGTCAGAGGATCCCATATTAATGACATACCTCTGAAACATATTTCTCTTTGATGCTACTCCAAACGGTCTCAAAACCTTCTGTATCCACTCTGTCTGACCCGCCCAGCAAACTCTAATAACGTGAAACAATGACAATGTCAACTACATCAAAAGGTTTGACCTACTGACATGGGAAATATCTGTGACTCTTACAGTAGATTTTAGTCATGTGAATTATCATAGCCCAAACACGGGAGATTTAAACATTTGACTTGAAACTTTAACTAAAGGAATATCCTACCTGAGCCTCTGCTTCTGTCAGTGCGCCATCTGAATCGGGATCCAGCTCTGCGTGGGACTGCAGCTCTGCCACTGAAACACTTGGGAGAACAAAAAGGCAGCATTACTCATCTGCTGAATCACAGAAAAAAAATCTATCAGAAAACAAGTCTTTCTTTCTTTCTCTTTCTCACAAACACACACACTAACACACAGGAATAAAACCTAAAATACGCACAAGCCGTCTGCATCATCATCGAGTTCCAGAAAAGCTTCAGCCATTTTAGTTTGGTCTTTCTTTTGACGAATTATAGCTTTCTGATCTGAAAAAGTAAGTTGAATAAATGACATAGTTCCAGAAGAATAATAAACAAAATGATGTCTTTGAACTGAAAATATTGGTTCTTACTAGTACACCGTAGAGTACATCATTATACATTATTGTTCTTCAAACTGAAAAGAAATGCATGTACAATGTCTATCAGAGGAACAGGTGCATTTACCCTCCCAGGCCTTCAGATGGCGCTCTTTAGCTTCTTTTTCAGGTTGCTCAGCCGCTTCCTTCACAATTCTCAGCGCTTCCACTTTCTCCTCAAGCTCCTTCTTACTGTTCTGAAGTTCAGTTACCTTGCCCTAATGACAATAACATAACAAACACCTTATAAAATCCAAACCAATCAAAATAAAATATTTTTATTAATTGATAATACATTTATAAGTAATAATATTTTTTCATAAATTGATAAGTTTAGTACAAGGCAGGCTCTAAGTAGTCACAAGTCGTTAAACAGGAATTGTTTCATATGCAGGAATTTCTATTTTCAGTGTGCACCAGTGTTAACTAAGGAGGTGGGTTTTATCGCATAAATTGTTTTATTATAACGTAATTCAATTAATCAAGTTAAAATGTGTTTGCAATGGCAGCCATATTTAACATTAAGGTATTATATTTGTTTGACTTAAGATTTCTTCATTAAGACAATGGCTTTGACAAACATTTTTGAAACTTAACCAGCTCCTCCAAAATGTTTACACAAATTCATATGCACTGAATAATATTGTGAGTACAGATTAATCATGCTCACCTGTTTTTCTTCCTGACCCCTCTTTGCTTCATGAATAAGTTGCTGTTTTAGCAAAAAGCCTTCCTTAGCCACCTCAGCCATCTTCTGCAGACTTTCCCTCTCCTTACGACCCAAATCCCTGTTGATGGCACAGAAGACACAAAATATCCACATGTGTTAATGCAGTTCAAAGGACAACCTACTGGGTAAACGTAATTTAAGACATTCTACTATATTTGAATGTATGAAGAAACAGCGGTCTGTACTGTACATTTAACTAAACCCTCACTCAAACACATAAACTGTGACAATTGCTAGTTATGGAAATAAAAAAAAACACCAGATTGAAATCGCCTACCTGCAAGTGTTCTGACATGTAGCACCGCTGTTATATTCATCCGTTGTGTCACAGCAATCTGTGATCAGAACACACACACAAAGATTAGTACAATCCTTAATCAGAAAAAAGGTGGGGGGAAAAAAACTATTTCCTGCTAGATTTATTAGAGGTCATGTTTACCGCAGATCCCGTCATTGATACGGGAAGAGGGGATGAATGCTTCCCGGAAGCCTGCATTGGTGCAGTAGAAACTGCCATTGGGACAAGCAGCAGTGCCTAGAAGAACGTAAACTGATTATGTAGTGCACTACTGCCGGAGGTTACGAACGGCTGTCTACTGTCCCAAGAGCATCCACAACTTACACATCTGCAATACTTACACTTATTTTCTCAATAGCAAAATGTTTGTAAATGGAAATGGTTGCGTGTTGGTGAGGTGTAGAGGCCCTTTCTCAATTATCATTTGAAATCTCTTGACCTCAGTCAATTACCAACACTTTACTTAAAAAAAATAACAAATGTGAAGCGCAAGTACAAGATTAATAAATGCATTAAAATACCTTTGTATGAAGATTTATTTAGGTAAAGGTGCCTACCTGGCTCATCTGAGCCATCTTTACAATCGCAGTAGTCATCATTGACCCTTTCAAATGGAATGGTGCGGGAGCCGTCCAAGCATGTAAAGGGCTTGTTCTCCTCATAGAACTGGCGCTCTGTTGAGGTACAGCATAGGAAAATAATGAGCAGACTACTGAGTAATGAGGTATCAGTAAAGGAGCTATAAAATGTTAACCGAACTACATTTCAAAAACCAATCCCAAATTGACACCTCAATATGTTTTTTTTTTCCTTGACACTTACTCGATAAAGGAACACCGCGTGGCCGCAGAATCTCCACAGCAGAACTGGTCCCCAGACAGGCGACACACATCAACAGAAGGTAGGCTCGAGACATAGTACAGAAGCACGCAGTACCTTGGACAAGTTACTCTTCTTCTGCCAAACAAAACGCACAATTGATTACACACGACAAATCCAAATTCCATCCTCTTTGTGCAGCCCTTCCCCTAGGTACTAGCCACTAAAGCCAAAAATAGTTAAGTTAATTTGCAGTAATACAATAAAATCAATATTGGTCTATGCATTTTCAACCAACTTGCGGGTCTGCCAATTTCAGCAATTAAAGATAATGTAACAAGTAACCCCAGCTATGAATTGCATTGCCTGTAAAAAAATATATTCTTCTATGGGTGGCGAAATATGTTTCTAAACGAATTCAATTTCTAAGCTACTATACCAGTTACAAGCTTGTTGTGCTACTTTTTTTGCACTAGGAAGGATTTGTACTAGCAACTCCCCACACTTTGTTGTATTCCGTGTTTACTTGTCCAGATAATACTGTACTGCAGTCAGACAATCCCCTAGTTTTAGAACGGGTCACCGAGAAATTACGCTAGCAAGACATGGTGGATGGTGTGACCAACACTTATGAAGATAAACTGCTGTAACGCGACAGATTACTTAAATTCAAGTAACGCATTTACCAGCAGCAACTCTTGATACGCAGTGTCTTTATTAGAATATAGATATATAGAATATATAAGAAGTTAGCTAAAGCTAGTTACTGGTCTGACTGACAAGAATTTCTGGACATTGCATGCAATGCATATTAATTGAATGTACTGTCTGTACTGAGTTCGAAGCCATATAAGTTTTACAATAATTTACAGGCTAACGCTAGCGTTGCTGCTAACGTTGTCTAGCCTTCACATTTTGCACAACCATGTTTACCACGAATATATTGCTACAATACATACAGTGTGGGTGTTCGATATGTCTTTAAGTTAGCTAATCCTTTCAAACCAGCATAAGGCAAAAGTGTAATTCTAAATACAACCCGTAAAAATTGAAGAAGTGTTCACAAACTAGCTAGCTAATCATTCATTACCCTTTCTCTTCCTTATTCTGCAACGGCGTTGCTCCTGATTGCGTGCGTGCGCTGCTACTACGCTGTGGTGGTTTTCTCTGATTGGATTACGTTGTTTGTTCGATTTGATGATTGGATAAACCTGGGCGGACGCCCATAAAGGAGTATTCTGGGAAATACATCGCTTCAGCCATCTCATGCAAGGTATCATGACCATTGACCAGAATAAAGGCCAGTGTATTTCATAATGGTTGCTATTAAATGCTTTTCTATTTTGATGAGCAATCAAATGTATTGCACATGTGAGCTCATGCATCGTTTTCTTATTTGATATTGGGATCTTGAGTGCAACTTAATAGATGTGCATGGCCAAAAGAATAACCTCCTTACATAACCACAGCTCAGGTTCCATGTAATGATAATATTGTAAACTAGCCTTATGGTTGCCCTTTATTTGTTCCCCTCTTCTTGCTTTTCTAAAAATAGAAAAGAAGATGTATACGTTTGTTTTTGATATGAAAATCTTCCTTTATTTGTAATTTGAACACACTTTACAGTACTGAACAGTGAAATAAAAGAAAAATATACTGATATATATAACTGTTTTATATATAGATGTTTGTTTAATAAACTTATTTTATTCACAAAATGACAAGTTAGTTCTCGCAGGAGGAACACCTTTCATAAAAATAATATAATAAAAATAACTTGGACACATTTTACACATTACAGCAAGATCATTTACAAATATTACAATCATTTCATGGTGTTTTTTCCATTTATATAATTTTCCCATAAATTGTGAACAGACGCATGAATTAAAGCCCAGTGAATTTATCTGAGAGGGAGAAAAAGTGACTGACAAGTAGAGATGGGGATTATTCTACAAATTAACAGATCATGTTCTCTGGACACCACCTTTTCCCCTTCATTCCCAGATATCCCACCACATTTGTCTGTTATGTCGGTTTTACATGGACTACTGAGAGATAATGCTTTTGCTGTTTTACTTGTCTATTGACTCAGTAAATGGGATTTACATGGTGTTGCACAATGATACATATTTTTGGGAGGGTCCAATATAATATCAGTGTGTGAATGTGTGACTACTAAACCTTGAAACAATACTGTATTCTCTCCAATCCACACAACTGGAATCATATTACCTACCATACAACCTGGCAAAATAAAGTGCTGGTACAAATATATTTATTCTTAACAATGAATGTGCACAATTTAACATGTAGGAAAATGATTGCACAAATTAATGAGAAAGACAGAGGATAACATATTAAGGATGTGGTCTCTAGTGCTTCAGTGATTTACTTGACAACCTCCATCTTATAAATATCTTAATAAGTGATCTGACTTAAATAAATGTATAATTTACAATCCAAAATTACATTATATACAAACCAATCCGTGATAATGCTTACTGTTATATTATTATGTGGTTCTATTCCCAGACCACTCACCAGATACATCATGATACAAAAATAAAAACTGTACACAAACTGTTCAAAGAAAACACTTTGGATATATACCCCATGTTTTTCTTTTCATCATTTAAAAATAATGGCAGCAATTAATTAATTGAATAATTTCTTAATAAGAAAGAATTGCTACAGTAGTGTGTTAAAATGGCAATTAATATTTGCTTGATTTAATTGCTCATGACAAGAAAAGAAGCCACATAAAGAATAAAGACTTTAAAGTAAGACAGGCAGATGCATATGGGAATCTTGTATTAGAGTAACTGCAAAAGTAGCTTTGGATTCCCAATCCACCCTTTAAAGGCCTTTGCAGTGAAACCGCAATGCTGCTCCATTCAATTGCAAAGCCAATAGAAGGCTCAGGCCCCTGTTCAACCTGGCACATGCTTCATCAGACAAGCTAAGTAACTGACCAGCAGAAACCAGCTTCTTGCATCCTTAAATTGACCACGCTCATGTTGTTTTTACCCTGTGAAAGATGATCTGGTTAAGCTAGAAACTATATACCTATTTTGTGCTGATCATATAATCATCCTAGCTATAATTTCATCAGATGTGACAATGCAAGAAAGTGACTGATGATAAATACATCACAAATATTCCCCCTCAATATCTTTCACTCAAACAAGACCACAGAATTTATGATTAAAGAGTGGTAATCAATCTGCACTCATGACAACCTAACACAATACAATTATTGGCTTTGAGAATGCAGCAACACAATGGTCACTGCAGCAGTGTGCCACCTTCCCTCCAAATGCAGATGCTGGATACATTGTGTGTGGACATACCAAGACTCACATAAAGTGGCATACAGACATGGTATAAATATACTAGGTTATCTAGAATATATCATATAAATCTACATACTGCAGTGGCAGGTATGTATCCTGCAATTGACATTAAGGCAAAGAAGCTTGAAACATAAAAAATAATGATTTTGAATTGCCAGTCTTCCTTTTGGCCAAGTCACGTTTTACAAGGATTCCTCCTCCCTGATATTTATCCATCCATGTAGCACCCTGCCACATAAGAATATATGTCCCTTCAAAGCCTCCCATCTAAGTATTTGTGTATATCCCGTGCTTTTCTGAGAACTAAAGCAGTGTGTCTATGAGCAGAGACAGATTGCACACATACAGTGTCGGAGTGTAAGAGACGGTCGTGATGTTTTTGTGCCCGTGAATTTGTGATTTTGACAAGATTATTAGAATTCAACATATCGAGAAACTATGCAATTAAATAAAAAAAGAGGCAAAACATATGTTTCATCATTTCATGGCTTATTCTCAGAAAGTTAAAAAAATCATTCATATAAGAAACCCCGTAAGCAAGAAATAGTCTGTTGTTGAGTGTGGGGCTGTGGTAGCCAACTGGTCCATATATGTACAGTTCAGTTATCTTACTTTTAAGAAGAGCAACAAAGGAAGACTTACAGTTAAAAAACATGTCACCACAGAAACTGAGCGTGTGACGAAGACACCACAAAATTATGAGCGATATGAATAGATCTTTAACAAGAGAGACAACCAAAACTGAAGACAAAAGCAGATACTCCTGTCCCACGATGCATTGCTTTACGACAGCTTCTTTCAGGAAGCTGGTGTGTCAAAAAGGCACAGAGCCATCTTGCACCAGTAACACTCCTCATAAAGGGAAAAGGGCTTGGGGACGCTTAGGTCCCTTCATTGCAGCATCTTCTTTCAATTTAACCTGACATCACTCTCAACTTCTCTCACTCTATTATTCTGCTATTCTTTATGTCCATATTTTTCTTTCCGACAGAAATGGAAATCGAGTTGCTAGGAAGCGTAGCTTTTTTATGGAGCATAGAGTTTCTGTTGAATTCTACAAACATTAACTATTAATACTGACTGACACTAGTTAATAATCCATTAAGAGATGGCTTTTTCCAAAGAGATTCTATACCAATCCGTGTTCCCCACAAATAGACGTACACACACCCAAACACACACAGTCAAGTGAGTTGACAAGTTTTTCTGTGTTCGTGATTTTCTGTCTGTCTGTTTGAGCCTGCCTGCAAATGTGTTTATAAAAGTGTTCAAGTGAGTTATGCATGTATTAGTCTGTACTGTATATAGTATGTGTAAGGGAATATGCATGCATGTTTGACTTTGTGTGTGTGTTTAAATTTTAGTTCCAGAGTGCTACGCTATCTTCAGTGGCCCATTACTGACAATCCTCTAAACTCTTCTTAGTCTGAAGTTCCTTGGGAAATTTGGACTCCAGCCCCCATTCAAGATCTACAGTTGTTGTGTAAGTAACTTTTCTTGAATTAATATTTTTTTGTTCCCTTTAAAAAAAAAAAAAAAAAGATTCAAAGGTCTATATGGTTTATGCAGTCTTATTTGTTCTTGGTTTGGCCATCTAGACAAAGGATGGGCACGAGAGTGTGTCTGCACATCAGGAGTGGAATAGAGGAGAAGAACTCATGTGTCCTCATTTGGTGAGGAGGAATCCTCTTCCTCCTCCTCTTCTTCCTCCAAGGGGTTTGTGTCTGAATGCCTCTCCCTCTCAGCTGCCACCTCCAACTGAGCTTTTAGTGGGTGTCTCTGCTCCTCCTCCGCCTCCTCTTCCTCCATTCCCATCTCACCTTCCTCCTCAATGATGTCATCGTTCTCTTGCTGGACCATTCTCTCTCTTTCCCCCTGCTCTTTCTGGGCTTTCTCCTCCCCGTGACATAAATCCTGCACCATATGGTTGAGCATGGACTTGTCCCGCTCTTCCTCCCCACCTTGTTCACTCTGAGTGTTGTCGTCCAAGGTGAGCTCAAACTGGAACTTGTCAATGCAGGCCTTGACCTCCCTGTCCATGACTGGGGGTGGAGAGGGGCTCTGTGGGATGGTGCTCTGGTACCAGTCTCTATTGTCTTCCAAAGTGTCCAGGATGTCCTGGGCGTCGGGGTGCACCAGGTCACCCCATGTCTCCCAAAGAGGATGGACGATGTAGTCAATGAAGCCCACCTGACACAGGGGGGAATCATACATTCTAATTATGGACTAAAAGTTATGAAGTGCCCGTGATTTTAACGTCATGTTTATGTGTGCTTGTTCACCTGACTCTTCTCAACAGACGCAGTGTGTTTGTCACACATAGGGCTTATCTCCATCCCTCGCTCCCTCTCCTTGTCCCCCTGTCTGAAGAACTCCTCCATGATCCTCTCGGTCCACTGTCTGTACACGGCTAGAGGCTTGGTGGGGTTGCTTAGGTCGGCACAGTGCACCATGTTCCTCAGAACCTGCACAACCAAACACGCACACACACAAACAGCGAGTCAGATATGTATTGTAAACCAGACACACTGCTGTACGCTCCCAAAAATGGCTGTTAACAGAAGACATCAACGTGGCTTCAGACAAAGAACTGAAGGAGACTACTTGTAAAATGATTGCTCCTCCCTATATCAGAGCGTCAGGGGTCACGGCTCACCTGAATCCGGTCAGTGTAGTGATCTAGCAGCAGCACACCCGAACTTGTCACTTTTTTTGTCTCCACCATGGTTTTTAGGTCAGCCAACAAGCTCATATGTTTTGACATGTCCGTCGCCAACACCTGAGGTTAAAGTGAGAAATGTACGTCATGATGGAGAGGTGAGGAAGGAATGGAGATGTGAGGAAGACGGTGGAGCAAGAAAGTAGAAGGACATACATATATAGACAGTGCAGTAACATGGAAGGAAGGAAGGAAAGGTGGAAGGAAGAAAGGAAGGAAGGAAGGAAGCAAGGAAGGAAGGAAGGAATCATCAGGAACTAGAATGACATTTTGCGCTGAGGGGGCCACAAACTGGAATGTGAATGACAGGACCTCACCATGTCAATGACAAGCTTGCGCAGGCTCTGCCTCTGCCTCTTGCTTAGGTTCTGAAAGATGTCACAGTTCTCCTCGTGCAGCAATTTGAAGCCCACAGCCAGGTGGTGGTTTTCCAGGACCGACTCGTCATTATACATCAGTGCCAGCTCAGAGTCTATCAGGTCGAACACACAAATCTACCAGTCAGCTACAATGTATAATGTGTACTTGTATGGGGCATGAAAAACCTTCAATACGGTTCATTAAAATGTTCTTCCCTGTGCCTCGGTGCATATAGTTTTGAAGCTATGTGTGCAGGTTAAGCTGTGGGTATGATGCTCTGACACTTTGTAAAAACTCACTGGTGTTGATGAGGAACTGGTTGGACACCCCAGGATGGTCCACATCATGGATGGCTGCAGCAAACAACGCAGCCAGGATTTCCAGATCCGTGAAGACAGCCTGAATGAGACATAAGTGGAGAAGAGAAAAGACAGAGCGTTTTTTAAATACAATAATATAATAAATGTAAATGTCATAAAACTTGGTCACATTAAAGTTTTATCAAAAGACTTAAGATTTATTTCATGCGATTAATTTGCTGTGAAACTAGACTTCCATTTGGCACTGACAAAAAAGCTCCAAAAGCTTGAGAGACAAAAGTCCAGTAGCCAATATACTTTCAACGTGTCCACTTACCAGCACACATCCACAGATGCATATTTGTTAGCAAGATGAAACGCGAACAAACACTTTATTTATAACAGGGATTTGGGTAGCATGTGAGACAGCTAATTAGATCCCTATTCATTATACTTTAAATAATTGTATCCGTATTGTTAATATTTGCCATAGCTGAGCTCTGCTTGTACCTGCCACAGAGACATTTAACTGATATCTATGCACTTGTCTTGGTCTGCATAAGCCATAATCCCTCTGAAAATTGGGGTTTCCATTTCAGGGGTTTGGTTTGATTCAGCTGCTGCGCGAACCCATCAAGGTTCAGTTACTTACGTCTAAAGCAGGCGTAGACAGCAGAACATGGGTGGACTGGGTGACGTCTGCGGCGTGGAGGCTGTTGTGGTAGGCCACGTTGGCGTGGTAGTGGTCCTCCAGGGTCATCACGTAGGTAACAAACGTGTCCACGGGGATACGAAAGGTCTTCAGCAGGTCTCTCTCCTACACAGGTAGCATGGAAAAACAGTCAGGGTCACGTTCAGGCAGAACAGCCATCTTGGTCTGTTGTAAAGTACGTGTGCTTGCTGTGCAGTGCGCCTCGGATTCACCTCAAAGATGGCGTACATGATGCAGCTGAGAGGTCTGTTGTTCGAGAAATCGGCCACGTGAAAGATATTAAGGCCCCACTTGTTCAAGTCGTCCAGCTCCTGCTCAAATAAAGCAAGCGAACACCAACTTTCATACACTCACTTTAACACCATTTATATTTGACCTCCTCTGTGACTGTTTGTCTTTATGTGCATGCGTAGAGGGTCCTGTGTATTTTACCAAAGCCAACGCATCCTCTTGGTCGGTCTTTACTCCAAAGCGAGGCAAGGTGGAGATGGGCAGACTGGAGCTGTGCGTCAGCTTCTTCACTCCACTGATGTGACACATGGGCTTCTCCCGTTCCCGCTGGGTGGGCGATGGGATCTCCACCTCGTTCTGCTTATCTGAGAGGTCAAACATCAGCGTTAGCTCCGACAGAGAAGGACAGGGGGCGCCTCGGTCAGTGTAATGAAACGATGCCTTACCTAGGAAGGTCGTGGAGATGTATTCAGACACTTGGTTCCCTGATCGACTGGTCTCCGACAGATGAGACAGCTCCCTGTTTAACATCCTCTTGAACTGAACGGGAGGACAGACAGGCAAAACAACTTCAGTAAACAGAATTTAAGAATGGCAGTGGGAATGTTGAAATATCTCAGCTCCGAATAGAGGTATTTCAAAGTGTTCTGTGGGAAACCCAAGAACAAGCGACAACTGTGTTTAACCAGCAAAACGAAACCATACATTGACAGCATTTTTATGAATAAATACAGTCCATTT
The DNA here is from genome assembly GCA_026901105.3 of Galaxias olidus. Classification (NCBI taxonomy): domain Eukaryota; kingdom Metazoa; phylum Chordata; class Actinopteri; order Galaxiiformes; family Galaxiidae; genus Galaxias; species Galaxias olidus. The sequence goes on from JAPMUY010003892.1 coordinate 83,699, forward strand.
TTCAGCTCCAGGTGAGCTCATCTCGCTTCAGGTTAAAAATTATTTAGATAAATGATGATTATGATTCTCATTGTATATATATATATATATATATATATATATATATATATATTTATATATATATATATATATATATATATATATATATATATATATATATATATATATACATATATATATTATATATATATATAGATATATTATAAACCGTAGATTATCTTCAGAAATATCTATCTATATCAGCAAATCTAGGCACAGAAAGAGTAGCATAACTTGGTTTATGTTTTTTTTCTTTCTCTCAAATAAGAGACTATCATGTCAAAATCAATGTTTCGTACGGTAAATGGATGAATCTGAGGTATATTTGTTGTCTAAATGTTAGTAGGTGTGGCCCATGTTACATCACTGTAATCATAAATGTCACATGTTACGCAAGGGTTGTCCAGAATGTGTACATATGTCAAAGGCAATGTGATGTAGCAGATTGGTGAGAACCATATCAAACACCGTAGGAGGATGTCTTTGGCGATCGTAAGACAAGCCTAAATGTCGAGCCAGTCACATGCAGGCGCAGTGGGATGCGGACAAGATCCCTCAGTCTGTGTCCTACTGACTGATCCTTCACACATAATAATCTCTATGGCAACGGGAGAGGTTGCCGTGGCAACTGCCTCCTCACAGTCAGTCCTGCAGCATGATGGGAGAGCGGCGGCTGCTTGGGTGACAATCTGAGAGAGGAGGCAGGTGTCTCTGACCTTTATCAAGGTCAACCTTCCCTCCTCGCCTCCCTCCTTCTCGTCCTCTTTCCTACTTATCGCTTCTCTTCTCTGCTTCTCTCTCAATCCTTGTCACCGGTTGTCCTCTGTTTCCTGTTACAGTGATAATTAATTCTTCTCTACGCATCTCTTCTTTTATTTTGCTGTCTGGCTGTTTCCACACACTTCGGTGTGTTATCCTGAAAGGTATAAAATACAGGCCTAGAAAACATATACAAACTATGGTCCTTCATTACGTCCTCCGTCAGATTTAATCGGGCACTGGTTACACAGTAGGACATAGCATGCTGTGAAGGTGTCTCTGATACACTCAAAATCACTCAGTCATACCTAATGGGGTATCAAAAGGAAGGTTCCTTGCTTTGTCCGGCCTAGTGGACACAAATAAAATGCAGCCTCTTTCTCTCTCTCTCTCTCTCTCTCTCTCTCTCTCTCTCTCGCTCTCTCTCTCGCTCCCTCTCTCTGTCTGTATTTAACTGTATTTCTTTCTCTCCTTCTGTCTCGCACAAAAATACTCTTACACTTTCTTTCTCTCTTGCTCGTTCTACAACGCTGAGTCATAGCTGCCAACCAACACTTCCACAGTGCCAGTCTTAGTGCCAGGACAGACTACACACTTCCTCTGACAATTAACATACGAGATTGGCATGATGCATTCGAATGTTCCCACTCACTCACTCACTTACACACTCGCACACCAAAAACACACACTCATGCGAAGAGCTGACTTGGATTTGTGAGGGACACATGAGGCTTCCGGTGACTGCCATATGCACCCATAGCAAAAATAAACACACCCAAGCCTTTCAGGAACTCAAATAGTATCAAAAGCCAATTGATCAATCATTTTATTTATGCATGTTCTATTTCTTGAAATGGCTATGATACACAGGACAACTATCATGTCATTCCACCAGGAAACTTAAGAATGGGCTTTTAATGTTTTTTTTCTTGAAAAATCTGTTCCCAGTGCCTAAAGTTGCTGGAATAGTTATTCCCCCATTGTGGTTAAAAATGTCAACGCTGCCATGTGTGCCATTACCTTAAGATACTCAGACTGTTTTCGTGTGCTGTATGCCTAAATAGACCTTCAAGTGCTCATTTACAGTGAAAAAAACTAAATTAAAGGATTTATAAAGTTTTTTAATGAAAAACAGAAAATAAGATACTATTTATGTTGCAATACACGCTGCGTGTAGCTCACTAGGTCTAATCTAGGTGATTGCTGTGGTTTAAGAATCTTTGCTTTGTCTATGTGGTCAGAGGCCGGAAGGCAAAACAACTCTATGACATCAATGACATATTGCTCGTCCATCAAATCATGCATGTCCTGATGATATGTAAACGTTTTAATGTATGGAGGGGAAAACAAAGGAAATATACGGGTCAAAACTGGTCTGACATTTGCTGTATGTGTGGTAAACACTGAAAGAACGGAATCCGAACAAAGCGCTGCATAGCATTGCCATTCACTGACACTTGGCCTGGCCAACTGGAGTCTGTACTGGGACCAGTCTCAGATAAAAGGTGGTATGAGAAATGAAGGAAGGAGAGCTGGAATGCAGAATGGGGATGGATTTGAGAAACCACTGATCCTTTCCCATCTGTTGGTCATGTATGCTCTAAGACTGATTTGTTACCATACTGTCCTGGTCACTCAAATTGGAAACATGAAGATTTAAGCTATTCTAACTGGGCAACAAGGTCAGCTCAGTTGAATGAATGTAACACCTAACCTACCTCAGGTCCAAAAGCACAATGACTTGTTTACATCAACTGTATTTGGTTCCAGCGCCACTGGAAGAATAAAACGTTGAGCAAACTTAGGGTTAACAAACTGAATGCATGTTCCCCTTCAGCAAATCCATCCATGAATAATGCATAGGAGCAGAGCAGCGGTTAGGGAAAATAAAAACACGCTCTTGCCAGCTTCTCCATTCTGTGTAACATCACCAAATACACTACCAGCCTTTTGCAACTTGTCTTAACAAGACCATTCTCACACATTCTTACTACACTGTCCCACAAAGTAAGACCTCCAAGCCCTAGAAGTGATCTGACATGGCCCTATTTAAAACTTGGACAAACTAGTTTACACACCATGTAAGCCAGTGTATAATCAAATAACTAACAGTGCCATGGTATGGGAGTCAGCATGGTCAGTACGTTGAGGAAAAACAACGTGAACAACACACAGCACCAATATCCAATATGGCCGCCCTTGAAACTGGCTTGTTTACCCTCCCAGGCCTACCTGGTCCCACCAGCCGATGAGCCAGGGTCTGGAGCAGGTCTCACAGAACAGGTCCACAAAAGGGGTCCTGCGCTCCGCCGCCGTCCCACCCCCTTCTAGGACCCCTCCCGTAGCTGCGCCAAGGTCCAGCTCTGTCCCTCCCCTCCCCTGCAGGCTAGGGCTGTAGCTGGAGGAGTGGGCCAGCCGGTAGCCCCCTGGCACGGGTGAGGGACAAGGCAGTGGGGCCGGGTCGATGGCCTCCACCACGCCCATGCTGAGGGTGACAGGGGGCGCGGGCCGCGTGCACAGACAGGTGGCGTGGTAGTGGAGCGGGGTCGGGGCACTGTGGACGCTCCAGCCGCATGAGGGCGGCGCCACGCGGTGGTGGGAGAGGCCGCAGCCGGCCAGGCCGGGACACTCCAGGTCGACAGCTGCCCCACGGATGGGCCAGGGGATGGGGGCGAGGGCACGGGCTGCTGGTAGTCCCTGTCCTTCCCTACATGCAGAGCTCCCTGATCCAGGCCACCCAGTCAGTCTGAAACGGGCCCCAGTGTGGTCCAACGGCGAGGGTCCCTCCTGATGGGCAGGCCAGGAGCACCCTGGATTCGGCTGCTGTGCAGATCACATCTCATCCCAGCTGCTGAACAGAACTGACCCAAATCCCGAGCCAGAGAGGAGAGGTGGCGAGCGAAAGAGGGAGAGAGACAGAGGGTATGAGGAGAGACCGTCTGAAGGGCACAGAGAGGAGGCAACAGAAGAGGAGCGAGAGGAGAAAACTGTGTTGCAACGGGAGGAAAAAAAAGGGAGATCATGTAACAAAACAAACGGCAGTCGAAAATAAAAGAAAGGTCTGGGAGGTACGGAGAGATGGTGATGGCAGGATGCAAAAGATGACTCGGGTTTCCAGTGATAAGAGCTAAGAGGATGTGAGAGGGGGGGCAGGGGGGGGGGGAGTGAGAGAAATGGAAGGAGGACGAGAAGGAGAAAGAGAGAGAGGGAGAGAGACAAAAAAAAGAGTGACGAGGGTCTTGCTGCAGACGGCCAGGCTTTGGAGAATCACAGCAGAGCTTTGGTCTGGAAAAACAGGCTGTCTCTCCCTGCGCCTGCTGCCCCTCCCCCACAGAACGGATCCAGGGGGCCGGCCCAGTCCTCCCGGTGCATCAGCCCCGTCGTCTGCGCCTCAATGTGCCCAACACGCAGTCCCGCAAGTCCGCAGCTACTATCCCGGTCGCCCGGTCGCCCAGTTGGCCAGCCTCCCGCTCCCGGTCAGTCCATGGCTTGGCTGGCAGTTAACGCCAGAGGTGTCATCCGGATGCTTTTTGGTTCCCCTACCTCCTCCGCTACATGCACTGCTTCTAACGCCGTCTCCCCGGATGCTGTAGACAGCCTTCGCAAGCTAATCAGCGAGTGTGGCTGCAGGCGCGTGCGTGTGTGCCTGTGTGCTTGTGTGTGCTTGAAAGGCTTAGTGCGCATGTGCTGCAGGCAGCATGTACGTCTGTCAGAATATGTGTGTGTGTGAGTGAGCGTATGTGTATGAGTGAGAGACAGGTTGTGACTATTCATCTGTGCACCTCCATATTGGGCATGTTTGAGTATGTTAGCTGCTGCTACTTGAATGCTAGAAGAGGTTTCTCTCCACATCCACATCCACACACACACGCACGCACGCACACACACACACACACACACACACACACACACACACACACACACACACACACACACACACTAACAGACACACGCACAAACACAAATTCTTTCGGCCTTTCGTTTCCTCCTCTCTCCTTCCCTCATAATCGTGAATGTCGATGTGTGATCACACACACGCAAACCCTGTCAGATGAAGTCTATTTCGAAATGCAACACATTCAGTGGCTATAAAACAAACAAGAAACATGACACTGCCACTTTAAGACAGAGCACAGCTGAAGCAGTGTTGCCTCTTTTTCATTGGTAGATGACCAAATCACATGCCTTATGGTCATAGTGGCCAGCCAATGACTAAAAAGGAAAGACAGACCTGGCTGCTGTTCGATAGCAACCAAGGTTAAAGCAGAGACACCAGCATCAGGACCCATTCCCCCCTCCCTTCGCTTTCCTTCCATCCCACAGACCCTCACCCTCCCTCTTAATCGCCATCTCTCTCTCTCTCTCTCTCTCTCTCTCTCTCTCTCTCTCTCTCTCGTCTCTCTCTCTCTCTCTCTCTCTCTCTCTCTCTCTCTCTCTCTCTCTCTCTCTCTCTCTCTCTCTCTCTCTCTTGCAAAAACACTAATACAAATGCACATGTGCATGCCCACACATGTCCACAGACACACAAAGACACACTTACTTGAACGGATCGTTTATATCTAATACGCTCAGTAAATATAGCTAATGCACTGCAGAATATACCGCATGCACCGTAAATGAATATACTGTCGGGTTGTACTTTAATTTAGAAGCTGCTTTATATCACAGGTGGGTCCTCATCTATTGGTGTACTTGCTGTGTGAACAGTGATACTCAGAGACACCTCGGCAGATATGTTATGTAGTATGAACGAATGGATATTACCTTAATGCCAGAAAAAGAACTATAGTCACAAGTTAGCCTTAGCATAGCCACCAAAAGGTAAAATAGTATTATCTGTGCTACATGTGATGAGGGCTTCAATATGATCAACATCAGTCAAAGAGATACAATCATTGATGAGCTGTCATCTTCCACATGAAAGGTCTCTACTGAAAATGTCATCATTCTCATAATAATCACTTACACAGAAAATATGGTTACATATTGCTATGCTAAAGCTGTGATATTGTTCTTTGGATGGGTGGATCAGAAAAAACAGGTACGGTGATAATATCTGTCGCATTTTATGAAGCCAATGGATGTTCAAGCCAGCTTGAGGCTGAGCTGAGGGGAGGTCATAGGAGCAGAGAGGGACATGGCCGGTGTTGGTGTGCGCGAAGGAGACTTTTTCTTTGCGAGTACCTTGGTTGAGGCCATGTCGCTGACCGAGCGGTGGGTCTGAATGGTCTCCAACTGGTCCAGACACCAGTCCAGTTCATCCAGAGTCTCCCGTGCCATCTGCTGGTATGTCTCCTCTGGGGAGGACAGAGGGAGAGGGAATTTCGTTTATAATCTTCCTCAATATCCTCTCGACCACTAAATGTGCCATCATCAGCAGCAGCACCCTCAACATCAGAAGCATAAAACATCTTAATAAACAGCTTCATCAACATTATCATCAGTAATATCACAGTCGACATCCTTAGTATCATGATCACGATGATTGCCACCATCACAATTTTATAGCAGTGTAAATCGTTGTTAACGCGCCAACAAAACATTTAGGACCAAGCCATTCTCAGCGGAATATTTGCATGTCCAATCTTCCATCGAGAATAGAATGGCTGACGGGATGAGAGCTGTTCTACGTTTGGCCCCTGTGACATGACATTGTCAAGTATGTGGTGTTGTTCATTGGTTTCGTAATTCTTCGCTGTGAGAAAGGCAACGAGTACGTCAGTGCACTGTGGTGCAATGTGATCTCCATCAATGTTTTGTGTGTATTTTGAGGTTGGGTTGTAACTTGGCAGCAAATATACAAAAAAAATGGCCGGCTGTGTGGAAGAACCTCCTCTTATAAAATCATGGAGTCCTTTGTCAACGTACCAGAGAGTGTTGCCGGTTGGACAGTGGGTTGGCTTGTCACTGGTGACCTCCTGTGGACAAATGAATAACGACATGAGAGGGGAAGCTGCAGACTGCTGCCACCCGCTGGACACAACGCTTAACTCACAATCCCACTAAACAAAAGACATCTCGAATTGTGAGCCATGAAAAAGGGATGCGCAGATCCGCACCAGTGCATCTATACTGGCTGTGGAACAGTGATGAAACAATGGCTTGAATAGAAGAACCTTCCTCACAAATGATTGGACAAATAATGGCAATCTCTTCAAGTATTCTGAACGTGGGCGACCAGTCATTTTGAAAAACGTGGTTTACACCCCGTTCTCTTGTCTAGCGAAAGGCGCTCAACTTGAAACCTGGCGAAGGAAAAAGATTTTCAGGCCATAGCATTCCCTAATTATAGCTGCAGATAATTCTATGGTGCTTTGTTGAATCTCTTATTGATGCACAGCTAAAAGCCTCCCTACCCCACTGTCTATTGCCTTACGAAGTAGGGTAATTTTAGCTTTATTGACCATCTCCATCCTCTGATTGCAGAGTCAGGGACGCATGGCTGGGGACACGATGTTCTCGCTGTACAATACAGGGAGAAGACGGTGTGACGGAGTTCTGTCACGCAATCCCGATATATCCTTAAGTGTGGCGGAAGAGCGGGAAGAAAAGGAACGCCGTATAAGAGGACAATGGCACACACATTCCGCTGAGAGCAGAGGCACAATACACAGTGAGATTACGACATTGTCCTCGCCGCGGCGAGAGTGGAAGCCATAGAAACATTAGGGCAAGGGCGCGTGACGACATGATACTGACTTGTTAGTGGGTGTTGTGACATTGGCGAGGATGGTGAAGTTGCTTCTTACAGTTCGTAGACTGGACAACACCTAGGGGGGTCGGAGGGGACAGGGGAAGAGAGGACGGGGAAGGGAGTAGGAGGAGGAGAAACAAAAGTGAGGAGAGCAGGGGACACATTTTTACTGCACTCCATTTCAGCCCTTTCAAGTGCTTTTCACAGCAATTAAAAACATCTGAGGGAATCTGGGTGTGCTAGAACAGCAGAACTGGGGACCATACCTGAGCAAAAGGGGTGACGATCATGTCCTCGGCGTGCCTGTGGAAGGAGGAACGCACAGAACACAAAGAGAGGAGAGGAGAGTGAGCATGTGGGTGGGCAGAGACACAGCTGTGGTCTAATGGATTATTGTTTATATACGTGGTTATGTTTGTGGCCGGCTGGCTTACATATCTCGATATGAATCTAAACAAAGGGATGATTCTGACATTTGCTAATGACAACCCATTAAAGGATTCAGCGAGGCAAGTCGGGGAAATAACGAGGCTAATGCTGACAAGATTCAAAATGATTGAATTTGCATAATGTCGCTGTAATTGTAATCACAGTGATTGCCGTGCAATTTGATTAGGATTGTGTAGTGTGTGGTGTAGCTACGGGATGTGGCTGAACGGTGCACGTAGGGTCCACGAGAGGGCCCTTCACCTAAGGGTGTCTTAAACAGGGAGCCCCGGCTTCACCATGCTGACATTAACCGCCATGGACTTTTGTGTGACAACCCTCCAGAGCGAGGCGACAGCGGCGGGTCCCTACATACCCCTCGCTATTGATGGAGGAGTTCCGCGACATGGTTTTGGGGGACATGTCGTAGTCCGAGTCGGAGCGGTACAGGAAGGACTCGCGGCGCTGGGGGCAGGAAGGGTGGAGCACCAGCCCAGGACTCGCCTGCGAATCCATGGGGCTCCGGCCCGGAGACGGACCATTCTCCGAGTCAAAGCTGCGGAACAGGGAAGAAGCAGAGGGACAAGAGAAATTCACCTTATTTACAGTTTTACCCTGAGATATTGGAGGAAAATGCTGGAGGGCTTCCAGGCAGACGTGAGCAGCATGCGCTCGCTCTCCGCCTGGGAGGAGGCCTGCACTGAGGAGAAGGCGTTGAGGCGATGCCAAGGCACCTCTCAGAAGAACATCAATCTGGCTCACAACTGACAAACATTGACCCGAAAATGCAAGATTAGGACTAATCTCTCAGAGATCCACTCAAATACAAGCTTACGGAGCGCTTAGGCCACATATACACGAGACCATACTTCTTGGGTTTACAGAGACATCTCATTTCCACTCAAATCAACTAAATCCAATGGAATGTCTTGATTAATAAAACGTGGCCTCCCTAGAATGCACAGGGGAACCCGAGCGTAACCACACTTGCTAATTCTCAATTTTATTTCTGCATTAGACCTTGGGCATCCCTAAACAGAGTGTGTGAATTCAGCATTTTCATTTAATCTAATCCGTCTGAATAAAGTTATTACATTTTGTGCCGGAATGTATTTCATGGGAAATGTTTACTCTGTGCACACAGAATGACTGCATTCAATTACGGAATATTTTTATTACTCCTATCTACTGTTCAACCCTCAACAACTGACAAAAAAACACCCATATACCTGTACTCAAATAGTTATACATAAATCCTTATTTATGCTATGTTATATTAAATTACAAGTGTGCACTCGCCAGCAATGTAAAATCTAAACATTCAATTCTGAATCATGGCACAGACAGACACACTAACACAAGCGACAAATACCCACCCACCTACTCACCCACCCACAAACAAACACACACACACACACACACACACACACACACACACACACACACACACACACACACACACACACACACACACACACACACACACACACACACACACACACACACACATACACACAGATATGCCCCAAACAACATATTGAATGTCATCGAGGAAGTAAGTGCCAGATGTGTCCCCCTGAGAACAGAGGTGGAAGTGTGTGAAACGGATACCTGTGAGTGCAGTGGGACGACCGCCTGCGCTCCTGAATGCTGCGGTTGAGCTTCATGCGGCGGAACAGAGAGCAACCCCCCTGCCCTCGAGACTGATCGGGGGACACGGGTGAGGTGACGGATAGGCTGGAGGTGGAGCAAGTGGTGATGGGGATGGTGGTGGAGGTGGAGGTGGTGGTGGGGTTGGTGGTTGGGGGACCCTCGAGGGTCTCCCACAGCTTCAGCTGTCGTTTCAACTTCCTCTGACTCATCACCGCCAGCTCAGTGGGGCCTCGCAAATATGAACCTTCTCCAACTCTACACCCCTCAAACAAGCTCTGGTAGTCTGGCAGCTCAGCCTTCCTCTCTCTGTGTCTCTCTCTCTCTGTGTCTCTCTCTCTCCCCCTCTCGCTCTCTCTCTCTCTCTCCTCTCTCTCTCTCTCCTTCTCTCTCTTTCTCTTCCTCTCTCTCTTTCTCTGCACCTCTATCCACTTACTTTTTCTATCTTTATATCTGTCACTCCTGCTCCGACAGGACACCGTCCCCCCTAAACCTGCTTTTATCCTCCAAACTCATGTCTCAGCCAAAAGTCGGTCGCTGCAGCACACTGAGGGATCACATTTCCCCTTCAAACAAGCCGGGGGGCGAAGAAGCCCATCATTTTTACTGCGGGTCCCGATACTCTGAAGTGGTGAGAGTCAACACATTCGTCCTGTGCTCGGCATCCGAGAAACCCCGCCGCTTTCGACTCCTCCAGTGCCCCCTTTTCAGACTTTGTCCCCTCCGCCTTTGTGGTGCAGACGACAAGTTCTCGCCTCTTTATCCTTGCCCGGGCAAGTCTGTTCTTGGAGTTTGTGTGTCTGTGCAGCCAGCGAGGTTCTGCAGCGCCCTCAGCGTCTCCGGAGATCCCCTCTGATATTTCACCACCTCAGCTCTCTTTCTGTCTCCTGGGCCGCTCCCAGGACAGACCAGCCCTCTCCACTCCCTTCCGGATCCCCCCTGGTGCCGCTTTGCTCCCAGGGAAACGGCGATCTGCGGTCTCACACGCTTACCTGGAGTGTGACTGGTGGCGGGCTAAACAGTGTGGGGCAATCTCCCTCCTCCTAATCTGTCGTTCCCTCCTCACTCTTTTAGTTTTCATCACCCCCACCCCTCCCCTCTCTTCCTCTTCTCACCCCCGCTCCCCCTGCCGCAAGCAAATGCTCTTCTGTCTCTGCTTATCACACGGCTCACAGTTCCTCTGTCAGCAACAGGAAGGCTGACCGACAAGAGACGTAGACCACAGGACAGGACGGAGATAGCTTCTGTAATGAGGAGTAAAACTAAAGAGAGAAAAAAGACTACAGGAGGTGGTGCGGGGGGACAAGGGGCAGAGGGAGGAGAAAATGGAGGGGGTTGGGTGACTCAGACCCACTGTAAATATTTGCATACTTCACCAAAGAGCATGCAAGCTTTTGCTTCCAAAACAGTTTGTATTTTTGCATCAACATGCTTGCTAAGAGAAGTGCTTCTTTGACCTTTAAAATGGTGGTAGTTGCTGTGTCGATCAGCCTCAGAGACCAACTCTCTAGTGTAGAGATTGCAACTTGTAGTAGGCCAACCATAATAAAGTCAGACAGTTGGAGAAAGATACAAAAAAAAGCTCCTATCGTCTCTGGCCCCAGATTCTCCTACTTCACGGTGTTCGTGTGTGGGTAACAGGAGGGGAAAAGAGAGAGAAATAAAGAGAGCAAAAGACAGACAGAAAGAGAAAGAGAGAGAGAGAGAAAGAGAGAGCAGGGGAGAGAGAGAGAGAGAGAGAGAGAGAGAGAGAGAGAGAGAGAGAGAGAGAGAGAGAGAGAGAGAGAGAGAGAGAGAGAAATAAATTTGGTCTTGACAGAACACTTATGTATGCACTGTACATATCTGGGCTTGCGAAATCCGTTTTTTCTCTCTCTTCTTCATCTTTGTCTAGAGCGAGGAAATAACCTGCTACATCAATTCCATGTACTACCCGCCAGCTAGAAGAAGGGAAAAGAAGCCATGCTAAAGCACACATTGAAAATAAGAATCCTTGTCAATTCGTCGTTTCCCCCCTCCATTTCCCCCCCCTCCACATTCCTCCTTTTTACCGTCTCCTTTTTCACCCACTCCCACCGTCACTGTCACTGCCTCCTGTCTCGCAAGATCTTTCTTTCCCTTTCTGGCTCCTTCCCTGTAATTTGTCTCTCTTCCAGTGACTCACACCGGAATAAAGGAAGAGGAGAGGAATGTAGGATGGGAGAGGGGAGCTCACATTTGTTTATGGGGCACAGGGGACCCACCAAGCGTAGCCACTGAAAGTCACTCATGAAAAAGGCCTCTTTCCATATGAAACACACCCCCTGTGAGCAACTCTTCTCAAACAGAGTAGACTTTGTAATAGGCTTAAATAATTTGTATTCATACAATGTAAAATAGGAAATCCACGGGGACTTGACTGGGAGTTTAATATCTCAGATTGGCAACTAATGAGTACAAGCAAAATAAAACTCACAACGTTACCTCTCATCAAATGGATTTGATTGTGCCAATGCACACACTCACACAGACAGTCACCCACAGCGATGCACTCACATACCCCCATTACCCCCACCCCACCCACACACATAGATACACACACACACACACACACAAACACACACACATAGACACCCACGCACACACACACATACACACACAAATACAAACACACAATGCTCACGTCCCTTCACACGCTGTGACAGCTACAGCGTGATTACAGGCCAGGCTGTGGCCAACACTCGTGGTTTCATTATGAGATAACAAAGTCCCTAGAGTGTATCTCAGTGGACAATGACATGATGATCAGAGGGTACAAAAAGGGATTTGTGCCAGCTGAGAGAGTCGCTCCTCTAGAAGATAAAAAAAACATACAGCTCCCGGAGAGGGAGATAGGCGTGTTAAAGCCACTCTTTGCAGTGTTGTGTAGCTCCAATACCTGAACAGTTCTGTTGCTCACTATAGCCAGAATGACGCACTGGCCTCATTTAAATAAAGACTGAGCCAAAGTAATGGATGGGCAAAATTAGTAACGCAACTCAGCTCAAGACAGCACTGCTATCTCACAATGCATTCACTGGCATGGAATATATGTATATAGGCGCGTTTTTACAGATATATCATATATGGATTCGGTTGCCAGCCAGATGGACCTGGCTATGTGAGGTTATAAAATGTGCTGTCCATTGTTTTTCTGCATAAACACATATCGTGAATAAAGGAATAAAAATGTGATATTTATTGAATGTATGTGTACTGAATAAAAAAAGAGATCTACTTCAGTTCGTTCCATCTGCTGATGCAATGAATTTCACAATTTGCACTGAGAACCCCCAATGATTTGTCTGTTCTGCAGTGACAGTTCATTTTCCCATTTATGCAACATTTATCTAAGACGTGTGTGTGTGTGTGTGGGGGGGGGGGGGGGTTGATTACAGTATGTGCCATTAATACTGTTGGCTTTTAAAAGTCTTTGAAGCCCGAGTCAATGCTCTGATTAGTTTAATTAAAACCTGCAATAAGTCTATGAGGGACAGCCAGTGAGATTTACATTCAGTCTCCACATTGACCCCTCTCACCATAGATTATTCATTAACAATAATAATGGAGCTAGTGACGGAGGGAGAATTACTGCTGCTCCATCAGTGTTTTCCCCACAGGCTGCCAGCCCCAGCTCTGTGTCAGCTCCCCCAACGGCTGCCTTGCTAGCCTGGCTTCCCAGCTGGGGGGGGGATAGAAGCATGGCGGCGCCCTCGTTTATTTAAGCTTCTTTACCAAACCCTTCCATCGCTGTCTTTTCTCCGTGCCTCCCTTTCTTCTTTCGCTCAAACTTTTTTTGCAGTCCCCCCCCCCCCCCCCACACACACACACACACACCCGCACCCCCACCCCCCCAACCAAAAGTTAACGAATAACCTTCCCCAGCCTTTCAGTACTCTCGAACAGCACCTGCTCCGTCCGGCAGAACCTACCCTCGGCCTCGACGACGGATGACAGTAATGTCCTGCCCCCGCTTCCTGTTCTGCCAGGCTAGCACAGATGCTCATTTCCACGTGCGCGTCTCAACTACTACCCATCCCAACCCCCACCCCACACCCCCATATAGTTCTGTGCCTCACCCAGGCATTTAGCACCTGGCAGATTGCTACGCATGGGGGGAGAAAGGAGAAATCGGGGAGGAGTGTGGGGGTGCTACTTTTACGGCGATATCGCATAATCACAGCTGTATTTTATTAGCACGCTTGAATCACCCGGCTGAATCAGCGGGGCCGATCTGGCAGGGCAGGGACGTCGTTTTAATGGAGCCCTCCCTTGGCAGGGCCACGCTTCTAGGGGAGCGATGCTCACGACAACTGATGCATCTCCGATGACATGTAGAAGCCAGACCTCGGCACCTCCGCCTGCCTGCCCTCCGCGGCTCTCAGGCCGTCTCGGAGAGGATGACACGACCTGACAGGGCCGCCTGCACTTCAGTGGCAAGCAACGCTTTCTATTCCCACTTGAAGGACTCTCCAGGGGGGGATTGTGGCGGGGGTGGGAGTGGGTGGAGCGGAGGGGTGGGTGGGGGGTGGGGGGGTGGCAACTTTGGCATTGTAGCAGGCTGGCTACTGTAGGACATCTGAGCATCGGGGCTTAAGCCCGGACTCCGGCTAGGCCAGAGGAGGACACTGCCGAGACAGGGCGGCGGAGGGGCAGCGAGGGAGGTGACTACACAGGGAGGTGACACCTAGGGGGGAGGGGGGGAGGAGGGGGGGGGCAGACGTGGCGAGAAAGAAGAGAGGAAGAGCCAGGAAGGGAAAAGAAGAGAGAGAGGGCACGGAGAGGGAAGTAGAGAGTGACAGTCGGACCAGCCAGCGGTGGGCGGCCGCACTCCCCGACGAGAGTGCTGCCTGTCCGACCGCTCTCTGGCCAGAAAGCAGTGCCACGGATTAGTGGGGATTATCATGCCCACGGGATCTCTGACCGCGTCAAGCCACCACACATGGACAGCCTGGCCGCTGACGGACACTGGAGGCTCAGGCCCTTTTAGTAAGGAGCCCGCGGGACACTCTCCTATTGATTCCGCCGACAATCACACGGCAGACCGACGCCTGAGGGGAAGGGGAGGGTGATTCTTCAACGGAGAAAGTTGACTGGATATTGCTTATCTTATCCCAACCTTCCCTCAGCCTTCTCCTTGAACTGTAAGGAGCACTGTAAAAGCCACAGAGCCACTCTAGCGTGAAGGAACAGTCAGTAAGCCTGACAGGCATCAGAGTGCATAACGCATCGTACAAAATACACTTCCCCCCCAAATTGATCCGTTCACATTGTTCACATCAGACGCGCGCGGCTCCCGGTTTGGCCCTGGGTTAGTTGGTCTCTTTTGCTGTGCCTTTGGCTAGAACGTCTCCGTTTCTCCGAGCCCTCCAGGGATGCCCATCACTCCGTATTAATATCAGTAGGTCGTGATCACAGAAGTTTCTGCTCAGGAAAAAAAAAAGAAGAAAATATTTATGAATCTGTTCAGTCTTCAGTCATTTATTAGCTGACTCTTTTATCTGTTAAAAAAAAATCTATTTCCTGGGGCTATTTTCAATCATTAAAGTATTGTGGTCATGATAGGTCCATAACTCTAAAAGCACATTCACCTCCTGTTTCCTCTCATGCTCAGTTATCGCGCTGGGAATATTACATAAAAATACAGTTCCCTGACCTCATACAGTGGTTGCCATGACTCAGAAAGGTGAGTGTTAAAGTACTTTGACGTGTTAGCGGCTGCTGTAATGGCTTTTTTTTCTTTTTGGACAAATATATACTGATGTAATGTGGCTCATACAGCGTACTAATTAATAAACAGCAACCTAGAAGTGACTGAGGAAGTGGTGCGAGGCGGGGTTGGGACCACAGGAGGCTGGATGAGAGCCGGGGAGATTAAAAACCCGCTCAGCCCTCATCCGGCCCAGTGGCCTTGTCCCAGAGGATCTGCATGGCCCCATGATGCAATCTGACTAATTACAGTGGTGAAAAACCCACCACTGGAGTTTACGCCGTCTCCTCTCCTCTCCTCTCCTTTGCTCGCTGTCTCCCGCCCTTGCTCCACAGCCGTTTATATGTAAATCTAGCCTGCGGATCCAGGGCCGATCGGCGTCGCAAAAAAAGGCAGAGCATTTACGAATCGTGACTCTCAGCCTCCTGAATGTTTCGAACCAGCACTGCCGGGATTGGAATGCCAGAGGGAAAGGCTGAACAAGTCTTTTTTAATGAGAGCGCCTCGGCGAGATGGAGAACAACGGGGCTGTGCTCCGGGAGGGAAGAGACAGTTCCATGCTGGTCTGCTTTCCTGGAGCACGAGAAGGAGCATGAGCCGAGCAGATGGACAGACTGACATAGACAGCCATCCAGAGAGAAGACAGATGGAGAGACGTGTTCAATTGGTGCTCTGCTTGGTTTCGGCTGCGCGCATCCTGACAAATTAGGAGTTGTAAAAATGTAATGGCTCACAGTTAGTGCACAAAGCTGCATCCAAAGAGAGACGAATTCCCTGACGGAGAGAGGGGGGGGGGGGGGTTATTTAGTTTGACTACAGAAACAGAGCCATATTGATTGGCTTATGATGTCTAATGGAGTTCATCTTTCTCTCAGATGGGGGTGGGTTGTGGAAGGGGGGGGGGCTTACTGGCAGGGATGAGTGGGGGTGGACTACAAGACTGAAATGGTGTTCTGGGGAAGCTCAACTTGATGAGATTCATCCTAAATGAACTGACCGGCATTCCTAGAGAGAAGAGAGAGCCCCACTGTGAAAAGCAAATTAGTGAAGCAGAATGGCGATGATGACAAAGGAAACGAGCGTCCAGAGTTGCTGGAAGTGTGATCTATCCTGATTATACACCATTGTTAAGGCATCAGCTTCTCCACACGAAATCTGCAACGTGTAAACCACCCTCCCCGTACTGTGGCCCCTTTCCCTCGCCAACCGCCCGTTGCAGCCCACACACGGAGGGGTATTTTTAGCGTATCACCCTGTCTCTGAGATGGAGCGCGTAACTCCCTCTCCGCAGGCTGGGGCTGCAGGGCCTCTTTTATTTTAATCTAGACGGTAGATAGGTAGATATAAAGAGAGTAGGAGACAGAGAGAGAAAGAGAGAGATAGAGAGAGAGATAGAGAGAGAGAGGGTGAGAGTGTGTGTGAGAGAGAGAGAGAGAGAGAGAGAAAGAAAGAGAGAAGAGAGAAATAGAAACAAAAAAGTGAGCGAGATGGAGAGAAAGAGCAAGGTAGACACGGGGAGAGCGACTGTGAGTCATCCAGCTACCTTTGTGTCACTGTAGCTCTGTTCCATTCCACCGTCTAACCATCTCTCCCTCCACCTCTTCCTCCATCTCTCCCTCCACCTCTTCCTCCATCTCTTGCTCCATCTGTCTTCTCTCTGTTCTGCCACAGTCCAGGGCTAGTGGAATGCAATTTTTTTGGAATGCTCATATTTTGTTCTTCTTCTTTGCTTTTCTTTGCCACATTTTTTTGAGTTTTTTACATTTTTTATTTCTGGCGAGATATAAAAAGCATAATAAAACAATCTCTCTGTTTTTATCTCTCTATCTATCCATGAAACATAAGCATAATATGCTAATATGGTATATATTAACATATTTCCAGAGAACATTCAGTATGTTCCGTACCCCCCACCGAAAAACTCCCCCACCCCACCCCCACCCCCCCACCATTACATCTTTCCGTCACGTCTAATCCAATTAAAAAGTTAAATGCACCTACAAAGCAATTTTGCCAACCGATTTGTCACATTTCACACCGCAAAGATGCATGCCAGGGTAATATACTGAAATTACAGATAATTAGCTAATGATGTAATGTGGTGTACTAACAATGCATTCAATCCTGATGGGACACTTCTCTATATAATATAAATTTTATATTATATTATTGCCTCTCTGCTCCTTCATGTTCAGGCAATTATAATGCCCATTATAATTATGATCTTTCCAGTAAGCACTATACAGCAGCCTACAATTTAGAAAACTAAATTATATGAATATCGTAATCAAAATTAATTAAGCACGAGAATCCCCCCCCCCCAACAAAAGAACAATGGTCAGATTAGAGTTATTCTCCTGGAAAGCAGTCAAATAGTCACAAGGCAGGATGATCTGTGTAGATGATTTGCCCTGAAAGTTAAAGAGAAAGACATTGCTTTGCAGGCTGTCAGAGGGAGAATGTGTGAGAGGTTGGTGAGTCAGTCTGCCAGTCATTGTTATCATTACATTTCTGGCCTTATTGTCTCCCTTTATGCTAGGCATAAAAGGGCATAATTTTAGATTCCAAACAGATTTGAAATGAATAACAGCATCGTTGCCGCCTTCTTGTTCTGTGCGCATAAAAGTCTGTTGTTTTGATGGCCAGGGCTTTCAGCATCTGTCTCTCTTTATTCAGTCACTGTGTGGTCACTACACCTGTACAAAGGTCAGGAGCTCTTTCTGTGGCGCTCTCACTCTCTGCCTCACCCCATCCCCCCCCTCTCTCTCTTTCTTTTATATGACTCCTCCCTGCAGCCTTCCTTGCGATTGTGTCACTGACACAGTTCAGTTGCACACACAAAAAAAAGTGTGCACGTTGGACATTAATTTCTTTCAAGAACATAATGAAAGGCCAACAACAGCCACCATTATACTTAGAGCTAACATAATAACTCAAAAGTCTACTGCTGTGACACGTCGGCAGTCTAATTGATCTATATTGATTGAAATCGAATCCACCCACACCTTCCATTCCACAATATTTATTCCTTGCTGCTACGCAGTTTTCTCATTTCCCTGGATCCAAGTTCCCTCTAACTACCGTGATGACTACCACACTTCTCTCGGGTGTCCTCATTGATTGAAGTTCACAAGACTGACATTGATGGATGTCCATAAAGGGAAGCCATCTCAGTGGTGAGATACATCATTGTGACTTGGCATCAACTTTTAAGTTCTAGGTCTAATGAGGACCCTGATCAACGAGAGGAAATGGCAGATCAGGTGCGGTCTAGCTGACGGCAATCGGATGAAGGTAGCAGGCCGCAGCCTGACAGAGGGTAAAACGACCAAATAAAAAGGAATCGGGTATTGTGTTCTGTGGGGATTGGCTAATGAAGCCTGAGGCAGAACGGTAGCTCCAGTCAGTGTCTGTCTAGGAGGAGGCAGCTCCAACTCATCGAGCTGAGGGAGTATTCACTGTGAATCAGCAGTATGGCCAAACAGACTCCATGTCTCCCACTCCGCATGTCCCTAGACGCTTTCAGGATCACAATAGCAGCTCACATATGCAAGCACGTGCACGCACGCGCACATACGCTCAGCCACAATAGCCTTGCCAGTGCGGAATCCTGCCTGGCATTCATAGATCATGAGTCAACAATAGCAAGGCAGAAGTCTATGTGCCAGGGTAACTGTCGCTGCTTACAAAGGTTGAATGTGTGTGTATATGTCGTTGAATACCAAGCGGAGGACTGAACCATGCAGCAGCCTTGTATAGTAGCAGCCCTGTGATGGCAGGCGGTTTTGGTGACAAATGCTTTACCATGGTGATGAACACATCCTTTTAGGATGTGTGCCATGCCCTGTGGAGTGAAAAATGAGGACATTACGCACCAACCCAAGCTCATCCGCAATCTTTCAGACGTATGCACGCACACGGGCAAGACACACACACAGACACACGCACATCTACACACACGCATGGGACACACAAACAATCCAACATAGAAGGCAGACACACTCAATATCTTCCGTGAACACATTCAAATACCGCAAGGAAGCTGAAATAAAGCTCAATAAACACTGGGAGCTGAAGCTGGTTGGGTTTAATCTCATTACAGTTGGTGCCTGGGGCCCCCTTTCCGCCTATTTATAGCACCCTGACAGAGAGGAGGGCCGACCTCCACGTACGCTCCACTGGCTCGTGCCTCTTCGGCCGCATGAGTGACAAGGGGCTGGACCAATCCCAGAAGGAGTTTGTATTGAGATGTGAAGTGGCAGAACGTGATCTTGCCGGTGATCTATCCTGACAGCCGCCCTCGTTCCTCGCACTTCAGCCACACGCTCTCTTCCTCCCATCGCGCCGTTTACGTAGTGTTTCTCTGCCCCCCCCCCCCCACCTCCTCTTCACACGGTCCCCCTGGTCCTTGCCAATGGGTCCTTGCCCTGGGTGTCCTCACCAATCAGAGCAGGAAAGCTTTTAAGCCCGGGAGCGCACAGGAACTTCTCTGTGACTGCTAGTGAAGTGTATCAGGTGGACGCTGACAGGAAGCATGTGAAGCTGTGGCATGTTTGAACGGCCACAGTCTCCTCATTATTTAGATGTTGGGCTGCGATACCTCCAGACCATTGCAGCTACATGTACAAAATTACATGGAGATATTTCGTTTGTCTGTACTTGAGAGGGTGTTTTATGAGGATAACGCGTGCATGCATGCCTTTGTACTGTGTGTGTTTGCTGGCTTGTGGAGGAGGGTGTTGCAAGTAGGGCTACAAATAAACTTTTTTTAGTAGTAGCAGAAGTTTGCTACCTACCCATGTTTGCTGCAACTCACACTGTACTGTAGCCTATGTTCCAACAATTAGATATTGCACATGATACTGTAGGTCTCTTCTGGGTAAAAGGCAAAAAAAAATCAGTTTAGCTGGGACCCATCACTAGCCCGATTGGAACCATAAAAGAACCATTTTAACGTAAGATTGTAAAGCTCAGTAGCCTACAGTCCGAAATCACTGAATTAAGTTTTCTTCACCGGAGGCATCGTGTTTGTATATTTGACGCTGAGTACGCCGTTTTGAAAAGGAGAATGCCAGGCGCGTCATTACATAAGCCCTACTAAAGAATGGTGAAGAGGTGCTTGAAGTTGAAAACAGCGTTCAGTGGACACGGACCCTTTGCTGAATTTTGCAATGAAAAATCGAGGTAGTAAAATTTTGGAATTGGTAGAATTTAACAAAAGTTAGTAGCATTTGCCATTGCTATCGCTGCGCGATATTACAAGAAAAGATTAGGACAGTTGACTTAGAGAGGGAAGTGACACAGAGTGATGGGGGGAGGGGTTATCTCAGGCCAAGTCACAGCTGATGTTAATTAATTAGTCTATGCTAAAGTAAAAGCTGGCCTTTGGCTTCTCTCTGGCTCACCAGAGACAACGTTTCAGCTCCCTACAGATG
This sequence comes from Galaxias olidus, assembly GCA_026901105.3. Classification (NCBI taxonomy): domain Eukaryota; kingdom Metazoa; phylum Chordata; class Actinopteri; order Galaxiiformes; family Galaxiidae; genus Galaxias; species Galaxias olidus. The sequence continues at coordinate 104,430 of JAPMUY010003892.1, forward strand.
ACCTACGCCGCCCGTCAATCACGATGCAGTGGAGCGTGGGGATGCCGCTGAAAGTCATGCCATGGCCCTGGTCCAAGAAACAGTCATAGGGTTTTACCAGGGATGCACAGCTCAAACTGGCAAGTACATGACCGCGATTTACCATCCTAAGTCTGAGGGAAATGCTGTTTTTTTTATCCTCAAATAGGCTGAATGGTCTAATGTGCCAACACAACCTACACAGCCTGGACTCAACATTCTGACAAGACAGGCAGTGCTCACACTTTGATCTAGCAGAGGTCAGGAACCATGTGTTGACTCTCCGGCGGGTAAAAAGGGTGTGTGTTACCCATTAAAAACGTACCTTGAAGATAGCTATAGCTATAGATTCGAAAGTACTTCATGAATAATGTAGAATCCTTGAGCATTCCCACTAACCTTGTTGAGACTTCATACCTTGCTAGTGCTGCTCTAAATTCTTCAGACATATTGTGTTGTTTGAGTAGCTGGATTCCTCAATAATTTGAATGCTGTTGTCTGCCTTGTCCCAGACAGCAGGTAAGATATGTTCTGCATTCATATCACAATTAAATACTCAAGCGCTCAAGCACTCTACACAACCCGTACAGCTATACACACACACACACACACACACACACACACACACACACACACACACACACACACACACACACACACACACACACACACACACACACACACACACGTTGATCATAGACAGAAATTAATATTGCAGACAATACATTTCAAAGGCGCTACAGCATCAAATATTCAGACAATATATTTAAAAAAGATTAGGTTTTTTGCTATTCATAGAAATGACAGGTGCAATATCCATCAACATTTATTTTTGAAACAGCAAGTGCCACAAATCACATAGCTCATATTTCCTCTGCTGTTACTTTATTTGATGTGGAACAAAACGCTATTTTGTTTGCCAGTTATGCAATGGTAGTGAGTCAGAAACAGTCGTTTCCAGTCCAGGACACACAACCGGAGCAGATTCGAGACAAAGAGTAGATAAGACAGACCAGTTTCTTGCCATAAACTTAGCCTCACTCTGTATCATTTAGATTGCACAATACCTGACTTGTTAAAAAAACGAATTTTTTCTGTTCATGTAGAAATCCATGCCCTCAATCACATTAGGATAACCCCATATAATGGGTAAAACGTTTTCAGATGGTGGCTGGAGAGGTCACTCTACCCTGGTCATGAATTACCACAGACTTAGCCAGTGGCAACTGATTGCGACAGTTAGTGACATATTCTGCTGTTACCACAGCCATCTGTCTTTCGTTGGTAAACAGGACTGCCACTCTGTCAGAGATAGCCAGCGAACTGCAGATTGAGATCTTGCCAGAGATATGGGGGAAATATTCCCCCTAGGGGGCATAGTGTAGGCATGCCAGGCTGACAGGAAGTGATGCCTCAGTTGGGACATGGCACCGACAAGCTGTGCCAGGCCTTTTGAACACACATCTCTCTCTAACCATGCCGAGCCTGGCCTGCTGTTGCAATTATTCACCTGGCGCTGAACTGATTTGTTTTGAGTTCCTGATCTAAACCAGGCCCTTTCTCCACTTGCGTGGGGTCCCAGTTGGGTCTTGTATTGCTTTTCCATTTGCCTCTGCCCAACAGGCATTGTGTTGTGTGTGTGTTTTTTACACTAGGCCATGGCTGCGTTTGCGAGGTGTCTTTGTTGGCATCCAGCTGACAAAGGAGTGTCTGTCTCAGTCACTCAGACAGTGCTCTGCTGAGACTGCAGCCTGAAGCAAACTCTGTGGGGCGGTGGCCTCACTGGCATCACACTGTGCCACAGCATCACCATGTGAAAATGGGATGGAGGGCTTTGTGGGAGGGGGTGGTGGACTTTCCTGTAGTCTCTGCCATACGCTGGGTAGCATGGGGGACCTACCACTATTCACACCTCTGCATTTCTCCAGCTTGTCTCCCATGGGTTCGCTCAGTGTCACACACGAAATCACACATTATAGAATCATATTACATGTTTTCCCTTGTGATTGCCCATGCAAATATGCAATGGGTCCAAAATGAGCAGTTCATTGGTGGGGAGTAGATTTCTATAGACACCTCTGTTACAGAGTGTAAATAGTTTTGGCCATTTGTCTTTTAAAATGGCAGGCGCAAAACAATTTATAAAATGCAAAGTGATTATTCCGCAGTTATATTTTTTTGGAAATTGAAAATAAATCCGAATGCTGCTGCTGTAAAAAAAAAAAAAATATTGAAAAATATTTTTTAATTATATGTGATATTGACAACACGATAATAAAAGTATCCTTAATCCCTTAAAATATGCTGCTTTATATTAGGTCATCCAGTTTTTACTCAATATTTTAATGGTTGTGCAATATATAGCTCTTTATCTTCAATAGGGTTTGCACTTTTGTTTTCATGATTTTCAAGGTAGGATGACTAATGTGCACTAGAGACCCTTGTCTTACAGAGGAATACATAGCAGTCAACATCTAAGGGGATAACACCCAGCGCGATGCTAACGGTGTGAACGACGAGGACATGGAGAGACTGAGATAAAGATTCGTCTCGCTGGTTCAGTTAAGAGAGAAATAGGGAGAGTCGGCCATTGGCTTTGAGTACATAATGGGGATCTCAGTGGGCAGGGGGGTAGAAATTATAGATAAGATAAAGGAGCAGTGTGTGATTAACACAGTGGTAAGCAAGACCCTGAGAGGGATCAAGGAGCCAATGAGGTGGGCCTCACAATAGACAGAGAGGAGATGGGGATTAAAAAAAGAGGAGTGATATTCCCCGTTTCCAAAGGACAAATAAGATGACGAGAGCACGAGACAAAGAGAGAAGAGAGACGAGGCACAACCGCTTTAATCGAAGCCAGTAATTACGATAGACAAAGGAGTGACACGAATTATATAATTAGAGGAGTTATGTATTTTTTTGGGGGGGGGGGGGGGGGTCAACTGGAGCTCATCAGATGACAGCCATGCTGCGAGAAAGCGGGAGTGTGGAGCGGTGTCCAGTTGACAATGTGTGTGGAGGGCCAAAATCCACCATAGATGGACAAACCTAATTAAAAGGAAGGTGTCAAATGTGAAACATTTACACAAACAACAGTGATTAATCAGGAAAAGAATTCCCCACAAGCACGGCGTAACGCATGCAAAACAGTGGTGAAGTATGTCTACATGTCTCGATGGAACAAGGGCGGCGCCTCAAGGAGTCCTCGGGCCCCGAGTCCTCGGGCCCCCGCGGAGGTCAAGTAATGAGCAGAAAGGAGGAGGGCTCTTGGCGGAACGCGGCGGAGCCCCTGCTGAGAGCAACCTGTTTGGTGTCAGCGGTGAGGACCGACAGGGACACTCGCCGCCCGACAGCCCTGCATCAACAGGAGCGAATACGGAGAGCATTCGACTGCCTCCAGATACTAATTTGATCCGAGGATTGAGAGGAAACGCCCTGCGTACACAGAGCAAAACACAACCCGTAGCTGAACCCATTGATTGCACTTGCTACAAGAAAAACATGGATGTATTGGTTAGCACAGCATAAAAAATAGGTGGGTTTGGACATTTCCTAAGTATAAGCTATTATCTTGGTAAGTACGTTATACTATAGTGCTTATCTACAAATGCACAGGGAAAGTGTGCTAATAGTTCAAAGCAGCTGTAACAGTAATTGAATGTAGGTGTATCTAAGTAAGAGTCAAATGATTATGGCTGCAAGCCAATCAACAGCCAAATAAGCCAGAAAGAACTCACAGCTTCTCACTTGATACAGTGGGACTAGATAGAGAATGAATGCATTATGCCTTGGGGAATGGAGAGGCCTGGGTTGAAACAGTTGGCATAGATTGTATAGGGCACTGTATCAGGTAGGGAGATTTCAAAGTAAACTTTCCACAGATATCCATACAACTCACAATGCCTCATGATAGCCTATATACTGATATATCATACATTACAGATATATCATACATTACAACCATCGGTGCCTGGTGGTGCCTTTTGTCTCTTTTGGTAAATATATCTATTATAGACATCCACAAAACAAGTAACCATAGCAACAGAATTGCTGGCTGAGCGGTTCCCTCAGTTCAGTGTCGGTCATTCTTTCAGCAGGAACTTCCAAGAGACCAATGGATCGACAGGAATTGCATACGATGACAGATGGGGAGGAATAGCCAGCCCTATACCCATCCACCCATCCACATTGGTGCGGCGAGCTTCGATTTGGCATCTCACAAAACCTCACCTGGACCAATGGATGAGGAGCCTGAGGAAAAACCACCTCTCTTCAGACATCCTGGTGAACTTCTACCGCTACGAGAGCATCCTAACCAACTGACAGATGGGGAGTTGCAATAGCCAGCCCCACTTCCTGCTATAAAGGACATCTACAGGAAGCGTTGTCTTAGGAGGGCCATAAACATTAGAGAGCCACCCAGCACATGACAACACTACGGACCAAGACCACTAGGTTCAGGAACAGCTTCTTCCCCACATTTCTGAACTCTGTATGCCCCACCCCATAACACATATACACAAAACATCCGCACTCAGCAGCCTCAGTATACTATATACTTCATCCATTGGATACTTACGCTTCTTGTGATAATGTAAATCAACTACTGTACACTACTCATATCGTAATTTATTTATACTGTTATCATAGCCTGTTCAGACAGTAAAGCTGGCCATTGACCTCCACTGAGACAATCGCCTTATTTAATCCCTATCTGATTATATTATCAAAAACATCCGCACTCAGCAGCCTCAGACACTTTCCGGATACTTACGCTTCTTGTGAAGTCATATGACAAATTGACCTCCACTGGTCTTATTTAATCCCTATCTGAGGTATGCCGTTTTTATTTCTATAGAGAGAGATTAGCAGTGCAGCCAGCCTATCTCGTGAAGTTACCAGAGCCAGGACCTGACCACAATATCAGGACAGATCACTTTTCCCCTAACACCATGGCTCCTACATGACAAAGCTTTAGGCCAAGAATATAAAATACATTGCATGGGAAATAGGCAGCAGGGAGACTAAAAGAGTGGCTATGCGTGAAGCTGCCTTCTATAACCTGTGCTCAAAACAAAACCACCCTTTGTTACAGGAATAGCACTTGGGTGCAAATAGTTGTTAATGAAGCCTACTAAATCTAGTAAAGGCCAATGATCCTAGCTCTGATTTCCCATTATTTAGATGCCTACGCAGAGGCAAAATATGACTAATAAATGAAAAGGAAACGAACTAAAACAACATTTTGCATCGCAACGGAAGTCCCTCCAGCCCCCTCTGATATGAAAGCAGCTAGAACAAGGCTTATTACAATCCATAAAGAGTGCAGACACTGTATGCTGTGTGGACAGCCCCCACACACAAACAGACAGACACAGCATTCAAAAACACCAATTCGCTACCACACACGACATATCAATTCACAAGCACATTCTAGCACGCACTTTCCTGATCACTCTGTAACACCCACAAACAGATGCATATCATTTCACTGATGGCCTAAGGTGTACATGCACAAACACACACACACACACACACACATACACACACACACACACGCACAGAGCTCTTGTTCTTCCCTTGCGCCCAATCTCTCTCTCTCTCTTTCACGTCGTGCCGCCCACAGAAGGAGTAGGGCAGGCAGAGTCAACCCCGCTGCACTAATGCTTGGACTGGCTCAGAGCATGTCCTGGGGACTGGAATACAAATCAGCCTCCACTCCAGTCAGCCCGATCTGGCCCTGATCCCAAGAGCCTGCTGTGAAGGCCGTCTGTAGCACAGAGGCAACCTGACAGGAAGGAAGCCAGCACTGGACTCCCGACATCCCTGAGGGCCCAGCACACTCAAAGGACCGTGTTATTACTGTAATAATCACTCTGTTTACTGTGCTGCTTCTCCGGAAGCCACACATTTTGGCCTTACTCGGAAACAGAGAAAGAAGGCGAGACGGAGAAAAGGGGGGGGAGAGAGAGAGAGAGAGAGAGAGAGAGAGAGAGAGAGAGAGAGAGAGAGAGAGAGAGAGCGAGAGAGAGAGAGAGAGAGAGAGAGAGGCACAGGGGCGAGTCACAAACACTCCAATTCCTATACACCCACACACACTTGGAGGAGGAACATCTGGGGGTATCAGAATATGGCAGAGAGAGGGAGAGCAAATAGAAAAATCAGGACAACTGTTGTGTTACGCTGTTTCTTTACATGGACATAAAATGTATGCCATTACTCTTTGCATCATCATGTAGCAACGTCATGTTAGCTCTGTGAGCTGTGAATCCCTCTGAGCAAAAAGCTGTAAAGATTTCATTTCTACTGGGTGTCATCAAAGGCTGAAAATAATTTCATAAATGAGGCAATTGAGCCAAGTTATAGAAGTTATGTTTTTTAAATGTATATGTCATATAAATATTTTTTTGTTGGGGGGGGGGGGGGGCTGTTTTTTAACAATGTTTATTACAATCACTGGGCAATGTGTGGCTGGTATCTTACACAGTTAATAGAACAATTTCAATAAAAACCACACATCAAAATCAATGAAACTTCCTTTCATAAAAGTGAATGGAACGTAGGCCATGGAGACCCATATATTGAACATTTCCCTGTACGTGCAAGACCTTCAATATTCTTGTTCGTATGGATAATGTAGACCTTGTGTCTCCACAAACACGAGCGGGCACGCGCAGATTGCACGCACCTCGTACACTGAAGACTGTTGTCTAAGCGCACGGACGAACGCACCCACTGGACCTTTGATGCCATTAAACTACTGTCTCTATCTTATCTAGTCAGTATGTTTAACAAGAATACGCTCTAAAACGTTATTGATATTTGCCAATCGCTTCTCCTGCTTTAGAGTAGGCGGGCTGGTTTTGCGCACAGTCCTAATGCGTGAGTGCTTTCAAACTCATCTGACATATTCAAGACTCATAACGCATCACCATCGAGAACCCACGCGTCCCACCCCCTATACAAAGCACTTCACTTCAGTTAACCCTTCGGGCATATTAACGGTTATCTTGTCATGCACTCATTAAATGCCCTAATCTAAAACTACCTTGCGGGTAAATTGGCCATTGTGAACATAGTTTTTTTGGACACACATCATACCGTTTATTTCCTACACAATTGCCGATGGATGTGTTCGTCGTCCCATGGAACGAGGATGGCCAGGACATCCGAGACTTCTTTAGTCCGGGTCTGTCACTCGTATCCATGGCATTCGAGCGCTCTATTTGCCGGTGATGATGCCGGTCAGTGTCTGAATATCCTCGATGTTTAATTTTGATGGGTGTCCGTGGTTGCCTCCAAAGATGCTGTGGAGGCTTTAGGGTTGCCTGCCCTTCCCGTGGAACAGGGAGGGAGAGAGATAAGCTCTTCTTTGAGCATGGTGGTGCTTCCATCATAGTGCAAAAAATATCCCTTTGCCTATCTCAACTTATTGACAGAAAACTATATGGCTATAGGATTATTGGAATCAAAAACCGGTCATGTCCATTATTGTCACTTTATCTCCGAAGGCAAACGAAGTCCAGTAATGTTCATATTTTTGTAAGGTTTTGGATAACATCAAAAATCGTTCTAAAACTAGCTTATCACAGTGGTAATGTCATACAAAGACAAGGAGCACTTTTACCCAGTGTAAATCTTATTCTTGTCAGTCTCATCCATATGGTTATCAATCAAATTCCAATTTAAAAGTAGAATATCTTCATTCGTTTGTTGAAAACCTCGCTAATTTATTCGCGTGGCAGGTGATGAGAGACACTCATTCGTGCTGCTTCCCCTGAAGTTGGGCGTCTCGTCGCCCATGGCGCATAGGGTCACTTATTTGCCGAACAATTTATTGCTTTGATCAACCTCTTATTGCAGAGACACAGACCTCTGGCGCTCGCCTCTGCGCGGCCGGGTTTTATTGCGGCTCCCGACGGCACACGTTTGTAAAAGCTGGCTCACAAGCCTTCCGTCTCCAACTAGATCCATCAAAAGTACCCAACGCATTAGTAGACTGTAGCGCATCTGGAGTTACAGTTTCTCCTTGGTGCGTGAGGACCCCGAGGTCTCTACATGCTCCTCCATTTGATTGTTTTTTCCAAGAATTTCAGTTTGAGTTTAATTTGAACTTCATGCGATAAAACATATCTTCTAATTAAATCACGTTAATCTGTAAATGGGTGCATATCCCAAACCCACGCTGTCCTTTTCGGTGATTTCCGTCTTTGCTTCTTGTTTTTTACCACAATGCATCATGAAAAGGCCACTAAAATGAATGGTTCTGATTTCTGTCGCTAAACCGCGCGAGCCATTCTCACTACAACAGCTTGACGAGAAATGTTACAATTACCTCACATCTCTCTCTCTCTCTCTCTCTCTCTCTCTCTCTCTCTCTCTCATGGTGTCTGCTCTCAGTCAGTGCTATACCCTATAGGGTCTACGCACAGGGTTTATAGGTCATTTTTACAGGACTTTAAAGCGTATCATAGGTTTTAAGCAGCTCTGCAACTCATTAAAAATAAAATAATGTTGTGCGTATGCACAAAGTACTGTATATTACAATGACTTTGATAACTAAGCCGAAGTCTACATGAGATTAGAATAACTACTGATAGATGCTATAGCCTGGTAAATCTTAAATCGATTCTTACATTAATTTGAAACATCTATATGCTAACTATGCTTACTCTACCTTCTTTATACAGAGGTGCATGGTGCATTTTGTTTTACATTAACTTGATTACATATACAACTTGTTTTGGCGTCAAGTTTCAGGGAAAATACAATTGAGTTAAGGTTTCTTGTTTGGTGATCAGGGTTGTTTGTATAACGTTATGGAGTAAACCCTCTGTGCCCTTGAACCAACTAAATAATTCTCAAAATTAGCAAAGCAACACCAAAGCCAGAAATGAAACAACATGAATACTGATCCCATCAAATATTGATTGAAAAACAGCATTCAACTATTCATCAAAGAATTTATTTATTTTTTGCATGCTCTATAATTCTTTGCTGTTAGGTGGAGTAGAGTCTGTGCTTGGAAGGTTAACAGTGTTCAACAGTGTTGAAAACAAAACACAAGGAGGAAAGGATCATGAGGATTGAGCCGGTGCCAGGGTTTACTCATGGTATGCTTCTCCGTGGTATGGGAGTCAGCTCAGCGGCTCGGTTAATTAAATCAATGACTGACTTATTTTGACCAGCTCATACAAATGGCTTGTCGACTTTACATTCATACTGTGAGATATAATTGAAATGTCAAAAGACTCCCAGTATATTCTGATTGTGAGAGGCCATGGAGAGGAATGCACAGCCATTCCTCCTGCTTATGTTTTCCTATCAAGGAAACATGTCAGGCATGATTTATTTTTTGCCTGCATGTGTTGAAGAATCACTGGCATATCTACATGTTCCCTGAAATATGCTGTGGGATATGTTTAGGAATTTACTTGCACGTCAGGAAAGCAACTCGTCAAATACTGCCTTTTCTGTGAACGTTGTCGTTTTTTTACAGTCTGGTGTTTGACCCTAAATATGAGCTTTAGGTCACTGGGAATTAGAGCTTGGCTCCATTGCTTAAGATGTTCATGAAGGATGAATCCACTTATATTTCCTGAAAATGAAGTAGTAGTGTGACCACTAATCCGTATGTGTGTGCATGTTGTTTATATGATGATTCAAAGTGCACTGTATACTGGATAATGTGAAATCAATTAGAATGTACAAGAATGGTATTGTGCCCAGTTAAGTGTTTCATTGTACGTTTTGCCAGGAAGGTGATGTCAGTAGTATTAAATGATAAAGGAAACCCAAATGTATAGATTTATGCATTTTATCTTTGTTTTTCTGCAGTGCTGCAGAGGGGGTGGAGAGGGTGTGTGTGTGTGGGGGGGGGGGGGTAATTTTTACTATCAGTCCATTGCCTACCTGCTTCCTCCCTTCAACTCCATTTGAACCTCCACTGCAATGTGTCTGTGTGAGTAAGGCAATGGTGAAGAAACAGAGAAGTGATGTAACAATGCACGAAAAGGAGGACCTTGAGAGACTATGCTTTACTTTAGGAGCATATACCGAGTGCCATTGAGGCTTAAATGTCTGGTTAACTAGATTTGGGTGCTTCTCCAAGTCAATATTGATGAAGCCAAAGAACTAAATAGGATATCTGACACTGGAATCCTGTATCAGTCTAACCAAAGGGTCATCAAATGTCTCTATGGACACTCATCTTCCCAGTGCACTTAATGGCTTCTGTTTCAAACGTCATTAGTATGGAGGATTATCTGACTTTTGTGGTTCTCGGGCACCGTAGGAAAAGATTTTATTTTTGAATTCGAGCCCAGTGAAGCTGCACCTCTTGGCCTCAACATCAAGATGCCTGTTTAATAATACATAGATAGAGGCTAATATTTTTCACATGGCCTACCAAGGCTTTCTAAAGCTTCACAAAGAGACACAAACACACGTGAAGAGCAACATGCATTTTGATGTCCCATTCACAGTCTTAGTTGCAGGTACAGTATATTTATTGATACATATTTGTTAACTCATTGCTTGATTAACAGGGATCCTACAGTTTTATCACAAGCAACTCAGCAGCAAATAATCCTGTAATGTCACATTTGCCAGCTTCATCATGCAAGTTCTATTGAGGTAAAAAATAGAGTTGAATTCTGAACATTCCCGTTTTTAATATTGTTATATTTGTATTAAATTTGCGATGGTCTGCTCCGCACCTCCTACATTCTCTTTTCCAACATTTCGGAAAATCACCAGTTTCCACAGCTTTCTGCAGCAACAGTGCACGGTGACTGTGTGGGTGGAAATATGAAAGGCAGAAATCTAAATGTGTCTGACACACCGTCCACTGAGCTGCGGTGGTTCCCCCAGAGCACTCTGGGTAGATAGACAGGAGGCATCCAAACACAGATTAAGGGTGCTAAATGTTTCATGGACAAATAAACACAATGATCTAAGTATATCTGAGGGGGGGAGAGACACACACCAAACAAGGTAATAAACTTGCCACTCCTCCCCCATTATTTTAATAAATGAGTTTGAATATCCAGTATATGGCACACATTTTCCAGTTTTAGATATTTGTGCTTGTATTGGACAATACATTTACCCTAGGGCATTTTCAAAAACATTTAGATCATTCTAACAGGACATCAATCCAAGTTCTTGTTCCAAGCACTTTTTCAACAATTATGTGATTGGGTCTTTGAATACCAACAGTGCGGATATATCCAGCAAGAATAGTACGTTTTTAATTAAACCAAAAATAATCGACACTAACCTGGACCCTCAAAATGGTTTAAAAATATATCTAAGCTGAATGCTCAATCAACAGCTGTGCTTCTAGAGGTTTCCTGTGCCCAATCAGGTCTAATCAGAAACACCGTCTTAGACTGATTACCACTAGGACCAAGAGGAGCGCCTCAGTGGCCCTTGTCCCTCAGCACTATTGTCTGGAAGGGAAAGGGCAGTGGCACCAGGACGCACGCACGCTAAACAAAAAGTGTGATGACATTTTGCAAACAACAATAAACACTAGACATCATTTCACCTGGTTACCTACCCTGAATCTCTGCCCAGGGAAAATTCTAAAATCAAGCAGAGGAGAATAACTTGACATTTTAGTTTTTCCTACCCTAATGTCAAGTGTTTTTTTTTTTGTTTTTCTTGTAAGTGTTCCCTTAGTATTTGTAAATACCCACAGTTTACTAAGAGTTGTAACAACACATTCAGGGCAGATATAAAATCGTTGTGTCAATTTAACGTAGAGGAGCAACCTTTACATTTTAACCTTTCGAGCTGACAGGTCCTGGCTTTGGGGACACGATGGAGCCCAGCTGTCACCCAGTTTAATGTCAATAAAGTTGTTTCTGAAATCTAGGGTCTTAACATTCTTTCTCACTTTATGCATATCCATTAGCTTGTGTAATGTGAATACAGGGGAGAACCACCCCTTTTCTCCCAGATGGCATCCCAAAACCTACACATGGCCAGGAACTTGAAACAGCTTGAAATCGATAACAAATAGATATAGAATAGCATAATCGTAATTATGACACCAACTCCACTTCATTATGATTTTATCCAGCATTTAAACAAAACATTTTGCCTGATAAATGTTCTGCTTTTGTACAGCTACCAGACATTTCACTGCTTCTTTACGGTAGTGTATTCAGACTAGAGAAATGGTTTAAATTTGTATCAGAGCCTTAAACACTTCTGAACAAAACTGATTGATAAGATCATGAACTTATGGAGTTTCTTTCATGAAGAGGTCCCATCAGAGTGCAGTAGCTTTGTTGAATTTAAAATGCCCTATGCTAATATTTGCTAGAGATTTAGTAAATGGTCAAATAATCTGACAACAGCAGCTGAATGAATTTAAATAACATTTACTTGCTAAAAACACACACAAATACAAGACGGTACAAGTAAGACATGGATGTTGAGAAATAACCAAAACACTTGATTTCATTAATCATACAGTACAGCAGAACTGATTGCACCTGCTTCGCATGGACAAATCTACCGTGGTGTTCGTGGTCATACATAAATCCCTCAACTGACAAAACAGAACAAAAAAAACGAATTGAGCAGCAGGTTCAATCTCAAAACACCAGACCAGAGGCAGATATAATCGAGAGAAAAAAAAAACTGAGTTTAGGACTCAGAGGATAGAATAAATCCTACACAGCAAATAACACAGAAAAAGGGTAAATGTAGTCGAAACCTAAAGGGCAGAGTAAGATCACAATTTTAAAAAAAAAGAACGGTTGAGGCTCAAGTGTCATTAAGGCTCCCATCAGACGTAAGAGGTACTGGGTTATCACAATCAAAACGTTAAACAGCTCATTATTCACACAAAGACTGGGGTACTCAATCGCTGACCAACACTGCCCTGCTACCTTATTTTAGCAGTACCTCATTAGACCAGACAGACTCCAAAGGGACTCTTATGGTGGAAAGAAAACTGGTCATTGGAAAACTTAAAAATCTCGAGTTTAAACACAGGCCCTGCCTGCCATCCAGACTGTCATCTACAAAGCTACTAAAGATTCCCTGGTTAATGTCAGCTAAGCCCACCTCCCCAAGGAGAAATATCTCCCCCTACTGGTTTGCAAGTGGGAGTCTTGAGGGCAGAAGAGCAGTTGATAAATACGTAAAAAAATAGAGGTTCAGACTGTCCGTGAGTACAAGCCACGCAAACAAAGTGCACACCATTCACCTCCAACTACACGTCGGCTTCGGAAAAACAGACACCTCACACAGATATTCAACTTCTGGACACAGAACAGGTGAGAACACAATAGAAAACGGAGAAGTGAGAACGATGAACAAGTGACCAGTGCCCTCCAAGTGCAACTCAGCCAGTGCAGAGAACAAACTCCGTAATACGATGGAGGGGTGGTGTTCAGAAATAAAAAGTATGAAAGAACATCCCAGACTAGTTTGGATCGAGTGCACAAGATACAAGGGGAAAAGACAAAACAGCTACCTGTAAGACAAAAAATAGACCTGAATACTGTCCAGATTTGGGCATACAGTAATATATAAACCCCCCATACCAAGGAAAAGGGGAGAATAAACGGCATATTAATAAACAAACTGTTATACACACACACATAGTGAGGCTGCAAAAAAATTAAATAAACCTGTTGACACACCAAACTCTACAGAAAAAAAAATATATATACAGAAACGGTGTCAGCCAACCAGAGAGAAATTTAGACTAATCAGGAAAGAGACCTCACTTAGGCTTATCAACGTTATTTTTGTACAATTTACTCCCAGTGCTTAACAATATTTTCATCAAAATTAAATCAAATAAAAGGCTTAAAACTTAAAATTTACAAAACACACTGTAATCATATATACACAAACAATAATAATAAAATAAAATAAAACAAAACTAAAAACTCCCATAGACTGGCACGCAAGCGTTCCGGAAAGCGACACGCAGCACTCTCCATTGCCCACCAGGGGTCAAAGGCAAGAGCACACAGGAGGGGATTATCAACGGACTGCCAAAGTAAGATACTGACAGGAGGAGCTCTGTGAAGCCCCACGTAGCAGTTTGCTACTCCTGCAGATAAGAGAGAGTGGCTTAGGCTAGAAGATGCGCTTGCGTTTCAGATAGGAGTCGGCGTAGTGCCCACCCAGGCCCTGAGAGTGCTGGCCCACGTAGCCCTGCTCAGGGCTGGGCTCCGGAGACGGGATCAGGCGCTTGTGGCCACCGATGGGAGTCTGGAACGGGTCAAAGACACCTAATCAATACCACTAGCAGTAGGTCTTAAACAAAAACAACAAAGTCAATATTTAGGCTAGTTTGACCTTTGTTCATTTATTTTTCTGAAATGATAAAATGGAATTTACCTTGATCCCGTTCCCCAGACCAGGAGGGTAGTTGTTGTGGCTCACAGGAGGCATTCCCACAGCCTACGGACATAATCAATACAATCTTGGTGTGAACAGAATAACGAATGGCGTTATGTGGACAGTACGCTTCGCTCCTTACAACCAAACGCATTGTGTCACTGATTGATTGACAACCAAGACGTCGATAAGTCTCCCAATAAACCCCGGGGGCAAACATAACGGCTACGGCGCAGCACATGACAGCAGGAGTGTGTTATTGATGCTTACTTTATTGAGCAGAGTGGAGGGGAGGCTGCCACCGCCTTGGGCCCCGGGCCCGGCGCTGTAGTAGGACAGGGGTGGGCTGGAGGAGTAGCCGTAGTGGGAGGAGCGCTCGCCGTAGTCACATTGGCGCAGCAGCTGCAGAGAGACGGGCAGACAGCGAGTCAAACAGGGTGATGGGAGAGGAGAGGATAAGACTAGACTAGAGAAGGAGGAGGAGGGGGGGGGGTATATATACATATGTTTACCACTGGTCACAGTCTGTCGTGTTTGCATTGGGTTACCTGCGGTCCAAAGCCCGCCATGGCCCCTGTATCCAGGTTCTCCTGCTGTTCGTACAGGTGGGCCAGATGATCCTGAGGAGACGAAACAAAGAGACGGCATCAGACTACCAACCGTAAAGTACCGATAGGTACCACCATCCGTCACTGTGACCTTCCTGCCACTGAGGGGGGGCTTCAACATCAATGGCAGGCCTACTTTTGATCGCACAGTCCTGGGGCCGAGCCAGGGCCTGCTGGGTTGGGGTTGGGGGGGGTTTACCTGCTGCAGAGGGGGGTAGTCTGGAGTATACGACTCCTGGTACCGCAGGCTGTAGTGGGAGTGGATGCTCTGGTTGGCGCGCTGGTTGGACATGTTGCCGAGCGTGGGCCTCTTCCTGTACGGGTGGGGCCGCCAGTTCGCTCCTGCGGGCAGGGAGGGCGTGAAAGGTCAGACATAAGCCGTGCCAAAGGCGAGGCGGGGGGTGGGGGATTACTAGGCAGGGAAGCCAGAGAACACAAGACCGCAGAAAGGGCAGCTCACCTGAGGGGTTGAACAGGCTGTGGACATTCAGGTAGGGGTTTTGGGGGACGTTCACTTCCCTAGGAGGATCTCCGAGGATAGACACCTGAGAAGTTAAATCCATTTAGAGCTTTGCTGGCGTAACCATGCCAACGACGAGAATGTGTGAACACTGAGGGCAAAAATACTGTTCAGCGCCTCACCCTTGTTGGTGGGAGTCCCTCGGGCCCCATCCCAACCCCCAGGAGGGGCAGGGAGCGTCCCTGCAGGTTAGGGGAGGGTGTCTGAGGGAAGCTGCATGCCCCCGTGGGAGACTCCTGTTCCCTGGCCAGTGGTCTGCCCAGAGAGGGGGCCTTAGCGGCGCTCAGAGGATCAGTCTGCAAGCCAACTGGTGTGACAAAACCACGTAGAGAAAAAGCATAAGTCACCCAAAAACAACCTAAAATAAGCCATGAGTAAACGGAATGGCCCAAGCAAACAAACATCGCCACAGATGTTGGGTAGCAAAGCAAAACATGCAATTTGTGGTTGGCTGCAGTGCAATGACCGTGGCCACGGAAGGGATGCCAAACCTTGAGGCAGCTCTCCGAGCAGATGGACTCCCTGCTGGAGAGGCAGAGCAGCCAGGGGGTTGTCCCCGATGAGTCCTGCCTGCTGGCCAGAGAGAGAGAGAGAAGGGGGACACAGGGGGGGGGGTCAGGTCACTCCTAAGCCACACAGGCAGAAGCACATCCACAGCAGCCGTAAAACGACGCCACTCTACGCTACCTTACCGCACGCGATGGCTCGTTTCAAAGCGGGGGGAGGACCACACACACGTCAACCATTGAGAACCCAACGCGTCTAACACCACACCGTAATCGGCACACTCAAAACACACCCCAGTTCCACTCACACATGGCAGGAGGCGGTTCTCTTTATTGTGCAGCACCTGAGCCCAAAGAAGATGATTTCCGAGAAAGGCTTGCTAATAGTGGGAGAGGGCAGAGCGTCGACACATGAGATGGCGGGCATGGGGAGAGAGAGAGAGAGACATTGGAGAGAGCGAGGAGCACGCACAAGGAATAGGCTGGACAGATGGCTACCTGTTGGACCTGAGCCTGGTTCTGGAGCAGGAGCTGGAGCAGGGCGGCAGACAGGGCCGGGTTGGCTAGCAGGGGCATGGTGGGGGCGGCGCCCAGGAGACCTGCGCGGACACACAGAAGTAGGGGATCAACCGCGTCTGGAGGGGACACAGGCAGATCTATTACTATGGGAAATGGACGTGGCCATGTCATTAGGCAGTGAGTTGGCGGAGGGGAGGGGAGGGGGGTACATGTCTCACCTTGTTTCCTTCCCTGGGTCATGGGGTTGAGCAGCATCTTGAGGGTGGCGGGATTACTGAGGCCTGTGAGGATCTGCATGGCTGTGGGCTCAGGCAGGAGACCCTTCCCTCGGTTCAGGGCCTTGGATGGAGAGGACAAAAGGAGACCGTTAAGACCCACGGCTGGCTATCCGATGGCAAAGCAACTTCCCAGGCAGACCGGGGTTGAGCGAGGCTAGCGACGGGGCTTTACCATGGTCTGAGCGGCAATGAGAGCAGCCAGCATGCTCCTCCCTGGAGGCCCCGGGGCGCAGAAGGAAACGCGGATGCGAGTCCCACCCAGTACCCTGCCGTCTGTCAGCCTCTGCACCTCTTCTGCCATTTCTGCCGAAGCAAACTCCAGCACTGCAAACCGCCGGAAACTTCCATCCTGTCCTTGTGCCAACTGAATACAGAAAGAGTAAAAGAAAATCAAAAGAAAACAAATTGGTCATTTTACTGGGAAGTAGTGCAGTATAGAGTACGTCAAGGTTTAAAGAACAGCAAAGCTCCACACTCACTCCTGAGTCCACTGATTTGGACAAATTGATGGGCTAACTTAAAAATACGTAAAGAATTTCAGCATATGTGCAAATAGGCAACTTAAGTCAATAAAAGATTGATGGAAAACCAAATAGAATCTTAAAATACTGAATTAACTCTCCAATACAAGCTATAGGTTCAAAAGTCCATAGCAGAGAGCCTGTACTTAAGGTTATTCTAAACAGAAATACATGTCCACATGCTGGGTAGCCTAACAATACATTCTCCAACCTACGGGCTGTTAACCAGCAGGATCCCAACGGACTGCACTCATCAATATGCAGGGGATCATTATGTTCTAATACCCTCCAGTCTAAAACCTTTGACCTGGCTAATAGCAACTTTAAGTCAGTCAACATCTCACATTAGCGCTGGAGTCACGAAAAAAAGAAGGAAATCACCTACCTACAGCCATCGCATTATACAACAGACTTTTGAAGCCCTCTGAAGCTACAGTGGGTATATTCCTCTGTGTGTACACAATGAGTCTCTTACACACAAACATACTGTTCTCTTTCTCATTCCAGAAAGGCCCGCAGGGCCAGAGTCCTGCTGAATGACATCACCTGGGAAAGCCAGGCGGTCATCACTATAGAAACCAACTATGCTCATTGCTATAGAAACTTTGCCCTGCTTCTACTGTGGTCACTCAAAAGGTGAGAGCCAAAGAGCTCTAAACCGTGGCCCAACGGTTACTTCAATCTTATTTTTCCTCTGAAACACTCTGCATACATAACCAATTATTTAGCATCAAGCATACACCTTCAACATAAACCTTTTCTTAAAGATGTTTCACACCGTCTGAATACACAGCATTTGCATTTTGAGGAGAAACAAATAAGGGAGGGTGGCAAAAAGCAATTTTGATGTCAGGTATAAAGACTGTAGCTCGGTACTCAAAAGTGATACCATATTTTTTATATTCATGAAACCTTGACACGATATGTGCAGAGCATTAATCATTCTGTGTATTTGTGAGAGACATAGGCAATTTATTTATAATTTGGATGGGCCAGATTGTCTGAGAATTGTCCTGAGGACGCAACTATTCATATCGGAAAGAATCAACAAAATCTCAAAGCAAACATTGAGACTAGTTTAACACTATTTGGCATTTGAACAGACAGTACACACTAAATTACCACTGCGACTGATAGAAAACTGAGGAATATATGAAGAAGGTGCAGACTCATTGAGCATAGCCTGGCAATAGCAAGACTGGCACAGATAGATCATACTGCCAATGGATGACTGACTGGGTTCACACTACTCCCAGTGACGGGTGGCGATGTAGCTGCACTTTCTTCTGAAATTTGAAACATATGAACTAATTTGAAAAACCTTCTCTTCCTTCATTCATTCATTCATTCATTCGTTCGTTCGTTCATACATTCATTCATTCATTTTGAAACAAATGTAAGCTCACCGATTGAAACATGTACACACCTTCACACGCTTCTGGGGGTAATAAGTGACAATGCCACACTGGCAGGACTGTCATTTTGCCACACCACAAGACGTGTCACTTAAATACTGATCGATTCATTAGTTATTACTATAATTTGTATAATGATTAATTATATCATTCCACGGTTATTTTTGATTGTATGATTTGGTAACATTATTTACTTTATAATTGTTATGCCATATTCACGCTGTGTCAATAAAGCAGAATGGAATTGAATGGAATTGAATTGAATGGAATTGAATTGAAAATGTAACTGAAAAAATTAGAGAGTGAGATGACACAGCTGTGGTGTAATGACCTGGCAGAAGATGGGTGCGTGTGTGTCCGCTAGGGCAGTGCCAAGGTCCTGGGCTGTCAACAGGTTCTGAGGCAAGCGGTCCACGCACAAGCATCTCGAATGCAGTCGGGGGTAGGTGAGGGAGCCGACCTCGGTCCAGTGGACGTACAGCATGCGAGAGCCAAGCTGCTTGCCCAGGAGCTCGGATTTTGCTCGCGCCGCCGAGTCTTTCTTCATGTACTCGACAAAGCCGTAGCCCTTTGAGTGGCCAGTGGCGGCGCTGTGCACCAGGAAGCAGCGCTCCAGGTTGCCAAAGGGACGCACCAACTCCTCAAACTGCTGCTGAGTGAAGGCATGGGGTAGGTTGGCAATGCACAGCAGGGCATCTGTGGGCTGTAGCTGCACTGAGATTTCCCGGTCGCGCAGGGCATGCTGGTTGAATTCTTTGATGGCACACTGCGCCTGCTCCCCATTTAGCAGTGTGACAAAGGCTGAGGGAAAGGAGAGAGTGAGATTGAGAACTCGCCATCAAGAGTGTGAAGCAGCCTTGGTACAGAGTTTAAATGACAAGCTCCAAAGAGAACAGCAAAATCAGGTTGCCTTGATTTTTGAAAGAGTATGTCACTATTCTGACATCACTAACTTCCACCGTGGTAACATTGACAACAGCTAAACAGGTGATTCAAGTAGTAATGTAATCAGGCCAGCTACTTTTTCAGGGGCTGTCATACTTAACCTTTTGACATTATTTCTTGAAGCAGGATACTACCAGAAGGTACTGGCTGGCTGAAGTTGTTTACTTACTTATTACCCTAATCAGAAACTTCGTAATCTACCTACCCCTAGTTATTTTTTCTCTCATGAGACAGTACAATTTCACAGACAATCACAATTTAACCTACCAAAAAACAACCAAACAGCCTGGTTCAACCATACAGGTTGATCTAAATGTTCAGTAGCCTTATTTTCTTAGTACAAGCAAAAGCTATCATACAATTTTACTTAATTCAGGAGGAGTAAAGCATCAATAGGATAAGGGAGCGCCTCCTAATCAACTTGTCCAACTGTGTATCTGTAATTGTTGCTTAAAGATTCTTTCATGAACAGTCTATGGCCATAATAGTTAAAAGCATTTGAGGTGTAGATGAACAATATGTCAAGTTTTAATTCATTAACATAAGTGCATAATTATGAACTTCAAACTAGTGAAGTAATTAAACCAACCTGTGCCTTTGTACTTGTCCACAAAGCAGTATTTCAGGTCATAGTTGCTCAGCAGCTCATGTACCTCCTGAAAAAGAAAAGACAATAGGATTAGGTACCAGTATTCAAGCTGGGTCTTATTTTATGTTAACATTTAATATTTCATGACTAATCCAAGAAATAAAAACAACCAGGTTTGTTTAATTGCCATTAAGCACAGTACCTCGGGGGTCCTGACGATTTAAGATAATGTCCACCAATTGAGAGCCCAAAACTAGTATATGTGAAAGCTCTAAACCTATCTCAAACCCCTAACCTATTCACGTCTCATACTTTAGGAAAGAATATCGAAATCAAAACGGTTTAGGACCTGTTCGGGCGAAACACAAGCGCATCGTTGCGATAATAATTGTTGGAACATGCTTTGCCACTTCCACAAATGAATTGCTATGCCTTCTAGTATTTTCTGAAACGTTTTGTCGACTTCAATCTATTGTTAGTAAATGTGTCGTTCCCATCTCGAACTCCCAATACACCCCAGCTAACAATAGTCCATCGATAGGCCCATCGTTCCGCACGAGTCAAGCACGTTCTAACTAGGGTCACATAGTTGATGTGCTTGACCAACTAAGAGGACTGATCGCCTTATTATTACACATGATGGTCATGAGCAACTTTATAGTTAGTGACAAGTTTAACAACTAGATCAGGCCTTCCACACAAATCATCATTATGTTAACTAAAATAAAAAAGTGTTGAGTACTATCACCTGCGTTGGACAGATTACTTGCATGGAAATGTAATTGCTGACTACAAAGTTAGCGTTGGGAAGTGGATACATGGGTAGCTAATGCTAGCCAAGTCACGACTTTGGAGGATAGAGAGAATTAACGTGGACGTGATTTTTACTAGCTACAGCTAGCCAGTCAAATGTTCGCTGGCTTTAAACTTTGTTAACGTAACAATTTCGTATAATTAAAAGTATACAAAATTAATAATACAGACAAGCACAGTAACGTTACTAAGTACTGATAGTTTGACTGCCAAAGTTGGTAACGTTAGCTAAATTCAGATGAAAAAAATTGAGGCCAAATTTCAACCACGCGGAAACTGCAGGCCAAAAGTAAGTTGTCACCATCACTAGTACCTCCTGATCTGGCATCCCTCGTCAGGCGTTTAGTTTTTAGTGTAGCAGCAGCTAGCTAACGTCGTGTTAGCAAGATCGATTGCCTGCCTTTGAATGAGATCGGATCCTGAATTTCTAAAGTTTGTGAACTTACCTGATTAGTAATATCGCAAGGCAGATTTTTTATGATTATTTTTCTGCGATTATAAAATTCACGGCGAGTTCTGTCCAAGCGATTGTCAATCTCTTCAGGGCTCAATGAAGTCAACTCTTCATCGACTTTCCGCGTACACTCGTGCCCTGGTGTGGCATCTTCATAACTGGGCACAATTTCAGGGTGTCCAAACACCCAGTTTTCCTTGTCAACAGCGGGGTCATAATTTTCATGAAGAGGACGATTTACGAAATGTGGCCCTGTATCTGTGTTTTCTTCTCTGGCAGCTACGCTAACGGACACGGCGGCCGCCATCACTTAGTCAGGAAGTTTAGTTTTCACAATCGAGAAACACTGGCAGATTTGAGCAGTTTAAACAATACACACATGGTCCCAACATTCTTTCTCATTGGTCGAAAGGGGATGCATTTTCTCGACTACAGCAACGTAAGAGAAAAGGGGTGGGATTAGAGGGGTGGCTTCAGTCACAACGGATTTTTTGCAAAGATGAACGTTGCAAACTATTATACTGGTCATCCATGAAAATATTATGCAAGCATAGTGATATTTTTTCAAAGCTATTTGTAGGATTGCCTAGAAAATGGCTTAATGGCTAATCAAATCTGTAATCATAGAGATAGAACACACATACATACATAGCTCTATATGTCTGTAAATAATTCTGTGGTTGAAATTGAATGTGGAGCAATTATGGGGGAACAAACATGAATGATAAAAGCGAAATCATCATTGTCATTAGCATTTTAATGTTTGTTTAAAAAATCATGCTCCACTAAACTACAAATTTAAAACTATCAATTTATAATGACAATTATATACAATAAAATACAAAACAATAGTTGAAACTTGTGAAAGTTTCCAAAAGTTGGCATGTACATTTTGTGTAACAAAGCATTTTGAATGAAAACATGTCATAGTTATGTGCCTTGTCTTTGACACAATGTCACAAAATAGACAAAGTGTAACAAGTTAACAATGCAAAAGAACAAAACATTGTGCTGTCATTTAACCATAAGGCTTCCTCAAACAAAGTAAAAACAAATAGTAGGCGTAATTGTCATTACATTTTTGGAAAACATAAACATAATCCAATGATAATTATCCCAATAAACTAGTCAACTGTACAGACAGAGGGCACTGTTGAGTAAATTGTAAGCAAAAGACTAAGATACTGTGTCTGTTAACAAAGTGATAAGATAAAGAGTATAAAGACTTTCGATGGAATATCACATTTGTATTTGGGTTAAACGCACAGTAGACGGTGCAAATCTCTGCCGAATTGTTTCGATGCTGTCAACGAGAGACTTAAAGGATGGCCGTTGTGCAGGGTCAACATGCCAACAGTCCGCCATTAATGAGTGCACCTTTGAGAGGAAAAATAAATATTTAGACTTGAAAGATCTTTGGTTGCATTGGCTGAATGATAAATGTGATTTTCTTTACCTCATATGGACAGTCTCTGGGACAAGGCAATCTTCTGTTTCTCTCCAGCAGTTTTATCAATGCCATCACAGTCATTTGACCCTGTACCATCCCCATCATATCAAAGAACTTCTGCAGAAAACACACCCAAACATACCTCCCAGTTAACACTACACACTAAGGTTGATACTTTTATGTAGAAAATATACTCTTTCAACCAGAAGTGTCTCTGTGGGCCTTAAAAGAAGAACATGTTTAATTAAAACACCCCTTCTTTGCTACTTTAACACGTGTTTATACGACATCTTTTTAAAGAAGAATGAGTACTAAAATCGTTTCTCCTTACAGTCTTACTTAAACAAAATAAAAATGGGTGTGCGTGCATGTAGATTGTAAAGATTTCATAAAAAATACAGTACGAGTTGATTTACCGTTGGGGGGCTCTGATGATGGTCACAATAGGTGAGGATCTCATAGAGTGTCACACCAAAGGACCAGATGTCAGAGGAGAAAGAAAACTTGCTCTCCTTAAGACACTCAATTGCATACCTGTAATAATGTACATAGATCATTCCTTAATTATAATCTGGATTTGGTCCAGGAGAAAATAGACATTTCAAATGTATTTAAAACTCACCAGAAGACAGGACTGTCTCCATCCTCGCGGACACGGTAGTAGACATCACCCTCGGGGATGTATTTGGTCAGGCCAAAGTCCCCAATCTTCACCAAACCTTCATTTTCTACCAAGACATTTCGTGCAGCCAAGTCCCGATGGATGTATCGCTTTGAGTGCAAGTAATCCATTCCCTTTTTCAAAAGAGAGGAATGAAAAAAGACAAAATGTTTAGAAGGACAAGCTAAAACAGTTTTGATTAAAGTTATCTTCAAACTAAGCCTTACTCAGTCCCCTAGTTCCCTAAGCAGTGTCCTTAGCTCACCTGGCAGATCTGCTGGGCAAACAGCAGGCTGTGTGCAATGCCAACGCGATGCTTTGGCAGATACTCTCTGAGGCTTCCCAGCGGAAGGAACTCCATAATCAGCTGTACCACCTGCCCTCCTGTGGTGGGACATTACACTCACACTTAAATTCAGAGAGCTCTGACGCAAGAGGAAAGTTGTCTTTGACGTTTACTAGTCCCAACGGTACGTCAACAAAATACCTTGAGGTTTTAAACCCTCTCTTCTACAATTTATGTGCATTAGCCTAATGTGTGTGCTTATTCCTTTACATACTAAGATGTGTATGCATACAACCTTTATAAGATGAACAAAGTGTGTGCACATGACTTACAGTGCCTTGCAAAAGTATTCACCCCCCTTGGCTTGTTACTTATTTTGTTACATTACAACCTGTAATTTAAATGTTTTTTTAATCTGAATTTTATGTGATGGATCTGCACAAAAAAGTCTAAGTTGGTGAAGTGAAATGAGAAAAAAATATATATTAAAAATTATTTTTCAAAATAAAAATCTGGAAATTGGCATGTGCATATGTATTCACCCCCTTTGCTATGAAGCCCCTCAAAAGTTCTGGTGCAACCAATTACCTTCAGAAGTAACATAATTAGTGAAATGAAGTCCACCTGTGTGTAATCTAAGTGTCACATGATCTGTCAGTACAAACACACCTTTTCTGAAAGGTCCCAGAGGCTGCAACACCACTAAGCAAGAGGCATCACACCATGAAGACCAAGGAGCTCTCCAAACAAGTCAGGGACAAAGTTGTTGGAGTACTAGTCAGGGTTGGGTTATAAAAAAATATCCAAATCTTTGATGATCCCCCGGAGCACCATCAAATCCATCATCTTCAAATGGAAAGAAAATGGTACCACAACAAACCTGCCAAGAGAGGGCCGCACACCAAAACTCACAGACCGGGCAAGGAGGGCATTAATCAGAGAGGCAGCACAGAGACCAAAGGTAACCCTAAAGGAGCTGCAGAGTTCCACAGCAGAGACTGGTGTATCTGCGCATGGGACCACAATAGGCCGTACACTCCATAGAGCTGGGCTTTATGGAAGAGGCCAGTGGCCATTACTTAGTGTTAAAAATAAGATGGCACGTTTTGAGTTTGCCAAAAGGCATGTGGGCGACTCCCCAAATGTATGGAGGAAGGTGCTCCGGTCAGATGAGACTAAAATTTAACTTTTCGGCCACCAAGGAAAACGCTATGTATGGCGCAAACCCAACACATCCCATCACCCCAAGAACACCATCCCCACAGTGAAACATGGTGGTGGCAGCATCATGCAGTGGGGCTGTTTTTCAGCAGCAGGGACTGGGGAACTGATTTGAGTCGAGGGAAAGATGGATGGTGCTAAATACAGGGATATTCTTGAGCAAAACCTGTTTCAGTCTGCCTGTGATGAGACTGGGACGGAGGTTCACCTTCCAGCAGGACAATGACCCGAAGCATACTGCTAAAGCGACACGAGTGGTTTAAGGGGAAACATTTAAATGTGTTGGAATGGCCTAGTCAAAGCCCAGATCTTAATCCAATTGAGAATCTGTGGTCAGTCTTGAAGATTGCTGTTCACAAGCGGAAACCATCCAACATGAAAGAGCTGGAGCAGTTTTGCCTTGAGGAATGGGCAAAAATCCCAGCGGCAAGATGTGGCAAGCTCATAGAGACTTATCCAAAGCGACTTGCAGCTGTAATTGCCGTAAAAGGTGGCTCTACAAAGTACTGACTTTAGGGGGGTGAATAGTTATGCACGCTGAAGTTTTCTGTTATTTTGTCCTATTTGTTGTTTGCTTCACAATAAAAAAAAAAATCACATCTTCAAAGTTGTAGGCATGTTCTGTGGATAAAATGATGCAAACCTTCAAACAATCCGTTCTAATTCCAGGTTGTGAGGCAACAAAACATGAAAAATGCCAAGGGGGGTGAATACTTTTGCAAGGCACTGTATATCTGGACAGGCTCTCACCAAGCTCTGTGCAACAGCCCTTGTACTTGACAATGTTGCTGTGGTAGAGAGATTTGAGGATTGTTATCTCCTTCATCCAGCCCTCATGGAGGAGGTGGCCCACTCCCTCTTGCTTCAGTGCCTTCACTGCAACATACTCCCCTGTCCCGTCATTGGCTGGGTCGTATAGGTATAGCAGGACCTTCCCAAAGTGACCCTGGACACATAGCACAAAACAGTTCCACACTGAGAGAAAGGCCAGGAAGTGTTTATTTTTTATTTTTTTTTACATAGCAGTGCTGATCTTTACATGTTCTGTGCAGGCCCAGATTACCTTTGCTAACACAGCACATTTTAACGCAAGCAGAAATCAGCAGTTCAGCTCACTTTGTTACTGTAATGTGGAACACTCGAATGATATCCCAGCAGACATAAACTCACCTCTCCCAACTCTCGAATCTTTTTCAGGTACCGTTTGAGGAACACGCTGGGGTCTGCGTCTGGGAGAGGCTCACTGGGAGAAATATCGGGGTCTGACAGAAGACATTACATTAGGATTAGATAAGACTAGCAAGGGCAGAAGAGACAACTACACTGTAGAGTGAGGGGACTTACTTTTGTGCATTATGTCTATGAGCTCTCGGAGCACAACACGGAATGAGGGCCTCTCCACAGGTTCATAGTTCAAACACTTGCTAATAAAGCTGGCCAGTTCTTGAGACGAAGGCTCGGCTAGACGACTTCGGGTCTCATAAAAACGCTCTTTCTGTTGGGTATACATAAGGTAACAGCCAAGGTCAGAGACTACTTGTGTTTGTGCGTGAGGTGTTTTCATGTGCAGTGGCTTGGCTCTACCTCAGAGAGTGTGGTTCCACACTTGGGTGGTTCCCCATTGTTACAGATCTCAAGCAGTGTTACGCCAAAGCTCCACTGGTCCGCAGCACTGCCAATCTGAGCTTCACTTGGCAAACACTCTGGGGCAATCCATGGGATCCGATCTAGTCGCTCTGTAGCACAGGCATAACAAAATCAATGACAACCCCAACAGCCAGCATACTTTGCATGTGAATGGCCTTTTTTGGTAGATGACGATACTGATGAAAGAGCAATACAGGAACAACAGGAAATGAACCTCAGGAAGTCGTCTGTGTAATATTTCCTGTTTCATAATCTGATTAAAAGTAATGACAAAAATTAAAGACAAAAGCAGTATTTTCTTAGTGACCCAAATGTTTAGATATTTTACAGTGTTTATGGCACCTGATCCAGGGTTTAATGCAGCAAAGCATCCCTAACCTGTAAGAGTACAGTATCACGGCCATGCCTTAAAATGCAGCCAAAATAATGCATTTTAAACATAACTAAAGTAAATATTTCTGTGTATATATATGCAGTTTAATTCTGTTAGTTCATTATTGTCACGTATCTCTAAGGTGGTAGTCGCGTCATGGTTTGAGTAACATCCTTTGCCAAAACCGGTTCTGTACTATTTATCTTAATCAAAAGTACAACAAAATTGTGCCGCCATTGTTCAATTCCAAATCCAAAGTGCAAGTGTAGAGCGCCACATAAAAGGAAAAGTTTGCTATCTATAAACTTTGGGTCAGCACTCTGCACCGAAAGATAGGCATGGTATGCAAACACTTTGTACCACAGGAACACACTGTTCACTTTAGCTGGCTGGTACTGACCTTCCTTTGAAAGGGCAGTGAAGCTGATTCCCGGGTCACTCAGCTTGACAAAGGGAGAGACACCGGGCTCCAAACCACGACGAGCCACCAGAATGTTCTTTGCACAGACGTTCCCATGAACCAGATGTTTAGTCTCCTGCAATGAACACAAAAATCATTGGCTCAAGCAAAATGTCAAAAGAATACCTTCCTTATGATCTTGACAAAGAATCGTAGCATCCGTTGTTTAATATCATCGACTCTAGCAATAGATTTACATTGGATGCAGAAAATACAGTTGACTTACAAGATAGCTAAGGGCACTGGCCAGTTGTTTGGCTACAATGAATTTCCACTGAGGAGTGACACGAGCCTTCTCATTGCGCAAGAAAACATCTAGGGGGCCAAACTCCACATACTCCTCCACCATTATATCTGCAAAGTAAAAGAGGAACATTTTCAAATATAAACCTATAGATTTTTTAAATAGCATAGTCACATCAATTGTAGCCACTTCTCTTTAAATAACAATCTATAGTTTGACAGAGCAGTAGTTGAAAGGTTATTGTGTGGCTAAAGGGACATTACACTGTAATGCTAAACGGGGAAGTAAAAGAGCCAATGGGAAGTGAGAGTGTGTTGGTAAAATGTGGAGTTGCTCTTACTCTCAGACTCTTTGACTGACACACCATGCACAAACACCAGGTGGCTGTGAGACACCTTACTCATAAGGCTGGCTGTCTCAAAGAAAGCCTGTATGGAAAGAAAAACAAAATGTTACAATAACAAAATGTTACTATAACAATCAAAACAAGAAATCCAAACAAATGATCCGCTACTTGGCACATCTGCGAGCCATTTTATTTATTGGTGAACCCTCTTTACTATGTTAAGAGCATGGATTCTAATCCTATAATGCTTGGGGATTTAGGAGAATACATAGCAAGGGATCTGAGAAAATGTCTTCCATACACAACATCTCCAAGCCCTTGAGGACAATCTTCTTCAGCTCACCCCACAATGGAATTTATGCCACAGAACCAGAATGGTTATGGCAAAAGTTTAATTAAACAGAATTCTAAGGGTGCCAATAATTGTGACACATTTGATACTAATATAAAACATTATGAGGCATTTGTCTTTTTGGGGGGGTTATACATAAAAAAGACATACACAAAAAAAACCTAATGGCAGTCGATGATTGTCAGGTCGTTTTACTACTCACTAATGCTACGTCTTTGTGGCTCTGGTCGAGGATTTTGAGGACCACTCGGATGCCTTTGCGAGCGTCGAGGTCGTCGTTCGACGAGTCATCTTCGTCGTCTTCTCCGTACCACACCAAATGGCGGCCCAAGTAAATGTTAGTTCTTGTCCCCCGACCCAAATGTTGCTCCTGTCATAACACCATACAACTCATTATTCAAAGACATTTGCCAAAGAAAGAAAGAAAGAAAGAAAGAAAGAAAGAAAGAAAGGCCGTGTCCAGTCCGAAATATAGTCTATTTAGGTTGGTGAGATGGCTGAGAGCGGCCGCTATTTCTCTCACTTGTATGAGCTCCTTGTCTTTGATTTGATGGAAGCGGAGCTGAGAAAGGTTCAGGGCCGAAGACTCGTGCTGAACACAGTGATCTTCGTCCTGCCTTAATAGAAGCAGGTTTGACACCTCTGGAACAGACACCCACAATCAATCTACTAAGAAACTTGAGAACACATTACAATAAAGTGAGAATATCTACACACTGAATTAGTAACATAGTCTTAAACAAGGATATTATCACACACACACTGACCTCCAGGTCTTGGTAGACAGCACTTCTTCACAGTGAAATTATCTGTGCCGGATTTTAGCACAAAGGTCTTGAGGCTATCGGTGAGCTCCTTCACACTGGAGAACTCTCGGTCCCAGCCATCCAGAGAGAACATTGTGCCATTTTGGAGAATTCGGAATTGCTTGTGAATTGGCCCATTCTGCAACACATACACACACAAAATATTTTTTTATCACAATAATCACAATAATCCCCAAGTCCAAAATGGTTGGGCAGTCCTACCTGGCTTAAGTTCAGAACAGCCAGTATGATTCGGTGGTAGTCAAGAACACTCCAGCGCACCAGGAATGCTCCTTCATCTGATGCCTCCCTCTTCAGTTTCAGCAGCACAAAGTCATCCCTGTGAAATATGCATACATGTTATAATGACCATGTAACAAGTACTGTGGGGGTGTGTGCATGACACTCACATCATAGGTCCATGAAGGCCATTTGCTGCACTTAGCACTACTCGAGGTGGAGCCACCTCGTGACAAAAGTAGTGATGGGCGTCCACAGTGAGGCGGAAATATCCATCTAGTAGGGAAACGAAGGAGCTTGCCTGCAGGCTAGAATTCATCTGCACTTCCTACAAACAAACAGTCAGATGTGACTTTCTCAAAATTACTGTACTGCATAACAATATAGTTAGCCAGTTATATTGAGGCACCACACAGGCACTTATCTTAAAATGCTAATTTCTAATCAAAATCACACCATAAAAGGACATGATGATGTGACTTTAAATGTGAGAAAATCAGACATTAATTTATTAAAATTAAATTAATTAATTAAAAGTAAAAAATAAAAAAAAATCTGGAACATCCTTGGCTAATGCAAACGTGGGTGTATCAATTAACCGAGAGCATTAGGCAGAACAATAAGAGTGCTCTGACCATGAAACGGTTGTCTTGTCTGGTAATGCACACATTAGCTCCAGTGATGGCTATGTGGGAGATTTCTGGGAAGTCGCAGAAAGAGGTCCATTCGTTGGCAGCCCTGGCATCATCTAGGAGTGGCTGTTGCTTTTTTTTCTTCCTTGTACCCAAGTAATAATTTCTGAAGTAACTGTTCTCCTGAGCCTGCCGAGAGACAAACCAAATTGAACAATAAAGATACACTAGTATCACAAACACATTGTTGTGAACATGATGGGCTCATACCATGTTGCCATACCTTTTGATTAGAAATCTTCCTCCAATGAATCCCCTTGATGCCGGAAATCATTATCTCATGGGTGGCCTCTGCACAAAAGTTGTCGTCAGCGGTCATATGGGCATGTGTGTTGTTGAGATAGGGGCTACTGCCAACCCCTTCTTCCCGCAGCTCCAAGTGAGACACAGAGAAAGTCTCTGAACCAAAGCAAGGAGCCAAACGCTCTAGATTGGAAATGTATTTATACATGATCTCCTGGGAGCCTAGTCGCCCCATTCCCACAGTGTGTTGCTGGAAGGTCTTCACAAACTCCACAAATACACGTCGAATCCTGATCTTGGTTAGAAAATAGTTTTTTTCAATGTGTCTGTAGAAGGATTTTGGAATGCAATGCAGGAAGCTAAAGAAAAGGGATATTAGTCAATATTATCTGCTTCTGACTGAATGTCTACCAACTCAAATGCCACGTAGTCATTGAAATATTGTTAGTGTAATTGTCATCGTACCTGACAGTTTTTGCCACCTCTTGTAAAGTACAGCCTGTCTGCACAGCCTTGTGAGACAGGTGGAGGACAGCCATTCCCAGACTCTCGTTCTTGAAGGAAGTTAGTGCTTCTTCTCCTTGAACATCATCCATTTGCACTATATCATTTACAAAATCATATTTTGCCTGAAGGAAATAAGAGGCAGGTATTTACATTTTTGTCAAATTGAAAGAACATACATTTACACTACATGACTAAAGTTAGACTTTGTGCCGAGTTTACGGATACAACTCTCACTCCGGTTATATAGGGGACCGAATGGCTCGTAGCAACGGCCCCGGTACCCCATACTCCCGCAGTACCCCCCACAGGACTCCCCAGGGGACACGGTCATAGGCCTTCTCCAAGTCCACAAAACACATGTAGACTGGATGGGCAAACTTCCATGCCCCCCCCCCCCAACAGCCCCGCAAGGGTAAAGAGTTGGTCCACTGTTCCACGACCAGGACGGAATCCGCATTGCTCCTCCTGGATCCGAGGTTCAACAATCGGTCGGAGTCTTTTTTCCAACACCCTGGCATAAGCTTTCCCAGGTAGGCTGAGAAGTGTGATACCCCGATAATTGGAGCACAGCCTCCGATCCCCCTTTTTAAAAATGAGAACCACCACCCCTGTCTGCCATTCCAATGGTACTGTCTCCGACCTCCACGCGACACCGAAGAGGCGTGTCAACCAAGACAGCCCAACAATGTCCAGAGCCTTCAGCATCTCGGGGCGAATCTCATCCACACCCGGCGCCTTGCCGCTGAGGAGCTTCCCAACTACCTCAGTGACCTTTGCCAGGGATATGGCTGAGACTTCCCCCGAGTCTTCGAACTCTGCCTCCTCCACAGAGGACGTGTTGGCGGGGTTAAGAAAGTCCTCAAAGTGCTCCTTCCACCGCCCGACGATATCGCCAGTCTGGGTCAGCAGTTCTCCTCCCCTGCTCAACAGAGCCTGGGCCAATCCTTGCTTCCCCTTTCTGAGCCGTCTAACGGTTTGCCAGAACTTCCTTGAGGCCAACCGAAAGTCCTTCTCCATAGCCTCCCCGAACTCCTCCCACACCCCGGTTTTTGCTTCTTTGACTACCAAAGCTGCAGCTCTTCGGGCCGCCCGGTACCCATCTGCTGCTTCAGGAGACCCCTGGGCCAATACGTTTTCAGTGGGTGCTGGACTCCGCCAGGGCTGCCCCTTGTCACCGGTTCTGTTTGTGATTTTCATGGATAGAATCTCAAGGCGTAGCCGGGGGGAAGAGTGTGTCCAGTTTGGGGACCTCAGAATTGCTCCTCTGTCTTTGCAGATGATGTGGTGCTGTTGACTTCTTCAGACTGTGACCTTCAGCATGCACTGGAGCGGTTTGCAGCAGAGTGTGAAGCGGTCGGGATGGGAGTCAGCACCTCCAAGGCTGAGGCCATGGTTCTCTGCCGGAAAACGGTGGAGTGCTCTCTCTGGGTTGGGAATGAGTTGCTGCCCCTAGCGAGGGAGTTCAAGTATCTCGGGATCTTGTTCACGAGTGAGGGAAAAATGGAGCGTGAGATTGACATGCGGATTGGTGCAACATCAGCAGTAATGCGGGCGTTGTACCGGACCATCGTGGTGAAGAAGGAGCTGAGCCGAAATGCGAAGCTCGCGATTTACCAGTCGGTCTACGTTCCAACCCTCACCTATGGTCATGAGCTTTGGGTAGTGACCGAAAGAATAAGGTTGCGTGTACAAGTGACTGAAATGTGTTTCCTCCGTACGGTGGCTGGGCTCAGCCTTAGGGATAGGGTAAAGAGCTCGGTCATCCGGAGGGAGCTCGGAGTAGAGCCGCTGCTCCTTCGCGTCGAAAAGAGCCAGATGAGGGGGTTCGGGCATCTGATTAGGATGCCTCCTGGGCACCTCCCGTTGGAGGTTTTCCGGGCACGCCCTACTGGTAGGAGACCCCGGGGTAGACCCAGAACACGCTGGCGAGATTATATATCTTGTCTGGCCTGGGAACGCCTCGGGATCCTCCAGGAGGAGCTGGAAAGCGTTGCTGGGGATAGGGACGTCTGGACTACCCTTCTTAGCCTGCTGCCACCGCGACCCGGCCCCGGAAAAGCGGCGGAAAATGGATGGATGGATGGATGGACTAAAGCTAGATGAGGGAAGTGTAGCGAACCTGAGAGAACAGGTACTCTAGGGAGGTCATTTCCAGAAGACTGCCCCCTTCCTCGCTTCCTCCTCGTGGAGCATAGCGGCGCACTGTGGGTTCACCCTCAGCCAGCCCATGCCAATTCCGAAAGTAAAACCTGAGGGAAACGAAAACAGCACTCTGAAAATACGAGCATGCATCGAAATGAATTGAAAGTACAGTAGTAAAAGGCTAACAGAGCTCCAGACAACCAAATCAACTTTTGGCATTATTTTTCAGAGGATGACACCAGCAACCACATTTGGTGGAACTCAATTTTGCACCATTTTCCCCTTAAAATGAAATTTATTCTGAGCTTGGTGGACCTGATTGTTTTATATTCATAACTTGAGTGAGAGTGACACTGCAAGCCCAAAACAAAACAAAGATAGAAAAATAAATAGCATCTCTTCTGATAAAGATGTTTTTTATTTCATATAGGTTTGCAGTGTCACTCTAGTTACAATATTTGCCTATCTGGGAAGGAACTAATTTGAAGTACCAAGAGAGTTTGACCCACTCTAGTAATTAGTAATAAGCGAAGGTAAGATTTAACTGTAATGGAGACATTCTACAGTTTGCAATGAAGAGCCTAATGGTAAGGCTGATGCAGAAACTCCACTTTACAATTACCAAAGAAATAGCTGTTTACTGGACAGCTTTGTATTTCATTCTGGCTAACAATAAATAGTACACTATTTTTAAACTGTATGCTGCTAGAGACTACATGTAAAGTGATATTTTCCATTGTGGTTAGGCTACCACCCATCAAGAGCGAACATCTGTGCAACAAGTTGGGAAGGGAGAAACAGTAGCTTTATACAACATAGCGAGCAATGCCAGTTACGTTTAATTTTAAACAAAAAGATTAATCAGTTCTCTCACGCTGATGCAAGAAATTACTGTAGCCAACAGCACTGAAAAAGCATTTACTCACAAATGCAGCCTGCTTAGTAGTGGCATTTCGCTTTTCTCAATACTAACATTGACTAACCTCATTCGAAAGTGAAGGACCAAATTACAATCTTCTCCAGGGCTGAAGATGTGGTTTGGGCTGTACCAGTAGCAAGTTGATGGGTCATAGAGAGCAAACAAGACATGGCAGAGTGGACTGATCCCTGAAGGGAACACAACAATGTGAGACATGTCTGGGAACCGTATGTCAAACAAAATCCATACATTTTTGGAACAAAACAACATTCTAGTGTTTCAAAACTTGACTATAACAAGTCGTACATTTTCGAACAAAACAACATTCTAGTGTTTCAAAACTTTACAATAACAAGTTGTATATTCTCACCAACAAACTGAGCTGCCTTGATACACAGCTCCTCTGCTGTAACTTTGCCTTCCGTGTGTGAAAAGTAATGTTCCCCCTCTTTGGTCCAGAAGAGGTATGTGTGGATGCCCTGACTGTGAGGAACATGGCTTGGGTCTTTATGCACTGCTTTGGTTCCACGGCCAGACATCATGGGCGATGTTGTATACTGTTAAAGATAGATCACATTGATAGAAATTGTGGTAAATTTAACCCAAAAAAAATTCACTTTTTGTACAAAACCTAATTTAGGTGTAAGATACAAATTATGCAATTAGCACAATATGACTATAATATTTTGTCCCAGGTAGACATCCACAGATTAAAAAAAAAGACCTACAACAAACAACTGCTAGGAAACATATATGGAAATTTTGTAAATTCTAATGACATCGTCACATTCAGTGAACCATGTGATCACAGAGGCCTTCCGTGTCTTCATCTTTGGTAAACAAACAGTATAATTGACAGTAGGCTTACGGGTTATAAAATCAATCAGTATTTTGTTAGTATGGGTATTTAATGTCACAAATGAAAAGTAGGCAAGATGAGCCAGTTTACCGACCGACATCAAATAAACGGACAATAAATACGTACTGCTCACTTCCTTTACATTAGCTACAGGAAACATTTACATGTTAACTTATACCTGGCTTATTAATAAGGTCGTTCAATTCCAAACCTATTAGTCAGATACGGGTACCTTACCACTTAATGTATCCTAAAGAGTTGTAGAACAAGCATAAGGCATTAGTTAACCGATGCACACTTGGAAATATCTTCAACGTATTTCCCCTTACATTCCCTGTTGAAACGATACTCCTCTACGTGACAAGCTCACTGGGTGAAAAAAATATGATTCAAGAAAAACAGCTGGGGCCACGCCCATTGAACGTAATCCGTTTGTAGTATTGAAATAATTGTTTTATACGACTAAAAAATATTAATCAAAGTAGTGTGACACCACTGTTAAACAGTCTAAATGTTCTTCTGTACATTTCCTTGTTTATTTTTGTTTATGAGTTATTGTCTTACCTAATCAGGAAGGGGGGACACCTACTGGTCAAAGAAAGACTTGGCGCAGGAATATCATGTGAACTGTATCTCGCTTTCATTTTGCGCCACAAGCTTGCACGTTCTATTTAATTCTTACTTGCTTCATACTGACCAGAGCCATATACTGACTAAAGTGCTTTTAAATTACACTGGATATTATCCATCTCGCGCAATTATATTAGCCAAGTCACGCGGGCAATACAAACACCTGTTGTGATCTGCCCCGCTGGATGATACTGGACTATAAAATTAAGTAGCGGCTCTGTCCGCCAGTTTTGAAAGCTACGGAGTGAAAGGACTATATTTGGAATTTCTCTGCTACTTAACTAGCTTGTTACGTTAGCCCGTTGGTATTAGCACAATTAGGTTAACGCCTCGTCTAGTGAGTGACTGTCCTCGGTCCATTGTCCATTAGGTTGCTAACTACGGTTACACCTGCAAGGAGGCTGGCTACTCACTGGGGAGCGTGCATTTTCCAGGGCAGCCAACTGGAATTATCTCCCACTAGTTCGCAATTCCAACTCACTTTCAATCGTGTTTTCACCATAGCCTAACCTAATAAATTCTGTTTTGAAACCTGTTCTAACCTTCTAATGATATTCCTTTCTTTTTGTTGTACTATTTTGTTTTTGTTTTGTTTTTAGTTTGACCTGTTGCTCTGTCTGCCTGGTCTCCTTCTGTTATCTGCGTCTTTGGGTGTGAGAAAAGCGCTAGGCCTATAAAATTAAATAATTCATTTATTTTATTTACTTTATAATTTGGGCTAACTTTATGCAAATATATGCTATTTTATGGTGGCTACTTTGAGTTCTCCCACTCAAGCCGTGCTGCCGTAGCTCTTTCTACATGTGCTGACAAGTTGGCCTTGTACATGAACTGCCTGGGTGGGTTACTAAGTTACCTGTTTCTCTAACTAATTGTAAATTGCCCAGTGCTAAAGCACAATAATAACTACTAGAGTATTTACACTATTACTTTATTTCGGTACTTGGGGTGAGCTTTCTCTCTGCAAGGCCTTGGCTGTTTTAGACTAGAGCTGGTGAAAGCCCCAATTACTACGACCCCTGTGAGTGCCATTTTCAGACAAGCCTCTCAACCCTCCCTGCCTTTGCTGTTGCCCCTTCAAATTACTATATTGCAGAGCTCCAGAAATGCTGGGATGATCCCAATTTCCTCTCATCACATCAGTGATTTTATTGTATTCCCTAGTTGCGGCTGTTTTGAGAGTAAAGCCTGCAAAAAAATAACAAAGCATTTCAAAGTACTCAGGAATGGAATGCAAAAAAAGTAAAAGTAGAATACATTTTTATATGTAGCCTACTGAAGTAAAAGTATCCCATTTTTAAAATACTTAAATTACAAATCTTCAAAAACACTACTCAAGTACAGTAATGAGAGTATTGTAATTAGTTACTTTACGCCCCTGGGTCCTGGCTAACTGTTCGGTTCTGCAGCACGGCAGGCTCTGGAACGCACTGTTCAAGGAAACCAAGCTAGGCAACAGTAACTGTTTGCTGGCCTAAACAGGCCTAACCCTTTAGCCAGACCCAGGTCTCTCTGGAGCAACACTCCTGCTGAACGGCGTAGTGGCTTTCAGAGGAGCCAGCGCTCCTATGGTCAGTCTGACCAGCGCCTTCATGCCCCAGCACACCGGGGTGTGGACTTAATGGTAAGTGACTGGTTCCTTATGACCTTGTTATTAGTCATCCAGTGGTAAGCACTGCTTCTGGCACTGAGTAAGAATTAAGTAGAATGAGAGTTACGTAACTAGGGTTCTATGAATTCTGAATGACCACCAGTGTGTTCTGTCACTCAAAATCTCTTCCAGAATATTTTGTAGGAGCAGATTTCTGGTTGATGAGAGCTTTTATAGAGGAGGTGTATTTGCCCACGTCATCCCAGGTCACAAATGACTGTTGATATAATTACTCGACCATGCGTGCGTGAGATTGATAATGTCCAGCACTGCCTCTGGTGGTCATCTGTTAATTATAATATATTTCCATATCATGGTTTGCTTAATTCTTTTTTTGGTTACCATATTTGTTATGACAGTGACATAATCATCTTAATCATGTTCTAAGAATACTAATACACTGCCATGGTTAATAGAGTTCAGCACCAGCATGTCCGGTCAGTTGGTGAGGGTTGGTAATCTTTAACCTCTACCACTTGTCCATGAAATTGTTTTGAACATGTTGCCGGGGTCTAAGTATTTTGTCTCTTATTAAGTCGTGGCTACGAGTCAGTAATGTGTGGCCGCAAGATCAATTACAGTTTACAAATACTTGGGAATTTCAAAAGTTATCATTTAAGATGCATGTGCTTGAACTCACATAGAAGGTGAGGATCAGACTTGGAGCTCTATAGAATAAGATCATGCTTTTCACTTGAAAACAGAAAGACAATTATAAAATCTACCCTCTTGTCAGTCACGGATTATGGGTATATTGTGTATATGCATGCAGCCCCAACTATTTTAAAGTCCCTTGATGCAGTTTACCACAGTGCGTTGCGTTTTGTAACTGGGGATAGTTTTAGAACTCATCATTGTACACTGTTTAAAAATAGGAGAGAAAAACTTTGTCTCTGTGTTGTTTACAAGGCATTGCTGGGCAAGTTACCTTTTAACCTTATTTCACTTTTTAAACACAAATCCAGTAGTCATAGGACACACTCACAGGACTATATCACCCTTGAAAGTGAAAGCAGAACTCGGTAAATCAGCTTTAAATATTTTTGCCTTGGATAAATGGAACAAGACTAAAGAGGAATTGAGAGTAGAACAGTCTGTTGAACAATTTAAACTTTTATTGGAGGATTTGGGAGTTGAAGTGTTCCTT
Source organism: Galaxias olidus (assembly GCA_026901105.3). Lineage (NCBI taxonomy): Eukaryota > Metazoa > Chordata > Actinopteri > Galaxiiformes > Galaxiidae > Galaxias > Galaxias olidus. The sequence goes on from JAPMUY010003892.1 coordinate 142,865, forward strand.
GTTTTGGTTGAAACTTAAATATTGTACTGTATTATAAATATTGTAACATATTTTTTTCTTGTTCTTATTTTTTGTTGTAATTTATATATTCTGTCTTTAAACTGAGCCTGCGTTAGGTGTGCAGGACACAATCACCATTCCCCAGAAAACACCTCGCACATCCCTTCTTGCACCCCCCACCCACCCTTGTAGTCGTTCTGGCGCCGCTGATTCTGTGAATGTCCTTGAACACCACTCTCAACTTAGGTAAAGCATAGTTGCTCTGGAGGGTCCACTGACAAACGAGCAATGTTCGCTGTCAGTGTTTGTATTTTGTTTTATACTGGATAAAGAACCCGAAGACTTAAGTTTTCTTCCACACATCAAAAATCGTGGTTACATACTTAACCTTTGTTCTCTTAATAAAGAATAAAATAAAATAACCCCTCCTATGTTCCTATTAATTATTTTTATTAAACTTGAAATTGTATGGCTTTTCATTGAGTAACCCCAAAGTTAGAAAAAGTGAAACATCGCCTTTGTTAATTTTTCCATGAAAGCTGTAAGCCACCAGGGTACAAAGATTTGCTTAGGGTCATTTTTGACCCGCGGTTATAAATGAATGTATACACCACAACAACCACACACTATTTAATATTGAGATTGTGTGCTACTGATTGAACTTAGACAAAACTAAAATGTTTTTGTGCATGTACAGCACCTCCCCTACAAGACCACACACAACTCAAGTTCACAGGCAAAATGACAAGTGTATTGTAATAAAAACAAGTGGCGTCCACTGATTAAATGCAGCCTTTCTGTACTGTGAACAGGAAAAACCCAGATATTCGTGAAGTTTGTGATGAATGATTTTTCATCACAAAATGAAAAGTTTTTTCTCCATGCAAAATACTAAACTTTTATTAATATGTTATAGTTCAGGGGTTTCGTGAAGGCGGGTAATTTCTTACCCTTATGGGGCAAGGGGTGTACAGAATGCTAAGACTACACAAGGGTTAACTCATTCTCAACTATCTTACATTTTATTTATTTGAAACCACATGCTCTAGTCTAGCGTACACTTCCTTACTGACACAGCCAACTGACAACTGCTCAATTAGAAACAAGTGTCGAGTTACCATATTTACCCTGTAAGCTGTAACTAACTTGGCACAAGCTAGCAAACAATTTCAGCAAGAGACAAACGTACAAAGAAAGACCTAAGGATAAACTTTCCTTTGAATTTAACAAAGGTTTAAGAAACAGAAATGGCAATTTTATTTGAAGAAAGTGACACATAAAACATTGTTGTGCAGCCACTCAGGTTATGCAAAAACTGAATCCTTAAGCGTTGAGAGGTGAAGAAGTTAATTAATTGTTCAGCACTGGCAACGAACTAAACATACATATTATACTGGGAGTAGCAATACAGTGGGCGAGTACATAAGTGAAAATGGTATAATCATTAAAGTCAATTGTTGGTCACTCTTTATTTTCCTCTATGTCCTGGTTCACCTCTTCATAAGTACAATCTTCCTCTTTTTCATCTCCATCATCGGTCCTGGAGTTGGGGACCCACAGCCCAGAGTCTATGCATCGCTTCATGAGCAACTTTGCCTCCTTGGGAAAACAAAAATCATGATAAATATATAAAGACATAGCTCTTCTTAAAATGTCAAGGAGAATGCATGCATCAATTCAAGCTTGTTGATACTTAAGGCCTATTGGAACAAAGAGTGCATAAAATCAAAGAAACTACCGTGGGATCCATTTTGGTGATTACTGTCTGCAACATTTGGATGTCTTTGTCATCAAAGCATTTTTGCATCTCCTGGCAATGTGAAAAAAATATCCCAAAACAAATATCTGAAATAGGTAAGACAAGAATGTACCAAAAAATTTACTTCTGGAAAACAGGCAGCAGCAGACTAACCTCTGGCAGAGTCTCGTATACTTCAGCAGGGTCTAGTCCTCCAGGCCCCAAGCGCTTTTGACGCTCTTCCTCCTCATACTCCTTCATGGCCTTCTCTATGCGGATCTTTGCCCTGCCACGTACCCGCTCTTTAAATGACTCCAGTTCATCATTGAAAGCATCCTGGTACTGCTGATCTGCAGTCTGCAAACAGACACACCTTGGTTGGATAATTTGCCATTGGGCATTAATAATGCATGTATAATGCCTATACCTTGGAGATTTGTCTTTCGTTTTGCATTATATTTTTACAGCACAAAACAATTTCAAAATGTATCGTGTTTTTGTAAACCCATTTCCTTAGCAAATAAGTGTCAATACCAATTGTGATCAGTCCGGAGGATCAGTGGAAAAATGTAAATACCTCCTGACTATTTGTTGAGCAGATTATCTTTAGTCTTTGTAAGCTCTAACCAAGGGAGAAACCCCAATGATAATTTCTATATAAAATTATGACATTGTACTTTTTTACTACACACTTTTACTACAAAATAAGTGTAATGTGTAAGCAGCAGACAGCTTTTTTTAATAGGCTTTGATCACAAAATATTCAATACCAATAGTCCTCTGTATCCAGGAAGCCCCTGAAAACACACTCACCTTAATTTTGGCAAAGAACTGACGGAAACAACCACGGGGGTCGACCTTCAGACTCTTTGCAAGCTCAAGGATGAACTGCATGACAATGGTTTGGTGAGCCACTTGCTCCATCAAGGCATGTTTCTATAAAGGAACCACAGGATGCACTATGGTGAGGGCTGAAGAGGTAGTCTTTCAATGTCTTAAATGCCTTTTAAATCATCTTTAACCCACTTAAAATGTTTTAGTACATATGGGTATCCAATATAACATCATCCTGCAACTACCTCTAATCTTCTTTAGGATAATGTGAGTCTAACACACACACCTTTTTATAATATAAATCCCCCAGCATTAACTATATCATCATCATCATCATCGTCATCCGCTTTGTCCGGGGTCGGGTCGCGGAGGTAGCAGTTCAAGCAGGGCATCCCAAACTTCCCTTTCCCGGGCCACATTAACCAGCTCTGACTGGGGGATTCCAAGGCGTTCCCAGGCCAGTGTGGAGATATAATCCCTCCACCTGGTCCTAGGTCTGCCCCGCGGCCTCCGCCCAGCTGGACGTGCCTGGAACACCTCCCTAGGGAGGCGGCCAGGTGGCATCCTTACTAGATGCCCGAACCACCTCAACTGGCTCCTTTCTACGCAAAGAAGCAGCGGCTCTACTCCGAGTCCCTCACGAATGGCCGAACTTCTCACCCTATCCCTAAGGGAGATGCCAGCCACCCTCCGGAGGAAACTCATTTCCGCCGCTTGTATCCGCGATCTCGTTCTTTCGGTCATGACCCACCCTTCATGACCATAGGTGAGAGTAGGAACGAAGATAGACCGGTAGATTGAGAGCTTTGCCTTCTGGCTCAGCTCTCTCTTCGTCACAACGGTGCGATAGAGCGACTGCAACACCGCACCCGCTGCTCCAATTCTCCGGCCCATCTCTCGTTCCATTTTACCCTCACTCGAGAACAAGACCCCAAGATACTTGAACTCCTTCACTTGGGGTAAAGACTCATTCCCTACCTGGAGTAGACAATCCATCGGTTTCCTGCTGAGAACCATGGCCTCAGATTTGGAGGTGCTGATCCTCATCCCAGCCGCTTCACACTCGGCTGCGAACCGATCCAATGAGTGCTGCAGGTCGCAGACTGATGATGCCATCAGGACCACATCATCTGCAAAAAGCAGTGATGCAATCCTCTGCCCACCAACCCGCAGCCGCCCTCCCCCGCGGCTACGCCGTGAGATCCTGTCCATGAATACCACAAACAGGATAGGTGACAAAGCGCAGCCTTGGAGGAGGCCAACCCTCACCGGAAACGAGTCTGACTTACTGCCGCAGACCCGGACACAGCTCTCGCTTTGGGAGTACAGAGATTGGATGGCTCTGAGTAGAGACCCCCTCACCCCATACTCTCGCAGCACCTCCCACAGTATCTCCCGGGGAACCCGATCATACGCCTTCTCCAAATCCACAAAACACGTGTAGACCGGATTGGCATACTCCCAGGCCCCCTCAAAGATCCTCGCGAGGGTAAAAAGCTGGTCCGTTGTTCCACGACCAGGCCGGAAACCGCATTGTTCCTCCTCAATCCGAGGTTCGACTATCGGTCGAACCCTCCTTTCCAGCACCCTGGAGTATACTTTCCCGGGGAGGCTGAGTAATGTGATGCCTCTGTAGTTGGCACACACTCTCCGGTCCCCCTTTTTGAACAGGGGAACCACCACCCCGGTCTGCCACTCCTTAGGTACTGTCCCCGACTTCCACGCAATGTTGATAAGACGTGTCATCCATGACAGTCCCTCAACACCCAAAGCCTTCAGCATTTCTGGGCGGATCTCATCAACCCCTGGGGCTTTGCCACTGTGGAGTTGTTTGACTACCTCAGTGACCTCCGCCAGGGAGATTGATGCTGATCCCCCATCATCCTCCAGCCCTGTCTCTACTATGTAGGGTGGGTTTGTCGGGTTCAGGAGTTCCTCAAAGTGCTCCTTCCACCTCCCAATCACCTTGTCAGTTGAGGTCAACAACGTCCCATCCTTACTGTATATAGCTTGAATGGTTCCCTGCTTTCCCCTCCTGAGGTGTCGGATGGTCTTCCAGAACCGCTTTGGCGCCAGCCGAAAGTCCTTCTCCATGGTTTCTCCGAACTCCTCCCACACCCGCTGCTTTGCTTCTGCCACAGCCGAGGCTGCAGTCCTTCGGGCCTGTCGGTACCTTGCAACTGCCTCCGGAGTCGCCCGGGACAGCATGTCCCGGAAGGCCTCCTTCTTCAATCGGACGGCTCCCCTGACCACCGGTGTCCACCAGGATGTTCGAGGGTTACCGCCCCTTGAGGCACCTAAGACTTTGAGACCACAACTCTCAGACGCAGCTTTAGCAATGGAGGCTTTGAACATCGCCCACTCCGGTTCAATGCCCCCAGCCTCCACAGGGATGCCAGAGAAGCCCCGCCGGAGGTGTGAGTTGAAGGCCTCCCGGACCGGGGACTCCTCCAGACGTTCCCAGTTCACCCGCACTACACGCTTGGGCTTACCAGGTCTGTCCAGAGGCTTCCCCCGCCACCTGACCCAACTCACCACCAGATGGTGATCAGTTGACAGCTCTGCCCCCCTCTTCACCCGAGTGTCCAAAACATATGGCCTCAGGTCCGATGATACGATAACAAAATCGATCATCGACCTTCTGCCTAGGGTGCTCTGGTACCAGGTACACTTATGAGCATCCTTATGTTCGAACATGGTGTTCGTTATGGCCATTCCATGACTAGCACAGAAGTCCAATAACAAGCCACCACTCGGGTTCAGATCGGGGAGGCCGTTCCTTCCAATCACGCCTCTCCAGGTGTCTCCATCATTGCCCACATGTGCGTTGAAGTCCCCCAGCAAGACTACAGAGTCCCCCTCAGGAGCCCCATACAAGGCTCCATCCAGGGTCTCCAAAAAGGCCGAATACTCCGAACTGCTGTTCGGTGCATAGGCACAGACAACAGTCAGAGTTTTCCCCCCCATGACCCGAAGGCGTAGGGAGGCGACCCTCTCGTCCACTGGGGTAAACTCCAACATAGAGGCACTTAGCCGGGGACTCGTAAGTATCCCCACACCAGCCTTGCGCCTCTCACCCTGGGGAGCTCCGGAGAAAAATAGAGTCCAACCCCTATCCAGAAGTGAGGTTCCAGAGCCGAGGCTGTGCGTAGAGGTAAGCCCCACCAGATCCAGCTGGTAGCGCTCCACCTCCCGCACAAGCTCCGGCTCCTTCCCTCCCAGAGAGGTGACGTTCCACGTCCCCAAAGCCAGCCTCTGCCACCCGGGTCCGATCCGTCGAAAACCTCTGCCTTCACTGCCACCTTTCTGGCAGTGCACCCGACCCCCTTGGTTTTTCCCGCGGGTGGTGAGCCCACGGGACGGAGAAGAAGAGATGTTGTTGTTGTCCACGTTGCTTTTTCGGGCTATGCCCGGCCGGGCTCCGTGGCAAGCCCGGTCACCAGGCGCTCGCTGACGGGTCCTCCTCCTGGGCCTGGCTCCAGAAGGGGACCCCGGGCTTCCTCCGGGCCGGGTATCGTCCTCTTTTATAGGTTTCTCCATGAGGGTTTTTGAACCATTCTTAGTCCGGCCCCTCGCCCGAGACCAATTTGCCATGGGAGACCCTACCAGGAACACAAGGTTCCAGACAACACAGCCCCCAGGTTCATAGGGACACACAAACCTCTCCACCACGATAAGGTGATGGTTCCCGGAGAGGCTAACTATAACTATTAACTATATATTTTTTCCTATCTTTGACTTGGTTGCCTTTCCACTGGGAAGCAGTTGGATGTCCCTCATATCTGTCTTAACTAAATGCTTTCCTTTTTTATTGACATGTTCATGTCATGTTGGGGTCTTTCCTTTTATACTCGTTTTTAGACACAACACTAAAATGCACAGGTCGTTTGAAATACCATTGTAAAGGAAGTTGTGTCTTTTCAGAGTCAATAACATTTCAGTGGTCCAAACAATCTTCATACCAGAAGAGCAGGAGCTCAAATTAAGAACATTATTCAACAGACAAAAAATATTAGTTCTGTAAATTCCAGCGTACAAGTAGGATGCGTGACACACTCCTTGCCAAACACTCGCAACAGCAGACAAGTGGCTTGTATAAATTAGATGGAAAATATGAATGCTGAGTGCAAGCAATCTGGGACGCTGATCTTACCTCCTCGACCTCCAGGTCAATACACATGATAACTAGGTAGTTGGCAGTCTCCTCACACACCAGGTGGGGTTTGTCAGACAAGTACTTCTGACTGTCATCCCATCGTCGCATCATACCTGCAAAATAGACGGATTGAAAAACATTTTCCAATGACAATGTCAAGATAACAAACTGCTGGGATAGAGATTTACCAAAGTGTTTGATCTCCTTCTCATATTTCTCAACAAAGGTCTTGTGTTTCTGCTCTTTCTGTTCCTCAGTCTCCTCGGCTGCATCTGGTTTGACGTTCACAACGCTCTAAGATACAAATTGAGAGGAAAACAAACGCATAAGGGACTGCCATCGCAGATATGGCTTTTTTCGTCCCTAACAACTCTCACCTTGCTGAAGCCCTCCTTGCTCAATGTGTCTACATTCCATGGCATCTTCTTTTCTTCCAGCCTGAACTCCTCCATTTTCTTCTCACATTCCCGCATCTCTTTTTTCAGCTTTTTCTCTTCAGATTGGGCCTTGCTCAGCTCTGCTTTGGCATCATCTGTTGCTAAACTGGCTAATTCCTTTGCTTTTTTCTGTGCCTCTGCCACTTTACGCTTGCTCTCAGCAAGTTGTTTCTCCAAGTCTTCGCCTTTTTTCTGGAAATCCTCCATTCTATCCACACGTGCCTGGGGAACAGAAACAGAAGCTTGCAATTCTTCAACTACCAATACAAACTATGATAAAGCTTAAACCCCACATTTTTATTTATACTACACTAGGGTATTGATACTGCTAAATAACTGAAACTATACAGCTACTATTAACGTTAAATAATCGTTAACGTTATTGTTGAGATGACTTATGATGAGCTATGACAATAGTCTCACTAGTAGGATTTGAGAGCTAATGTGTAATGTTACGTACGTTAAACTAGCTAAACTAAATCTTACGCTAGCTAACATTAAAGTCAAATGCATTCACGCACTGGCGTTAGCCACATATTTTAGGAATTTTATGATTTCACCAAATGGCATACCTGATGTCTCCATCTGAAAAGGCTGGGTGTATCGATATTTGGATGAGTATCGTCTTCATCATCCGATACCTCAATGTGGTCCCACACGCTGTAGTCAATTCTTGACATTGCTAACGTTAGCAAGCTTCAGGTAATACTTTCCTAGCTTCCTTACTATATGGCCTGGCTTTTTGTCTAAACTTGACAACAGTTTTTCAGACGTTTACCAGTTGAGAGACAATTGTGAGATGTTATATCTGGGCTGTAATAACATTAGCGCCCCAAACCCAAACTAGAAACCTAACATCAACCAGCCCCTTGTTCTAGAAAATACCCCGTCGTTAACTTCCGGATTAACGTCTCTACGCAACACTCCCGACGTAACGCAGACTACTCGTCAAAACAAGGTGTTCTTGTCAAATATTTTAATTCCACAGTTTTTTTATTTGTTTGATTTTCAAATTACCTACACATGTTTTGTGTAACATACATCTATACTGCCATCTACCTCAATACACGGAGAAAGATAGCGGGGTATGTCTAAGAGTGAGGAGGAAATAGGATGGAATAAGTCTACCAAAATGTTTACTTTGCTTATCATTCAAAATATGTTAATAATGTGCGTTCATCCCTGGCATTTCACATGAAGCCTAGTCTTTGATATGCTTTTGAATTTGGAAAACTTAATTGTGTTGAAAGACGTTAAGTCATTGCAACCATCAATCATATTAATTTGAATAGGCAAACAGCTAGAAGGTCTGAGTACAATGTGTCATTTTATTAGCCTATAATATGCATCTATGTAACATTCTTAATGTACTTTAACGATATATAGGTGTACCCTCCATCCCAGCCTTCCAAATAAAGCTACTACAAGAGGAAAGGTTACATCCGCTCTATAGGTTGCAACTGGAAATTAATTAATAAACAACGTCCTACAAAGAGTATAAGTTATGTTAAAATACCCACAAATCAGATAAAAATCACAGTATTTATAATGCTTTAAAATGTGAAGCGACTTTCTCTCCATTGTGAAGCAACTCGTTTTCTCCATGAGATAGTTTGGGTGATAAGACATGCTGTGTTATACCTGTCACAAGACAAGAAATTAAATCTAGTCAAAATTAATTAACAATATTTGGATTCCTCTCTCTGCTTCTCAGTATTAGAAGCACCACCATTCTTGGTTCTTACCATTATTGTGGCCCTTTTTCTTTCTGTCTCTGTGCCTTAAAGAGCTCCCTTGTTTTTACAGACCTTAGTAAAATAACCAAGAAAATCAGGCTTTTTAAACAGAATTGAGATTTCATCAAGAAAAAATGTGTACATCATCCCAAATATCTTTTAAGAATAAGAATTTGCACCTTTTTATGTCCTCTCACCTCTTAGCTTAGCCTGGATGATGAACTGCTTGCTTTGCTTATTCATTTTGTTGGATGCAGTACAGATGTAGGTCCCTGGGAGAAGCGAGGAGGACGTCAGAACAGCTTGATCCTCTTCCATCTTTTCAGGAAAATTTGAAGACTGCCAGCTGTATACAGGACTAGGATTTCCTGAGGCTGTACAGTTCAAGGTGATTTCGTCACCCTGGTTGAGGTCCAGTGTCTCAGGTTCAGGACTGAGGAGTGTTGGGGGGTCTAAATAGATTCAAATAGGACTTAAATGACCATAACATGAACACATCAATGTTCCTATTATTAATACATAACTAAAGTGTTGAAAGACTTACAGTGCACGGTGGCATTGAGAGCCTCTGAGGTTACAGTAGGAGGAGGCTGGGGTCCTTCTGGTCCCAAGTCCAGGTCAGCCATGCACCTGTACTGTGCTCCATCATCAGTTTTGCTTGGTGTAATTAGGAGAATGGAGGACACCTGGACCGGTGAGGTTTGTGTGAGGTCAGCAAATGAGTGATTATACACTTCAGACTTCCCTCTGTACCACCTCAAGGTGAGGTATTGAACCGGCGCAATATTCTGGACCTCACAGAGAAGCTGGTACTCTTTCCCCTCCACCATTGGACCTGTGTGATTCACAGCGGTGATGGTGACCGCATCTGGCGCTTCTGCAGAAAAATGAAAAGGGAGGTGTTTCTGTTAATCGATAACTATGATTTGTGAGCTGTATATATAGCTTGAAAAGAATTTGCTCGTTTAACATGTATGGTCTATTGCAACAAGTAAATTGAAATATGTCTTTCTGCTTGAGAGAGGAGAGCAAAGAGTCAGCTAATATTTAGTGGTCCAAACCTGCCAAAGGATGAGAGTGGTGAACTTACTATAAAGGACAAGGTTGAGTTTCTCTTCACATTGTCTTGGGGCAGTGAAAAAAACTCCATAGCAAATAGGCTCTTCAATCCAGTCAATCAGACTGTCTGCCTTCCATTGCACGGAGAGGTCCTGTTGAGTATGCGCTGCCCCAATGGCTGATTCCCAGCCCAGTACTCGTACTGGACGGGACGCTTCACAGCTGACTGACACAGACTCCCCAAATCGAACTACAACTCTGGAGGGTTTGATCAGGAGAGAACAACCTTCCCCTGCGACTGAGAGATCAAATTCATGATCCTCATCAGCAGCATTATCACCATTATCAAGTTTATTAGCAGAAGCTCTACACATCTCAACTCAATCCCATACAAACACACACTCACACTAGTATAGAGGCTCACACACAAATACACTATACACACCATTAATAATTAAAAATAATTATTAACTATATTGCTTTAGTGAAAGATTGCATGCATCTAAACTCAAAACAAGAACTATCATTCGACAGTTTGCGGCATAACTTGGATAGCGCGATAAATGACAAATGATGTAAAATAATATATAAATATAAAGACATTTAATGAGTAACAAAAGCAGTTTCTCTTAATAATCATGTCCTACCAAATCTCATCATGCAAATAAGTATTATCCATTTGAGAAAATAGTTTTCCATCGTTGTTAAGGCGGTATGTTGAAGTCGACAGTTGTCTAGTCGGAAAAAAAAGCTGGAATTCCAACTTGGTGGTGCCTGGCAACTCAAAAGTGAACTGTGTTTGGACAAAAGCCCTCTAGCCAACTGAGAGCCCCTCTCATCCTGTTTGACTCTCGGGCCCCGAGGGGGAGGAGGCAAAAGGGAATAGGAGGGCGAAATCCGACAGGTGGTTGTGCCAATGATTAAACTACATTAAAACAATCCAACCTCAATTAGACAAAGGGCATCTGATTTCCCTTCTTGAAATATTTGTGAAGATTTGTGAATATTTTGCTTCCAAAAACGGTCCGTTGTGTATGATTTCAGCAGGTAGGCATTGGGACATGGAAACGGTTCGTTGACATGTTTTTAAGGTTTAATATGTCTGATTTGTATTGATGTAATATAAACGTTTGGACTAATGACTAATTTAAATAAACATTCTGAAATTTGGCATTTTAATAAGCATGGGCAAAGCGATATATAGAAATAGTGGAATAAAGTGGAACAAGTGCCTTGACCCATGATAGCAAAAGACAAACTATTCCTTATCTTTTTGCACACAAACACAAGCTGTCAGTTTGATGGCGTTTTCATTAATGAGAACTAAAGCTTTAAAATGCAACCGTACCCACTTGAGAGAGAAAAAATATGAAAAGTAAAAGTGTTAAGTTGCACTCAGTCTCTGTTCTACTTGTATGCTTGACTACATTAGCATCTGCACTCTCCAAGTTTTGTCAAGACACAGCAGGTTGGCATAGTTGGCTTGAGTTTTCCAGCATGTAGTCTGTGGGACTCAAGCTGAGATTAGAATGTATAACCACTGCTCAACAGTAAACCCATGACTGAGGCGCCAGAGACATTGCTTTGTAATTGGACGCTTATTGGTGTATTTATGGAAGGCACAGCTGCTAATCTCCAGTATACAGACTTCTTGCCCACCGCTGCTTACCTCCCCAAGCTTACAATCTATGCAGGAAGATGTATGTCATACAATTTGATAGTCTAGTCTAGTTAGTACAAATTGTCCATTATTTCCACTGCCAGGTTGTTATAGCAACACAGTAAGAGAACACATACAAATAGTGCTTCTTGGCAAAACCTTCATTGAGGAACTAGACCAAACAACATAAAAAAGACACATTTCTACAAAAGAGAGTAATTTATATGGGCCACCATATAGGCAGGATAATAGAGCATTTGCTTTACATTTACTTTGTTTTATGCTAATTGGTAATGCAGTGTAAGATTAGGAGAAAGTGTGCACACAAGGTAGTTAAAAAATAAATAATGTATTCAAGTAGTTAACAGTACATTTACACAGGTATAGTTTTACAAGCAATTCAAATGTTCATTAAAAATGTCTTTCGTTACCCCATTTAAACTAACTTCAAAAAAATAAAAACTAATTTGCAAAAAAACAAATGTTATAAATTGGATTACCAACAAAAGGCATGGCGGCATTAGTATTGTATTGTCATTAATAGTTACATCACACCCAGTTTGGAGGCAGAACTTCTACATTTATAAAAATTTATTAAAAAAAGAACATGTAGATCAAACATAGTGAAATTACACAAAAGTAACCAAGCTAACAATAACTACACACAAACAATCAATTCAGTGCTAATTACGCCAAAAAGCCACATACACAGTGAACAACACAACAACTGCAAATTCAGAATAGTTCCCAAAACTGTGTGCTTCCCAAAACTATCTTTCAGAACTCACAAAAATAAAGTTTATTTTCAATTACTTAAGATGTCTAAGGAGATCATTCATGTTGACAAGAGATACTTTCTCAGTAAGTATACCAGTGACTGCTTTGAAGAGGTCTTATTTGCACCTTATTGTTGTATGTGTTCCTAAGCTGATAATATCCACAATGAATTTATCTGCCATAACAAACACCACTCTTTTGCTAATAAGGACATATCCCTTTATTCCCTTATAACACTCTTTCATACGAATATACTGTACATTACACTGTACAATTCAACATGTAAACAAAAACAAGCCACCTTTGCACTGGCATCGTTTTTCATTGTGTACAGTCTTGACGAACACCATGACATTGAAAGTTGAACCTGAAAACAAATGTATGCGCTGTTCTTTTTTGCATATGTAAATTAACAGAATAAAACAGAGTACCTGAATTATAATCATACTACTATGAGCTATAAAACTTAAACATTTTCAATTATGAAACAGCATGCTGAAATAGGATAAATATGAAAATAAATTGACTCAAGTAGGGTGATTTTATCAGACCACTGTGAACCCACACGCTCAACATTTTTCATTATTCAGCAAGAGACATATCCTTAAAGCAAGCAAGCAAGTAGACTGAAACAAGGACCCTTTGTGAAATAAATTGAAAGATTCAAGATCAAAGCAGAAATTACACCCTAAAAAAAAGGTAGATGTCCTTTCTTCTAACAGTTCAGATAATAGAATTTGGGCCCGACTTGATTTTTACAAACACATAGCCAAGGATGATCAGACACGCCAGGCCCAAGAAGCTGCCAATTATAGCCCAAAATGTTGTGCGATTCCCTGTGAGAAAAGGTATGGTTAATGAGATGACGCTTAGTTTCTGTGACTATGATAAACCACAGAGACAGACACATGGACAAGAAGACCCAGTACGGCCACTACAATCTCAGCAGTGTTCCCATAGCGGCAACTATTCAAATATTCATTAAGAGTGGGTATGGTCTAGCAAAGTAAGGAAAATGGTCAAATAATTTGTTTTATTGTGTCTTACCTGTATAATTGATAATGAACTGCTTGGTATTCCCGCCCAGTCTATTAGAGGCAGTGCAGTTGTAAGTCCCTGGAGGCAGGGACGTCAACACAGGTTGATCCTTTCTCATCTTCTCAGGAAAATCTACTGAAGACTGCCAGCTGTAAACAGGAGTAGGATTTCCTGACGCAGTACAGTTCAAAGTGATTTCATCACCCTGGTTAAGGTTCAGCGTCTCAGGCTCAGGGTGTAAAAAGGTTGGCGGGACTAAGGTGTATACAAAGAAAAAATATATATTGAAGTTGAATGTTAAAACAGAAATAAGATAACTGCTTATAGGTTCTATAGCAGATCAGGGTTACTCACACAATACAGTCAAATTAATATTGTCTGCCATTGGGGAGGTTTTAGGTTCCAAGTCCAAGTTGAGATGGGCCTCACATCTAAACCGGGCTTCATATCGACTTGGTGTAACAGTAAGGGTAAATGACTGGTTTACTGGAGTCCTCTTCAGGTCATTGTTATGCTCTGACTTGATTGATTCACTTCCTTTAAACCATGTCACAGTAAGATTCTGTACAGGAGCAATGTTTTTGACTTCACATTGCAGTTGGTACTTTCCCCCCTCTTTAACAGGACCAGTGTGGTTCAAAAGAGAAATGTAAACGTAATCTGGTGGTTCTGTAAAAACAACAACGTTTTTAAGGGAAATACACCAGCTCGACAATTTATTTTTGTATTTTCACGTGAAAGAGACATGCCCGAACAAATAATATTAGTTTATTTTTACTCACTGTAAAGAGTGACTGGGAGAGTCACGCTACACTGGCCGATGTCACGGGGATTAATGTAGCATTTAGGGGATATCGTCCAGTCTTCCAAGCTTGCTACTTTCCAGGTGACCTCACTCACACCTTCCGTTAACCCTGTACTTCCCTTTGTGGCTTCCCAGCCCATTCCATCATTATTTCTGGATGATGTGCTGCAGTTGACAGATACTGAGTCTCCGTATCTCACCACAACTCTGGGAGGGCTCAGTTCAAGAGGACAGTTGGCCAGGACAGGACAACCTGCAGACGGAAACTGGTTAAAACAAGCGATTACAGTAGCAACTGAAAGCTATAAAAATAGAAGGCAAACAACAGTTGTTAAGATGTGTGAAAAGGCTAAACTGGGTGCCAAAACATAACTCAACTACTTGTACTTGACTGTAATATGTTGGCAACATAAAAACTATATATATAACTATATCCTAATACTTTTCTTTAATTTTAATTAATTTAGGTTTATAATTATGAACTAAGATAGGATCAGTCTACCTGGTAGGATAATTAGGATGGCAGATTGTCGATTACTTTTACCCAAACCTTTCTGTATATACAGTGAATATGAAACCAGAAGTAGACAATAATTAAGCTGTGGTACATATGCACCAGAAACTTGCATACAAACCAATGTCCTGAACATTTTTAATGGATCTTCCTTATATTCTAGTAGCCTATGCAACTAAATCAGTGTGTAATAATTTTTATACATAGCCACATACAGTGGTGTGTATATCATAAAGGCAGGCCACCTGGTACTGCTTAGTCATTCTTATTTAATCACAATGACACAAAGAAATATTGAAGCTGACCTAAAATGTTACTAAAATCTCCTCCAAAATCTCCACAAAAATATACCAAATAAAACAAAAATTTATTGTATGTGGGTATTGTATTTCATGTTTCATTTGACTGTAATGATTACATTTTAAAGTGGCACGGATTCTGCTTCATACATTACAATTGGCATTTAGTTATATAGTTTGTTATTAATTTAGTGAGTGAGTGAGTGAGTGAGTGAGTGAGTGAGTGAGTGAGTGAGTGAGTGAATTTCAATGTGAAATCATAATGGGAGAAACATGCCCCGGGATCCTAGGTCTAGCGCTGAGATGGGAGAAGCACTCCAGACATTGTAGAAATCATGGCTAAATGGTACTTCCTGGAGTAGCAAGTATAGGCCATATTGTTGGAAGAAAAAAAACAGGTTGGAGTTACAGCCAAATGTCCCAACCTGGCTCTGTGTCCATTACCAAGGATGAGAGTTCACACAAGATTTGAGTAGAATAACGAATACGGTGATTGGCGTAAAACATGTTATTGAAGGGTAAGTTTTCAGCAAGATTAGTAATGAATGCATTGGATGCATTTGGAAAGTGTAACCAAACCAAAACCAAACAATCTTCAAACGTTGCAAGTGACATTTAGTTAGTTAGTTTAGTTAGCTTACATCATGAGTTAGTTGGTTTGTTAGTAAACTTGCTGGCTGGTTTTGTTGCTTATGTTTGCATTGTATCGCCGTTAGTACTAATAGCTATAAGATCACAAACTACAACGTGGTGAAGACGGCTATCATCATACGGATAAACCTGACCGGAGAATGTCGTTTTACTGTATATTGCACTGGAAATTAGTGGACTTCCGTCTGGCTTTGACAGAATACAAAATAAATACCGGGGGGTTTTGATCACATGTGCCTAAACTGATTTTGGAAATATTTGTCAACTTCCTCCAAACTGTTACATACAGTTCCACAACTTTTAAAGAAAATAAAAAACGTTTCTACTTAATATCGCGCGATTCCAGCCATATATGGCTACAATACATATCCACTTGTTCTCAGATGGTGCTAAACAGGTCACTGACTTCCTTAAAAAATGTATCCATACATTTACTTTATACATTTACTTTTGTAAAAAGTAATCCTAAATCGAATCACTTGCAATGGAAATGAAGGTTGGCATAGCAGCTCTAAGTAGTCCAATTATACAGTAGTCTACAAATGAAGCCCATAATTAAACACTTCAACTTACCAGTTAACACGAGCACTCCAACGGCTCTAAGTAGGTTTATTATTTTGTGACACATTGTTCATAACCCAATAACGTTTTAAAGGTGTAACGTCACTACCTATATTGCTTAGTTCCAATGCAAGCACTTCGAACTGAGCGAGGGAAGATTGCTGTCCTTACATCCAAAATCCCCAATTCGCGCAGGCTACGCCCATTATAGGGCTTTAAGACACATACAGCTTTATAGCTTTAGCTAGAACTAGCCATTACCCCTTCCTATTACCCACTGAACGCCTTAATGGCTAGTTATAAATTGGTATTTTTAAAGCATGAAACAAACAATGAACGAAAGAACGAAAACGTAATTATTTGAGTTCAGCACCATGTTGATACATCAGGGCAGGCCACTACAACCAGAGGGCGTCACAGACAAAAAAAAACGGACAGTGGAGTATATCGACTGCAACGACTAAATTGTACGGTTTTAGTAAGTTTGACAAATCTATCAGATCTATTCAGACAGATTGCTAAAATATCCTAGATATCAAACTAACTTATATATACAGTATATCAGTAACTTTAATAAAATGGTTTAAAAACATATGTTCAGTAACAATTGTTACTAATTAAGCAATAAAAAAAACATGGATATTATTCACTTTTTTCTCTGTAAAAAAATAAGATGCAAACTTTGTGTTTCATTAGAATCACATACTGTTCATGTAAAATCTATCTAATCGAGTCTATTATTCTTGTCTAGTTTTGAAATGTAACAGTAAACATGTTTAGCAAAAGAAAAAGTGACTTCTATGATTACAATTGTATTCCTACATGTCACCTGTTTAACAGTGTTTTAAGTGGTTTATTTTGGACTGTGGCAAGGGAGTGTCTTCAGCAGCAAATTTTACTTTTTTAATGGAGCACGCATTGCTTACTCTAGAATATTTCACTGGGAAAAGTGGAATGCAGTTAAACACATTTTAGCATTTAAGAATGCTAGGGAAGTCAGACAAGACATCAAGAAAAAATATTTACAATTTAATAATAACTTAATTTACAAAAACAATAGAAAATACTATACAGCAGTAAATACAGATGTACATTATGTACACTCACAGGTAGACCTTTAACTTGAATCTGTAAACAATCTCATTGAAGGTGAATTATGATTACATCAGATGTTATATATATATATATATGTAAAAATTTAGATGATTCATGTTTAAACACACACTGTGACCTATGTTCATTCTGAAGACACTAATAGACGGCCTGCTATTGTTGCATCTGATTAATTGCATAAAGTATTTTGGGAAAAAGATGACTGACTTCCTGGTATCAAATAGCACTTTGGATTTGGTTTGCCATAGTATGCCACAGCGCAATTGTTCACATTAACATATCAAATCCTCTGCATGCATTCAAATATACACATCCATTTTGCCTAGCTTGCTTTGAATATTTTTTTTCCATCTGGACACAGATAATAGCAATAATAAAAGCAGTACATATTAGTGACGGGGGATTCCAGGTTTCACATTCTTTGATTACTGAATTACTTTTACAAAGGATCTGGTTTAATCCTACTGCAACTACAATCCTAATCCTTTCAAGCAACTACAAAACTACTAAAAGAAGTAGGGTAAATTCAAGGAAGCTGAAGGGCAAATCCAAAATAATTGAATCAGACCAGGGAGAAATACTAATAATAACATTCAATTCCCTTTGAGCTTTGGTAGGCCATAGGCTAGAAAGCAAAACAGTCATTTAAAAAAGTGAGTCTCTGATAGAAGAATCTCACGTCTCTCTTCTCTCCAGTAAATTCAGTTCTAGACTATGCAGTAGTACAGTACGTGATATTCTATAGGTTAAAGGCTGATGGAATCTCCATTGGTCTTCAGTAAAAGGCCAACTCAAGAGTAGAGAGTGCACATGAAAATGCAGTGCCCTGGTACTGATGCAGACTTAAAGGCTAGAGAGCTTATAAACACACTCCCAACTGGATCCAGATCAAACTCTGTCAGTTGATGATGGGATGTCCTTCATCTTCCCAGCTACTTCAGTGGCACTTTAGTGTCAAGGGGTGACTATTTATTCATTGCGGTGGAAGACACTCTGTGCTACATATAGATGTCAGCCGGAGACAGTTTTTTCATGGGCAGCGGCATGTCACGGCCATTCTGCGCTATGTCGCCATTTTGAGGGTTGGTTTTTGGGTTTTTAAGATTGTAGCCACCCATTTTAGTGTTCTTGTAGTAGATTGAGTAGATGAAGATGAAGATGACCGAGGTGACCACTACTGTGACAGCCACGAAGCCCGCTATAAGGGGCAGGTAGTCTTCTGTGGTGAAAAGAAAGAGAAAGAGACACACCCATACTCTATTATTAATGCGCTGATAATTAATTATATTTGTTGTACAAGTGAAATAGCAAATCTCGCCTGCCATAGACACCATCAGACACTCCCACCAATAGGTGACACCGCATTACTTCAAAAGAATATAAACTATGACCAAAACCTGCTTTACTCAAGATCCAGTCGAAATTCAGCTAACACCAACTTTACAAAGATGATGACACTTTGTAAACTTTATTGCAGGCTTTATTATTTATTATTATTTAAATCCATTTTAAAGGACCGGGAGAGTAAATCGTTAGGGTGTAAATGTTTTTATATGTGGCTTGTACTCCGCTGGTTCATTGGTTAGTTTTAGTAGTGTTGTGGTTTTTGTCAGCCTGTTTTTGTAATCACTTGTTTTATTCTGTGCTGCTGCCTATCTTAGCCAGGACACTCTTGCAAAAGAGGTTTTTAATCTCAATGGGATCTTTCCTGGTTAATTAAAGGTTAAAGAAAAAAGAAAAAAAAATTAGAGAGTGTTTGCTAGTGCTATTGTTTCATTATGAACAAAACAAACTGTATTGTGCTGAAGCTGTCAGCACAATTGTTTAGGAATAAGGCTTGCCATGCAACCTCTCACTTGGATTTGGATACACAGGTAGAAAACAAACCCGAGGAATAAGATTGAGGAACAAAATATAGGTATGAGGTTTAGTAACCTTTCAACATTTTGTAAAAGTGGGCAAATGCTGTATAAATTACAAGCGAGGGGTTTACAACAGATAAAACTATATGTTTCAATATTATGCAAAGTTAAATAATCGTTAGTTAAATAGTTAATCAGGAGTTAATGAAATAAAACATATTTGGTTGGATGGTGCCTTACCTTTTAAAACCACCTCTACCTCAATGGAGCTGTTAGCCAAATCATTGGAAGCAGTGCAGGTGTAGATGCCCGCCTCGGACACGGTAAGGTTCCCTCCATGCACACGAATCAAATTATCTGTGCCGTAGCGCCACTCAATCTCAGGGGGAGGGTGGCCTTCAGCCTCACACACTAGCTCTTCTGGATAACCTCTGAATACAGGGATTCTCCTCGGAAGCTTTGTGCTATTAATGACGGGCATATCTGGAAAGAGGGAATGAACATCGGTAAATAGACGGCAAAAACTGATGATGCAGTTCAAGATATGGCTAAGCTGCTTCAACTATGTTATCTAGACACAATGCAACAGGTACGCAATAAACAATGATGTTTTGACTCACAATGAACAGTGATGTTGAGAGGTTCTGTGGTCCACGTTTTATCTCTCTGTCCCATGTCCAATCGAGCCTCACATTTGATCATAGTGCCACTATCTTTTCGAGTGAATGTGATTTTGACGATGGAGGACACCATCCCTGTCTTGCTTGCATTGGTATTGGTGTGGAGTACTGTTTTGTTTCTTTTGTCTTTGTAGCACCTCACAGTTAGGTTTTGAGGAGGAGAAACTTCCATGATGTCCCACTGTAGCTGGTATTCTGTTCCCTCCATTACCGGACCAGAGGGATTCAGATAGAAGGTTGACTTGCTGTCTGGTGTTTCTGTGAAGGACATTATATTCAAGTAAAATAATTCCAAGTGGGCTTTAAGTTAAGAACTTGTTTTGGAAATTATTGCATAGCCAACTAGCAACAGACGCATAAGATAAAGAACATTTAATATTGACGATCAACACTTACTGTACATTATAAAGTCAATAGATTTGTTGCACCTTCCAATCCCATCAAATACTGCGTTACAGACAGAACTTTGATTCCAGGTTCGTGGTTCTGGCAACCATTCAGTGCTGTTAATAATATGCCCTGAAGAAATCCAATAGATTTCTTTTAAGTTGGAATTGAGGGAATTTGTTTCACATTTTACTGGACCAACTTGAACTCCATATTGCATCAAAACCATTGCAGGTCTGAACTTAATGGGACATTCTGCACTTGCACCTATGGAGATCAGAAAGAGGGGACACTTAATTAGTACTGCTGTGACTAGACATTTCAGTGCCAATGGCTGCAAACACATAAAATACTGTACCCTTAAAAAATAATGTCATCCAGAGAAAGGGTTAGAAAGGGAGCACTTCACATGCATTATGTACCTCTTCACATGCATTATGTACCTGGTGAAACACCTCTGCACCATACTAATCCCCCTTATTCATTTACAACTCTATCCACCATGGAAAATAACCAATTTGTCAATCCTGCAACCTACATTCAAATGGTGCGGTTGTGTATGTGTGTGTGTGTGTGTGTGTGTGTGTGTGTGTGTGTGTGTGTGTGTGTGAGTGATTATTGGACACGTTTATCCGACAGAGTAAAAAGCCTATACCCACTTATACCCTATAACTGAGTCTACTGTCCAGTAATCCTTCCTATTCTACGCACATTCTAATGTTCAGTTAATTGTGTGAAGATCGTGTCATTTTATTCGTCATTCGAGCCAAATCGTCGCCATTTATGCAAAATGACTGGGCAACAAGTCGAATAAATAGTCAAACAGCTAAACAGATAGAAAACTGTACAATACATTAATGTGTCTACATAATTTGTCAAAAGTAACGCGGTTAATAAACGTAAATGGCACTTACTCGATTTCGACCCATTCAAAAGCGACAAAACTTCCAAACAAATTATAAGTACTGAAAAACGGTTTAAAAGGAAAGGGTCCATTGAATCGTAATTGTTCTGAAACCCAACAACAATCACTGAAATGGGCGCATGTGAAATAACGGCGCCGATAGGCTATCTTGTTTATTTTAGATGAAAGCATACAGCCCCATTCACTTAAAACACTCCACACTGCCAGCTTAAAAATATAGGGAACAACCCTCCCCCACCACTTGTGGCTTGCAAGATTTTTTGGAGACTGTGTGAGACTAAAATATATTCTTACACAAACCCGATTTGTAATGTGCTATAGCCTATCTTTAACAGTTCACATTTCAGTGAAGACAATAAGTTATACAACTCTCAAATAAAAGTCATGCAACTCGGCAACCCCATACTACGGAAGCCAACATGACAAATGTTAACTTCCGTTGTCAAACGACTAGTCAGGTCATTAATTTATTTCATAATGAACGTTAATAAATTGTGATGACCTACTGCATTTGTAAACATTGGTTTTGCTAAAAACGCGTTTCACAACATAGTGTATTTACTTTTCAGTTGCTTGATACGTTGCATATATACATTTTTTGCATATATACATTTTTTCTAATGTAATGTTACATCTTTAAGAAAAGGAACAAAATGATCGCCATAATATGCAGAAACCTTGAATACATGTTACATTTGTTCTGCTTACCTTTCAGAGAAAGTGTTGCTGTTTTAAAGACCTCTCCTAGTTCATTGCTGGCATGGCATGTGTAGGAGCCAATGTTTTCCCTTGTAGCATTGTGGACATACAGAAGGGATACTCCATCATCATTTGAAACCACCACATTGGGAGCTTTGTAATAACTCCAAGAATAACCTGGACGAGGGTAGCCAGTGGAGGAGCACTTCAGCACAACAGTAGACCCAACCTCGTCCTCAGTGTCCTCTAGTTCTAAGATCGCTGATGGCAGATCTGGACACACAAAAACCAGGCATGAGATCTGATAAAAAAAAGAGCTTCAACTATTTGTGCATCAATTCAAGTCCTAATAACTTACATAGTATTTCAATTATCACAGTGTGGCTGGCATTTGATATCTTGTTTGAGGCCACGACCAGATACTCTCCTGCGTCATTCCTTGTCAAGTTGTCTGGCAGGTCTATCACCTCTCCGTCTTTGTACCAGCTCAGGTCAGGTGTGGGATAGCCTTTTACAGAGCATGATATGCTGTGATGAGTATGCTCTAGGCCACGGTACCTTATTGGGCAGGCCAACTTTGGCTCATCTAAAAAAATTTAAACAAATATATTTATTTAGGGTGAATCACCTTAATGTTAGCAGTTAATAAACAGTGAACATACTCAATTAACAAAACATTTTAACAATTTGGAAATGTTGCCTGAAAATGGCATTAGGAGAGCAGTGAACGTAGGACTCACACAACACAGTGACACTGACAGACATTTTAATAGTTATCCAGCCCTTGGCTTCAATAAGGTACTGTCCTGTGCCTGTCCTGTTGAGACGGGCTGAGGGATCTATAAGCTGTCCATCTTTCAGCCAACGGACACTGGGAACGGGATCGCCTACCACAGGGCAGTGGTCCCCTAGTCTCTGCCCCTCCAATATCTCCAGATCAGAACAGCCTATGTCAGGCCCAACTAAATAAAGAGAACAACGTATCAACATTGCTGTATCGATACAAATATAAAGACACATTGCATTGTTTTATAATGTTTGCTATTCTAAAGTCCCGTTCTGCAATATAGGATCACTATAACAAAAAAAACAAAGCTTTCCTCTGAAATATGTGTGTCAATAGATGACAACAAAAAATTTACGTAAAATAATAATCATAAAATCAATGCATGAAAAAAAGGCATTAGATCTGTCGTGTTAGTACTCTACACAATCCTTCTTCACTGACTGGTCAAAGACCATTTTTCAACAGACCTTGCTATACGTGGCAGGGCACTTCATGGTGCTTTACCAACCGATGGAAAAATGCATTACAAAATGCTAGCTGGCGTCATAACTGAGCTTGCAAATGATTCAAAACATGCACCTGAGAATACCGTACAAACTCCAAACCCCTCTTTTGTTCTAGCCAGGTAGGTCTGGTTAAAGATTACGCTAGTGTTTTGCAACTTATTGTCTTATAATTGAAAGAACTGAAATCTTGGAAAGAAGGTCATTTCAATGTTAGAGCAACAAATGAGTCCTTAGCTCTGGTCAAGTAATGTTAGCCTGCTGTTAGAACAATGATATAGCGTTAGGTAAAGTATTTGTATTTGAATAGCAAAGACAAGTTGTCTAAATGTTAATCAATTAATCAATCAATCAATCAACCCTATTGCCATTATTGTCCACAAAGTGACTTTTTGTACAACACTTAAATACTGGTGTTGTGGTGGTCACAAAAGATTAATTGTTACAATATTCTATCTCAGTCCTAAATCGTCATAAAGTATCACACTTACATTGAACCACAATAGGGTACTTTGATGACACGATAGTATAGTCCTCGGTTCCCAGTTGAAGTGTAGCGACACATCTGTACTCAGTTCCATTGTCAGATCGATCGGGTGTGATGGTTAAGATAGACGACTGATTCACTGGCCTTTTGGTGGTTTCATTGAAAGACTGTGTTGCTATTACTTCATTCCCTTTAAACCATGTCACGGAGAGATACTGGACTGGTGCAACATTCTGGATGTCACAACTGATTTCATGTTTCTCTCCCTCGTTCATTAGTCCAGAGATGCTTTTTTTACTGCTGATGGAAACTTTGTCTGGATATTCTTGGGGAAACAATTATACAATTGTAAGCATTTGCCAAAGAAATATGGGACAGTAGTACTTGCTTTGTAAAGTAAATAAAAGTATGACTCACTGAATAAAACAACTGAAAGTGTTTCAGAACACTGCGTTTCATTTAAATTGATGAAACAAATAGGGCTGATGGTCCAATCGGTTAGGTTCTCCACAGTCCAGGAAACATAAGGATCATCCTTGACACCTGTCCCTCCACGTCTGGCCTCCCAGCCCATTCCATCATGATATTCAGATGTGCTGCAGTTGACAGAGACTGAATCTCCATATTTCACAAACACTCTGGGGGGGTCTAGCTCAAGAGGACACAGAGAGTTGACACCTAAAGGGAAATAATGAAGTAAAATAAAGTATGTGCATTCGTCCAAGTCGGAATTTAACCTATGTTTGCTTTGTTGACTAATGCAAAAGAGAACTACACTACATTGATCAGAAAGTTATTCTAAAGTAATATGCATTGATTGCATAGTGTATTATAGCGTCCAGGCAACAGCTTCCATTTTTGCAAGTGATCTATGCGCAGCCGTTAAAATACATCCCACTCATTGAAAGGGGCTTAAGGATACGGGACCCCTATGATTAACCAAATTAACAGTGATAATAACTTGTCAGAACATCACAAAGGAAAAGGCAAAAACCTATATGTAATCAACAACAGCAGAGAGATTTAAACAAGGTATATGGCAATTGCTCCCCTGGTGCATGCTGGTAGGGCATTTGTGTTTTGATTAAGGTTTTTTTTTACTGTTAATTTGGTTAATCACTCTGGTTGACATATATATAGGGTCACCGTGAGTACGTCCGTTCCCGTATCGTTAACCCCCTTATTCGTTGAAGGTAGTGCATGGATATGCATCACTTGCAAAACTAGGCTGTTGTCTGAGACCTCTAAGGCTGTCACTGTGGTCCTTCACGAGTGACCGAACCCTAGCTCGCCCTCAATATATTCCTTCATAGTGCATTCATATTTAAACATTTTAGCTGTGTAATCAATAGCCTACTTAATTACATTTTCAAAGTATTCTCCCCAACGCCGGTATGTCTATGAGTGCTGAAAAGGGCTATTTAACAGAATATAGAACACACTGTTCACCTAACAAGAAATACAATTTGAAGTCTATATACAGCTCGTTTCAGTTAATTAATCATACCTATGTCTGTTAAGCCTTTATACGTATACAATTGTGCTACGGAAAATGTTAAGCGATTTTAATCAATTGGACACACATTTACTGTAGTTTCATGCTTTCTTTTCGATGTAATTGTGCAGCACCCCCAACCTCCTATGAAATAGTATTAACATGAGCTGCCTAATTTACTTTAGAAACCCGCAGCTGTTTTCCTTCAAACTTTCTTGAACTGACCAAACAAAACTTATATTGTTGCATACGTAGGCTAGTCCTAACTCATTTTCGGAATCTACCTTTTGATCAAATAATCGAAAATACATGACCCATTTGTTGCATAAGATACAAAGTATTTACCTGCCGCAGTCAAGAACCCCAGGAGGAGATGTATAATTTTGTTTTCACTCATTTGATGCACAGTATTCTTTAAATCCTCAAAATGAATTATGTTAGAAAGTTCTTGTTTTCTTGCGACCAAAGTTGTCCACAGGGACCTCCTAATACTAATGGGCACTCTATTATCGCAATCTACTTCCAACAAGTCTTGAATATCAATGGGTGGAAAAAAGCATTTGCTCGGAAACACATGCGCTTACTGGAATACCCCCCAAACAGATATGGTGGACGGACACAAATATGAGCGCTAAGTAAACGCGCACATGAATTTTGAGCACGCGCCTGTGAACGACTGTGTGTGTGTGTGTGTGTGTGTGTGTGTGTGTGTGTGTTTGCGCGCGCGCGCGTGTGTTTGTGTGTGAGGGGGGCGGGAGTGGACTTTGAGTAAGCCTGTGAACTTGTGTGAGAGAGAGTGAGAGAGAGAGAGGGGGGAACCTCCATATGTTACAAATAATACAGCTACATTACAATGACTTATTAATGGCTACATTTCACACAGAAGATGTTAAACATATAGACACAGTGCACCACTGTTTATCATATGAATTACTGAGTTGGAACTGTCAGCCATCATTTAAATTCCTATTTAAAACTGTTGGGCCGCCTACACTTTTGGAGGTCACCAACTCAATAGTCCCACACACCAAGGTTTGGGCAGTGAGTGTTTTGTGCATATCTGCTGCTGCTATGTACTGGATAGCTACGTTAGACAAAACTAAACTGTATATAAAACAATAGAGATTACACTAGTTTTAATAACATCCACTAAGAGTAAGATTGTCTTGTTAGATTGAGCAACCTTAGGTTCAGTTGGCTTAAACATGTTATTTACATATGTAAATAAATGTCAGGAAACTTATCTCCCTCAGTGACTGTGGGCCAGCGTACCTCCTCAATAACAATAATAAAGAGTTTGAGAATATCCATCTGAAGTTTCTCTAAACCTGCAAACCTTTCGAACAAGTCCTTAAGCTAAAATTGATCCGTAGGACTGTTTTCTGGAGACCAAACATAAAATACAGTAAACTATAACATTTGGCAAAAAAAAAAGAATAAACTATGTACATGAAACAGGATTCACAAAACATTATATAGAACAAGTATTAGAAAAGAATGCTTTCTAGTTAGACTGGAGGCCTCTTCAGATATCTGTCGTTACAAAGGGGAGGCAGCAAAATGAAGGGAGTCAGGGATTCATAATATGCAGCGAGAAGCTTCAGGACACTCCCAAGGGGGCGAACAGGGTAACCATGTTGAGAAAACAATGACGTGGATTCCAATCATGTCTTAACACTGTCCATTCAAAAGTAAGTGATATATCGCTGTAGAAACTGGACCATCCTACATGAGTACTAACTGCTGTTGTAAATATATGTTGATATTTAAAACAAGTCTTTTTCCTCTTCAGTTATTCTGACAACCTGCCAATAAGAAACTCTATTCTCTCGACAAGCGGTCTTGTCTCCAAGGAACAAGTTCAAAGGCTTATGCAAACTCAGAAAACCGCTGCCAAATGGGACAGCAAGGCTATCTTGCTGGAAGTCTTCATAAGCAGTCTTTTCTCTGACCTTCCCTATCAGATCTAAAAAGTATGTGATGTACTCAGATGATTAAAAAAATGGAGGTGCTGGAAGAAACCAAAAATTTATTTGGAGATGGAAACAAAAAGTCTGCTTGTTTTCTAATGGTCAGTACCTAAAAGAAAACCAAAACCATAAGCAAGGAAAGTAAGGGGATTTCCAAGTGATTTGCAAAATTTTCCCAAAATTTCAGTTTCCTAGCTATCTGTTGCTGTTCTACAAACACATCATCTATCCAACAAAAACCATGTGACTAAATTAATGCAAGTATGTGGGAAAATAATGTATTTTAGAGAGGGACTCAATCGTTTAGGCAATGTGAGTGTACATAGCATCAAGGCCTGGGTGTAAAATCTTGAGAGTGGACAGTGAAACCAGTGTAAATGTTGTTTCCATGCAACCCCACATCAGAAACAGAAACAGAAACAGATGTTCTGGTTCTCACATTCACAGTCGCCATCTGGAGCTGTGTCAAACTTCAAACCAAAAACCTAAAATCTAGATTTCTAACAATGGAGAATAGAAGAACAATCTTTTACAACAAGATGCTTGTTCTTCCTTGGACATTAACCTCACTGTAATACGATCATTGAGAATCAATGTGCCCAACAGAGGGCCCTCTGTGTCCAGATTCTTCATGGGGCCAGTGACATTTTAAAGCCATTAGCCATTAGAAATATGCTAAGTGGCTGAGCCACTCTCTGATGATACGATGTTCTAAACATGTAGAGGCTGACAAATCTTTAAAACATTTTCTCAGTTGTGTGGTTTCCCATTTTTGCACTTTCACGGGTTTTGGGATTGTACAGAGGAAGGTTGTTACATCATCTCTGGGAATTTCCACCCCTAACATAAGTCTGACCTATGAGCAATCCTTGTGACCAGTGTAATAATAACTGAATGGCATCATGGACCTTAAGTACATAGTTGTAGTCTTTACTCTAACAGTCTGACCACTGTTAGCTCTGAAACATGCATTTACACATTACCCCAGTTGTTGTCGCCTAGCATAAACACTAACACTGTATAATCTACAAACAGTTAAACAATTGTTCAGCTGTGGACAACAATACACACTTTAAGAGCATGTGTATCCATGTCGTCCGGTCAAGCTTTCATCACTCCTCCCTGTTCCCATCTAATGTGTAATGGAATGTGTATGCCTATGCTTACATATGACGCCTTGTGATGTTCTTCAGGGAGATTCAGATTCCAGCTGTCATGGCTTCATTTCCTTTCGTTTAAATGACACATGTATATTTATTGTATTTAGTTTTTTGTCTTGTTTCTGAACATTTGTTTCCTTTAACATTATCTTGGGGTTACTTATGTATTTGTAAGATGTGGCTGTTAAATTCTACTTGACACTTAATTGTTCACATTTTCCAGCAGACATAAAGATTTTTTTTCAGCTTCATAAATATAGTACATGTTCCTAACATTCAACACAACCACACTTTAAATGAACAAATAAAGTGGTCTATAATCTAAAGAGACTACTGAAAAATCAAATGTTTCAAATGAAAAAACAAATACCAACTATTTTTAGAGTTGTTAATTTCTAGGTGTTTGTTGTTTTAGGTTTTCTTTTGATAAACCACATTTCTTTATGCTTCCACCACTCGTAATGGACAACAGCATAGAAACACATCGACTGAAGCACATGCAGGAACCAGATAAGAAACAGGAAATGTCCAATTAAAAAGGATATTGTAGGGACTTGATGAACAGCCACGATTCTAGCCAGGAAGAGTGCCTCGCAAATCACAGCCTAAACATAAACGTTAGTGCCACTAACGGAAATGTTTTGTGATAAATGACAAAGTGTCGCAGCGTGTGCTGCTGATCCTCTCTCTTATCTGATGGCGCTTGTTCAAGTTGTTCATGAACTGTCTCTTCCTCTACCCCAAACCATTCATTTTGAATTTTTGTCTTTTCTAAATACCCAAAGGAAAATCATGTTTGCATTAGTATGCAACCAATATCAGAGAGCCACAGCAATTATAGTATGAAAATATTAAGAGGGAGGGCACACTATGAACAGCTCTTAAAGACACCCACATCTGCTCAAAATACACATTAAACATCAGCAAGAATTTAGCCTGCAACAGATACAATTTCTCAATATATCTGGGTCAGGTCATGCCTTTAATACTGTCCAAGTTGGAATCGATTCCGCCAAATGATCCTATTGCAAAGCTGTTTGTTTAACTTTCACTCGGTTTCGATATGGAAGTGTTGAGAACCATGTCAAACACACAATAAAGTCATCTGTGCCGTGCTCTATTCATCTATCACATGCATTTGGCTTTCTAACTAGATGCTGGGCCTGCCAGCATGAGGTAAGCGTTGAGGAATCAGCCTCTATCCCCACTCCTCTCTTTACCCCTTTGTTCTCTTTCACCCCCCCCCCCCTCCCTGATTTTCTCTCGGCACTCTGGTCTGTTTTCTCTTGAAATCTGGCCACTGATCTGCAGTGGTTCTCCAGTTGGAAAAGAGGGAGGGGTGGGGATGGCTGTTGAGGGGACTGGACTGCCAAGACAAAGAGCTGTGCTCCCTTTACAGGAACCACATGGTTTTCAGGCAAGAGGGGTTTCACTATAGCTCTGCAGCTGAGGCACAGGAGTATGTCTCTACAGATCTGCCCTCTCCCGCATAGGAGGGCCTCTAATTTGTTTTACAATACACATTGCAACTCTGATTTACTCAGCGCCTCAAGGAGGGGCGAGAAGGGACGTCATGAAAAATTTAATTTCAAATAAAGTGCACTGTAACGATGTCTAATCCACTTTTCATTAACCAAATGTATTACTACACTAAAAAATAACCTGGACCTGATATAGAGAAAATTGTCGGACATATGTTTTAATTTTACGTAAAGTGATACAGAAAAATGTATTTGAGGAAAAGGGGACATGGAGGATGGATTTCAGGGTGGGTCCTGCTTGTTGCGCTAAGGGATTGTGTAGTGTGCAATGATCCAGAGGATAATAAACTGCAAATATGTTTTCCAGACAATTAAAAAAAAAACAACTCCATCCATCCATCCATCCATCCATCCATTAGCTATACCGCTTATCCTTTGCAGGGTCGGGGGGGATAAGCACACACAAACTCACAAAATCTTTCCAGTGCAACATTATGAAGGCCAGCCAAATGCTATTGTGTTACTTTACAGTATATCCCTTCCTACAACCAGGGCCTCATAACGCCCTTGTCGTGTACGCCAGGAAACATGCTGGTTGGAATGTTTTATATCAAGATCCAATGATTACAATTGTTTCTGACTACAACATAGCTCTTGGTGATCTCTGGCTCCCCCACACGTTTAACATTTCTCAGCAACAGACTCACGGAAGTGCTGCACTTGCAAAGGAATATAACCATTGATGAACGGTCACTAGATGGCAGTCTAATGATGCGCCTCATCAGACACCATCAGCTAGCAGTTATACTTCCATAGAAATGTAAACATTGTGTATGTTACCTACCCAATCTATCTCTTTGGCAGAATTAGTTCCTTCTGTTCATATTTTATGTCTGAGCCCTCTCTCCCTTTTCCTCTCCCCCTGTAAGGCATTGCTGTGGTGAGAGAGAGAGAGAGAGAGTGTGAGAGAGAGAGAGAGAGAGAGAGAGGGGGGGGGGGGGGTTTGGGAGTGGGAGATGGGGGGGGGGGATTTGGTACCACCATCCGTATAGTGTATCATAAAACCTCAACGGTGGCAACCACAGCAACCACATTCAATCTCTCCGAGGTCACGTATGTAACGAAGCGCATGGGAAAGCACAATCAAGCGGGGTCGACGCAGACTCGTTTCTCATATGGGATTCCTGTTTCTCACATTTACTTTGAGTGAGCCATTATCATTCGGGGGATTGGGAATGGATCACATCTGGGCAGGGGCCTTCACTCACTCTAATCTAAACCGTGAGGAAAAAACTCATTCTCATTCCTCACGCCAAATACATAGCCGAACTAACAGAGACATGGGCCATTATGTTAACTGCAACGATGGGCCAGCAAGAAGAATGGTTAAAAGGCAGATCTTCTGATATTATTTATATACATGCAATCGATAGTATACACAGACATATCTTAAATTTGAACATAAAACGGTTTTAATCATACCGCTATATTCAAGTTAATAGAATTATTTTATTGTTGTAAAATAATTAAGTACAATGTAGCTAGATTACCTGTTTGATATTACTGTACTTTTGCCAACTCTCTCCAGTACAGTGCAACCAGTGGTTCACCAGCCAACAGCACATAAGCAAAACTATTGGTTGTGTCGCGGTTAGATAAACCACAGCATTTACAATGCTTCAGGACTTTAGGGAAGGTTACGTGGTAATCCTCTGTTTGTGCGTCCTTTAAACATGGAGATTGGCCGTCTTGCTGTGGTTTAATTTTAGCCTGTTTGTTTTGGGCCCTCTCCAGGCTGCACTGCAGATGGACACATTCTCACAGAGTTACTCAGCCTGGAGCTTTTTCCTGCTTTCCCCCTGGTAGGGGTCTGGGGCTGGGGCTCAGGGTCCTGGGGGCCACGACCACGCTTATACCTCCTAGACCCGGCGGGCGCGCTAGCCTGCCAAGACGTAATTGTGATGTCTGGCTCACTGTCCCTGTACCCTGGTGCTTTTCTCGCTGTTCTGCTTGTTTTCCAGTTTTGTTCAACCAATTGTTCCTGTTTTTCCTCCAAGTGTTTATGCCACTGCCAACCCTGTAAGCAGTTCAGTGGGACTCATATTAATATTTCACTAACCGACCACCTCAAGGTTGTCAGGCAAAACATCATAAATAAATGATTAGAAGAGCTTGACGGCTAGTAGAGCCCCCGTGCTGGTTCCAAAGTAAGGATTAGCATGGTAAAGCAGCCCAGCTAGAGGGACCGGCCCTCTGCCATGTCCCCTGGGGCCCCGGTGGCAACACCGAGGAGAACAGAGGGACTAATGGTACCGCTTCTCACAGATGATTAGATCCCAGCTTGTAACCTTTGTATCGGAGACATATCTTTGACCGGAACACAGGATAGCTTTCTAAGGGTCAAGGAGGGGAGACGGTAAGATAAGCTGGCTCTGGAGACAGCTCATTGATTTGCTACAGTGCATGTTGATGTCCCGAGACTGGAAGGTACAGTACATAGGGTCTGGGCCCTGGGAAGGAGTGAGCAATTACGCTGTAGACACCAGATACCCAAAGGCCCATCGTTAGGTTATGGAGACCATTGAAACCTAATAGTTAGCAGCGCCACAACCCATCTGGCCAGAGGACAGCTGCCGAGGCCTGATTTGATGCATGTAGAAGCTCACCTTCTCTGTCCACAGATCAAGGCAAGCAATCTTTGAACCCGAACCTGCGTTCCGCATACGGCCACCCACTTAATACCCTGCTGATCGGGCCAAAGGCAAGACAGATCAGCAATTACCTTGTTAAAGGGAAAGGGTGGAAGGGTCCGTTTTGTCGACTCGGCAGGGTATTGAACGGCCTGGTGACCCCTTCCCCCTCTTCCCAGGCCTCCTGGGCACCATTAACGGTCAGAGAGGGGGGCACTTCCAAGGGTGGAGAATACAGCATCTGGAAGGCATTATGCTAGTGCTGCCCAAGGGTGAGACAGGGGGGAGCGCCAAGGAGTACTGTGTGTTTCTGTGTGTGTGTGTGTGTGTGTGTGTGTGTGTGTGTATGTATGTGTGTGTGTGTATTTGCGTGTCCCATGGTTTAATTACGTTGTTATTGTGTGAGTCAGGGTACGAACGCAGATGTTTTTTTTGAGAAAGACTTGTAAAGTGAGAAGTAGTGGCAGAAAGGTTGGAAAATAAGAGATGAGAGGAGTAGAGATACGCACAGGAGGACACGGCCAATATACATAGGATGGGAAGTGTGTGAGTGAGCATGCTCTGTGTGAGCCTTTGTTCATGCGACTCATTGGGAGACTGGGTATTTCACTGGGGGGGAGGGGGAGGGCAGGATGTAGAGACCCAGCGACTTGGCAACAGAACACTTCCATCTGGGCCTGGCCTACAACAAGATGGCTTTGTCTGTGGGAGAGCCCTGGCTGGACCCTCCCTCGCCCCCACCTAGGCCTGGTGGTGCCTCGGGCACTCTACACCAGGTGCTGCCCTCTCCATCAGGCTCTCAGCCCAGCGACCCAGCGACCCAGCGGCCGAGCGGCCCAGCGGCCCAGCGGCCAGGACTGCGTAGGCCAGGGGGACTGAAATCAGCTCCCTCCCAGCAGGCTTGACTGCTTGCCTGACCTTCACAGAGACACAGAGCAGGTCGCCCCCCCCCCCCCCCCCCAACCTCCCCTGTAATCAGCGGCACACTTAGATCAGCCGGTGGCTCAGCTGATGGCCAGGGAGCAGCGTGTGACGCAACAGGTTACACAGGACACTTTATACAGCTCTCACCGATTAGCTGACGCCACGTTTACGGAGAGACCACGTTGGCTGTAAAGGCAACAGACAATATCTGGTTTGTTGCAGGGCTTACGTTGTCAGCCATAAAGGAGAAGGGGGCCCCCGGGGTGAAGCCGAGCATTCTGGGGCCTGATCCTTATCTCAACCCATAGATCAGCGGGGTTCAGGGGCAAAGACCAAGTCACAAAGCGGTCACTTAACCCAACAAATGAAAAGCAGAGCGTTTTCGCGGCCAACTTTGGAGCCGCCCACACACACACTTTGCAATTTTGTGATATTTTCCTGGCTGTGCTGTTTTCACATCCCCAACCCCCCTGTGCCAGAGCCCTCTCTATAATGTGCACACACGCTGTGCCGGGCCAGGAGCCTCAGGCACGCTTTAAGCAGCCACTGGATGGTCCTCCAACTCTCACCCCCACCCCCACTCCCAAATTGCAAGTAATTCAGCCCCCTCCATAGTCCTTTACCCCCCAAGTCCTCTGCTGCTATATGTCCCTCTCCTCCTCCTCCTCCTCCTCCTCCTCCTCCTCCTCCGTCCTCCTCTGTAACCCCCCACCCTGCCATCACTGGGCTGTTATTCAGCAGGCATTTCACAGACCCTCCCTCGGAGACCGGTGACCTCATCAGCGGGCAGGAAGTCAGGGGGCTCATGTTGCTCTTCTGAGAGTAATCCCACACTTCCCTGCATAGCTTGATCATGGAGGAGGGGGAGGGGGAGGGGTGGCCGTGAGTGTGTGGAGGCCCCTCGCTCGCTTCGTTCTCAGTTAGTGGACCGAGCCACGTCGTCCTCGTCATCTTCACTGACATCGTTGACGTCCAGCGTTCACATGACCAAAGGCAGTGCACGTCGCCATTTTGGAGTCAGAACAAAGCAGTCTCAATTGGAAGGTCTAGCGAGAGCCAGGTGTTGAAACTCACAGGCTAAGCCGCTACGTGGCAGTGGAACAATGTGGTGGGCGGGAGAGGAACGACGGAGGCGCATCGGGAGGAGTCCATGATTGTTTTATCTTTGTGGCAGCTCGACTTTTTCGTGTCAGGAAACCATGGATATTCAGGGAACACAAACAGTCGATGGTGTGACGAACGTTTGCCTGATGAGGTGGATGACCCTGACTGTTTGCTGGCCTCTTCCTGTTGGAGCCCCATCGCTTCGGGCGGTGACATCATGTGGACAAGCAGCCAACGCTGATTCAACAGCTCCTGCAACTTGCCTGGACCACGCCCGCCTGAGGTTTTAACATCACGGTTGGGTGGAAGTGATTGAATAGTTAGCTGTTTCAACACAATGTTGACGAGTCAACATCACCCCTATCGAGAAGCGCTGCGTTTCAACAATTGAAAACATGTTTGTTCCAAGGAAAACGTGTCGGTGGTGACTAGATAAACAGCTACAGCAGGCTTGATGCTTTGCCTTCAAATGTAGAGCTGTGCAAAATGACCTTATAAATCCATATCCTGTCGTCAATCGTAGTTGTCGTGTAACATACATAAGCAGTGCAGCGCTGGCAGGATGCCAAAGCATTACCAAGCACAGCCAGCTCACACATGCACGGGCCATTTTGCAACACACCTTGTTCAGAATTTAGACAAGTCAAACTTACATGCGGAATTTTATTACATGAAAACACCAAAGACCCAAGTTAACTGCACCAAACAAAAACACCCACACAAACAGGTCTCTCAATTCCCAGGAACACCTGCCTGTCCCAACATCTCCAGGGTAATCGGGAGGGAGAGTTGTGACACGTTGGTTTAACAGCAGGCCCTGGTTTGTGCTGACGGTGCAGAAACACACACTTCACTTCCAGAGGGGCGCGCCTCAGCTTGGCCACTCCCGGCCCACACAGCACAAAGGCACCAACGGAGCCAGGAAGCCTACAGCAGTCCCCTGCGAAAAAGGAACAGAAGAACGACGAAAAAGAAACGACGGGCAATGCGTTGGTAATGGGACTTTGCAGCCATGCAGCTCAGCTCAACCCTTTTCATGGCTGCAGGGACATTGGTGGGCTGTGCCCAGATGTGAGGGAGACGTGCTGGATGAACAGTCAGATTTATTGCGTGTGTGTGTGTGTGTGTGTGTCTGTGTCAGAGAGAGAGAGAGAGAGAGAGAGAGAGAGAGAGAGGCAGACAGACAGACAGACAGACAGAGAGAGAGAGAGATGGGGGGGGTCTTCATTTATTCAGGCCTTGTGAACAAAATAGTAGTGCTTTTAGGCACTTTTTCAACGACTAGATCAGTGACTCCGACATGCTACGATCATTTGCATTCCCACCCTGGAGCACAAGAGAGCACACAGACACGGGCAAGGAAATCAATGTGGATGGGTTTCAAACACGTTAGTCAGAAAAAGAGAAAGAGCAACCGAAAGGAGCGAGACATGCAAATTGCTCGGATACAAAAACTCAGTGATAAGAAGACGCAATATAGCAGTGAGTATGTGTTCTAGGAAGTGAATGTCATCAGTCCTTATCACAATCAGGCTTTTCTGTATTGCATGTACAAGTCCATGTGGAGGCTCCCCCCTGACTCTGTGCCCCCCATTCATACTCGAGTGAAACAGAATGTTCTCGAGAGAGAAAGAGAGAGAGAGAGACAGCAGTGAGGACTGGGAGGACACTCACAGATAAACTCTGAGCTTTCACAATGAGAACATTCAGATCTCCACTAACTCACCACCCCACGGTCCAAGATGGGGCCTCTAGTCAGCCCCGGGCAGAAGCAGTGAGTACGGCGTGTTTTTTTCTCACTGGATAAAATCGAGTACATTTTTTTGCTGCCAAACCATGTCTTTTGTCGTCTAATAACATTAGATTTAAGAGGAACGGAAGCACTCCAATAAAACTAGGTCAAGCAAAATGGTGCAACTGATAAAGAGGTTTCCAACTACTACAGGAACACAAGAAAGACTATCTGGGTTAGCTCTCATGGTAGTGCTCATCAGGAGAGGAAGAGCACGAAGCAGGGCATGTGAACGTGAGAAGTAGGGGAGTAGAGCAGATAAGTGAAGGTCTTCGGGTGTCTGGCTTCTCTGGGGGTCACAGAGGTCACCCTGAGTAGTGGAAAGGTAGAGCGCTACAGGTCACTGCAACGTCTGTGGGAAGAATTGAAATAGTTTCAGGTCTGTTTGAGATCATTGAAGTGGGTCCCTCCGTTGGTGGAGTGTTTCGGTTGCGGGTGGGGGCAGGGGGTGGCGGGGGGGGGGGGGGGGGGGGGGGGGGGGGGAGGGGGGGGGGAGAGAGAGAGAGAGAGAGAGAGAGTGAGAGAGAGAGAGAGAGAGAGAGAGTGGGGAGAGAGAGAGAGAGAGAGAGAGAGAGGGAGAGAGAGGGAGGCCGGCTAAGGAAAAGAAGGAGAGCGGGGTGGTGAGAGTCGGTGCCTGGGCAGGTCTGGTTCCCATTAGACTAGAGGCCCGGGGGTCAGTTTGTTTGTACAGCCAGAGCGTCCCAGAGGAGTACAGAAGCAGGACGACGTTGCTCCTCCCCACTGGGCCGCCCCAGAGGGAATATCGGCTGCAGTGCTTCTCTCTCTCTCTCTCCCTCCCTCTCTCTCTCTCTCTCTCTCTCTCTCTCTCTCTCTCTCTCTCTCTCTCTCTCTCTCTCTCTCTCTCTCCCTCTTTCCCACCCACCCGTTTGGACCAAACTCCAAACGGGTCCTCAGAACTGTTTACGGATGTTCTCTGTTTATGTGCTATTCATGAGAGCTGAGCCGAGAGTTCCTGTCAGGGCTCATGGCCCGACAGTCCCAGAAACTCTGCCCTTTCATAGACATGTGATCCACCTGCGAACCTAGCCTTATTATTATTATCAGCCTAATTGTCTGTACTGGGCATGTGCAGACAGGCCTATTGCTCACATAGGTGGGGTTACTTCAGATCAACATGCTTAAACAGAATCACAGGCCAATCAATCGAACACTTATACATCATCATCATCAAACAAACACAACCCAACTTCTTGTGTAACTCCGTTTTACTTTTTCTCAGTTTAACGGTTGCAGAGTCTGTTTCCCCTGCTCCCATTTCGTCTCTGCTCCTTCCACTGCTCTTGCTCCTCTGGTGCCTTTGCCTTTGGTGACACTGGTCCGCTCACTGTTTATGACATTCCTCCCTGTTTGACGGCGGCCTCAGTCTGCGAGGGAGGAATGACCGTATGGCACCACGCTTGATTGCGGCAATAAACTGGTAACGACACAATGACCACATGCAGTGGCACTAATGGGTAACTAAAACCGAAGGAGGGATTGAAGCGGTACGACTTTGACGCCTCGGTGGCGCAACAGACAGGGCCATATACCGGAGGGGGACAGATTGGAAGCGGAGGGGACACCTGGTGATGCCGCGCTCAAACTGTGGGGAAAGTAATTCCTCTACCCCATCGGTCAGGACTGCAGGGGGATGGAGAGGGGTGGGGGTGGGGAGGAGAATGGGGAAGAGGATGGCGTTTCAGAACCGTTGCTCTGTTTGGAGCGGCTGGGGAGTGGAACTGTGATTTATGAAAACTGCACTCCAACATTTCCTGGAATCCGGAGCGGTTCGTGTTGGGGGTGGGGGTGGGGGTGGGGTGGGGTGGGGGGTGGGGGGGGGGTTCATTGGAGGTTAGAGGGTGAGTATAGTCCGAGGCCATATTTTACAGTGGGCGTTAAATCCATTCACCTCCAGATGGACTAAAGATTGAAGCAAAAAAAAATCATCGTCCTCTTGCACATTTCGTTGAGTTAGAGATTCTGTCTTTGTCCCCACAGGACAGTTCTGTTTCTATAAGTCGGGAAATAAATGTA
Organism: Galaxias olidus; assembly: GCA_026901105.3. Taxonomy (NCBI): domain Eukaryota; kingdom Metazoa; phylum Chordata; class Actinopteri; order Galaxiiformes; family Galaxiidae; genus Galaxias; species Galaxias olidus. Next base: position 181,223 of record JAPMUY010003892.1, read on the forward strand.
GGCCGTGAACTGTTATCAGAACTTACATTTATTAGTTTGGATCAATGTGTGCGTGATTAGGTAACTAGGACTGACTCTGCTCAACGGAACCCAACAGAAAAGAGGGAGAATAGCAACCCATTTGTCAGGAGTGACAAGAAGGTGCAGATGTAGCCAAAAACAAATGCAATACAGTGAAATAACACTTTCTATTGGGCTGCTGTTTGAATGAACGCTTCAGCGTGTTCATTATATATTTTCACATTCAACTGTGTGTGTGTTTTCTGCATGTTTGTGTGTGCAAGTATTATGCTACAATGGACGCATTCACAGTTGCCTTTATGGATGTTTTTTAGTAACCATTTGAAGCAGTTTCTCAATCACTCAAAAAATATCCAAGAAGTAAGTTAGTCAGCAGAAATGACTCATACGAAAATGAGAACAAACCTTTCTGAAAGCACTCACACAGTCCACAACAATTACGGGCAAGAAAAAAAGTACTGTGGCTGTTTCAATTCAAAGCAGATCTTTTTGTCCAACCTTATTAAAGCCAATCTGCTTTCTATTAGGGTGATTAGTGATTAGCGTTAGCCATAGGAGAAGAGTTTGTGTGAGCTGTTAATTTAACCCAGCTCTCTTTTGGCTTGGCCAGCGCCATATTCGTCACTTTATGGAGCATTCTTCATGTGGCAGCTGCAGTGTTGCCAAACTTTTAAGATAAACACTTGGGCCATTCCAGGATTACAACTTTGTTCATGGTCACGGAACGCATCAATTCCCTGACAGGCGGAAACACATACACACACACACACACACACACACACACACACACACACACACACACACACACACACACACACACACACACACACACACACACACACACACACACACACACACACACACACACACACACACACACACACACACACACACACACACCTCTCCTGCTGTCAAACTGGTTGACTCTGAGGCTAAACAGGCTACGTTTGGATGAAAAGACAAAATGTGAATCCCGTCTTTAATAACACCCATCCCCCCCTCATCCATCATCCGTGCTTCGGAAAGTTCCCATCATTTTATAGGGATTGACTGCTCAGCCCATAAGTTTTTTTTCATTTTGGACATTCACCCAGCCTTTCAATAGAACAGGGGTTTGTATCTGCTTGCCTGGTCAGACGTGTGTTTTCCTTGTCTAAGAGCGTGACTGACTCACATCTGTAGGCACGGCCCTACCAGCTGGGAGACGGGAGTGAGGTCACAGCCGTCACCGTATGACCCCGTCACACACAAGCGTATTCGGGGCAGACAGACCCATTTGACGCAATGACTCCCATCAAATCGTCCAGCAAGAGCTCAAATATGAGACTGCACGCTTTGGCCATCCGTCTCAATCTGTTTAAGCCGCGTTGGCTCGCGCTGAGACTTTTGAAGGGTGAAAGTAACGACTGGTCTAAGTCAAGTTCCCTGATGGTTTCAAGTTGGAAAATGATGGAGAGGTGCTATCAGTTGTACAGCATGTCTGTGGAATTGAGTGGGGGTTTAATATGCCCTTGTTTGTTGACATTATTTCTGTTTACAAAGTGGGGTTCTGTATGTGAACAAACCAACTCCCTTCCAAAGCCCTACATTCTCAATAAGCGTCCTTGTCCTTTTCTTTAATTATCCGGATTATTGCCATTTTGATTGGCTGTGGCCACTGTGTTCTTTTCAGATTGGATGTGGCCAGTGAGGTCATAACGTAATTATGGCACAGCTGTATCAACATCACCAAGCTTGGTCAAAACTCCTTTTCCTTCCACATCTTGAACCCCTAACATCCCCCCCCTTCTGCACACTACAACCTTGTCCTTCCTACCCACGGCTCAGGCTCAACAGCTTTGGAGGTCACGGCAGAGTGACAGCGAGCGGAGGCGGCAGCAGACGACAAACAGACCCCACGTTTGATGTGTTCACCTCAAGGAGGAAGGCTGAGGAGGGACGATCGGGCCACCTTGTGAAAACCGAACTGAGAGAGCATTTCTGTTGGCTTTAAAAATAGCTTTGGCACGGAGACGGAGAAGGAGATATGGAACACTAACAATGGCGTGCGATCCAAAAGCATGCTCAAGACATGTCCTCCCTCACGCCGACGATTGCATAAGCCAAAGGGGAAATCAAAAAGAGGAGGACTGTTTCTCGCCTGATAGGAAGGCCTTCTGTTAGGGGGGGGGGGGGGGGGGGGGGGGCCTCGGTGGAAAGGGGTCTAAGGGACTGGAGGTGTTCCTGCTGGAGCCAAAAATAAACAAAGGAGACGGAAGTGAGACGGTGAAGGGGAAGAATGTCTGGGAGTTTAGATCAAAGCCCCGGCTCCCCACTGGTGTGCGGAGCTAAACGGTAGGGGAACTGTCACTGCACGGTCAACAAACCCACGCGGGTCGCTCTCGATTTCAAAGGTGATTTAAAAATAACAGAACGCCCAAGTTCTGGTCCCACAATGTGCCCTTTCATAATGGAACGCTGACTTAGGCCCACAGAAGCCGAATGGGAGTGCAAGCAAAACCAAAAGCTCTGCAACCACAAATTGAGGATCAGAGTAGTTTAGAACCTCAACTTTCCCGAGTAGTCATTGTCTAGACTGGGTGATTGTCTGGTCCCTGTACAGTCCTGCTGGGTGTCTGTCTGGCTCTCTAGATAGTGGCCCTTCAGGCTGTGTCGTGATGGTGTGAGATTTAAACCCTTGCTACCTCCGTGTCGTATCCTCTCACTCCCTTTGTACATTTTTAGGATATAGACATTTTACCACCCTGTCGCACTCTCTGTCATGTTACGCACAAACTACTGTCTTTGCCGTCCGTAACCCACTTCAACGTCTCCTTTTCCTCCCCTTCTTCCTGGAGTGTAGCTGAAGCTGTTAAGCAGAGCCGCAGCAGTGACTGAGGCTCGTTTCGCCAAAGTAGATAAAAGCTTTCCAAATGGCCTGACCCTGATCTTCCTTATCAGATGACCCTCGACACTGGCCCCAGCCCTCGACAATGCACTTCTCCCGGCAGACCATACAAGATAAGACGGGGCGAGGGGAACAATGCGCGTGTTTGACGCATGTGTCGGCGCGTACACTTTTTTTGCAACCACACTCGCGTAAACAGATACAACACGCTCTGCCTGTCACAGGCACAGTTTGCAGTCTGCGTGCAAACTCCTCGAGGTGGGATTCCAATGGGCGCACGCTTGACCTGCTGGCGGAAAGCTTATTTTACCCTCTACTGACCAACTTCACTTCACTTCCTTTACTCATCTGCTTGCACTCATCCATCCTTCCCTCTATTTTCTTCCCGTGACATTTTCTTTTCATCACACACTGTGGCCTCTTTCTCATCACACATCGACTCCGCCACCCCCCTTTCTCTCTAAACGTCCTTTTCTAGCCAATTTGCCCTCAAATGTCCAAGCTAGCAACAGCCTGGATGGCTGCTTCCAGAGGCACAAGCCTGTCTTCTTCTGCTGTCGTGCTGAGCAAATACTGTAGAACATCTGTGCTCCAATTTTCCTCTTTTTACCTGATTAAGCATTTGGTAATCACTGAAACGACTGGCCACGCTGCTAATAACAGGGTCAAGGAGCACGAGCATATGTTGTGCAGTTGACTATGGAGGCTCACAGAATAGACTATCACATGACAACCCGATGCAGCCATAAGACAATACATTGAAGGGCGTGTGCCTATGGGCTATTTTTACGGCACTTCCCCAAGAAAACAGTTGATGTGGTAAATAACTGGTTTGTGACTAATACTAAAGTGAAAAGAGGGCTAACTTACCAGAAATGAATCAAAGGTCACTCAGAACACACTTTGTGCCTCATTCCCTTTGACAAGAAAATATATGCACATTTACTTTTGATATGACACCCACAAACACCTTCTCTGAGGATACTGATTCAACTCTCTTAGCTCTGTCGTATGAACTTGTACCTAGTTCAAAGATGTAGCGTGACATGTCAGGGTTGGGTTTCTTTGTTAACCACAAGCATGATCACAGATTGCTGCTACATGGTTCCAAGTCAAAATAAGAACTTATACCCTCAGTCTGCATCTGTGGCTGTCACCTTTGTCGGGTAAATAGCGACCGCCAACTGTTTTGATGCTGGGCTTCGATAAAGGGGCCTCTCTTCTGACCATGTACAATAGGCCACCTGAACAGGTGACAATAGAAGCTGACAGGGCTTGTCACTGCTCACATAAGTAGTAATCCTCATGAAAACATTGTTCTCTCTGCAATAATGTTAATGGACTTAGAAGGTAATCATGGACCCGTGGATTAGAATGTGTTTTTACAGGGGGGACTCGAGCAAGGCTCTCTAAACGCAGGACTAATCTGCAGGAAGCCACTAAACGCACAGCTCCCCTCTACCATCGTAGCCCACCTCACCCCTCCCTCGCCGCGGAACTGTTGGGACTTCCCTGCCCTCCTCGTCACTCCTCCGCTCGGTGGACGAGAGATGACGAACGACTTATACTACAATGACACGAAACACAATAGAGATTGAGCCCCAATGCTCTTAAGTACAGTCGGAAAACAAGCGGGCATACAGAAGTGAACCATGGGAACAACCTTTTCACCCATGGTGGCTATAATAATAAGGTAACACTATATTCCTGTGAGAGACTCCTGGGCAGTGTGGGTGGAGCTCTGTACTACTGGGGGAACTCTGGGATCCACCGGGCCTCAGAGACACTTCTACCAATGGGGATTTCTGAAAGGAAAATAAATACAGAGCTGCCATAGAGTCAGAGACATCCCACCCACACAGCTCAACAGCCATACTTACCACATTAAGAGAATACACAGGAAGTGGTGGCTAGGGCACAAAATAAAAATAAAACCAATGTGCTCTTTAGACACGTTTTTGTTTGTGTTGCCTCAGCTACATTACTGAGCTTGCTAAGTGTGAAGATAGTGTCCCTGTTTATTAACACAGGATACGTTTTTAAAAACCGCAATGCAGCGCTTGTACCTCTTGGATTCATACAATATAAGCATGAACATTTAAGAGACTGCTTACAGAAGCCTTGTTGAAAGTGTTTTACCATTAATATGTGCACATGGTATTGGTATCAAAAATAGACCACATCTTTAAGTCTAGAATAAGACACATGGCCAGTAATATTATTGGAAAATAGTAGAAACAACTGGGATGTAGATATAAAACGCGAAAGTGAAACAAAAGGTTCGATTTGTGTCTTATCCTGTTATCCTGCTATCACCTTTTTAAGGAATTAATAAAACTGTCCTTGGCTACAGAGCTGCTGCATCAACCAAAGACATTTACAAACATTTACATTTTCATTTATTTCATACAAAATGTAATAACTTTGCTAAATTCATAAAGACCATTCACACTGGAACCATGTCCATTCTTGTTGTCTGTACTGTACATGTTGTGTAATGTAGTTGCATTTGCTTGTGATTTAACATGACGTGTTTTAACAAACCTGTGAAGCCAAAGGCAAATTTCCACATTTGGGGATAATGAAGATTATTATTATTAACCACTTATAAATGGCTTGTACACTAATGCTGGTGTAATGGCCTTGACTCTAAACATACACTATTGTGTAAATGGAACTCAAACAGTTTTTTTGTGCGAACAGACAGTGTGACCTGAATATGGACAATGAGACAAACCCCACACTACAATAAAATGATCAAATGCCGCCGGATTTGGAGTTCCATTGTGCGGAAAAGGGGAAACTAGATGCGGGGCCAAGATAAGCGGTAAGTTAACACTATTGCTCTGAAGCTGAGACGAGGGGGGCGGGGGGGCAGCTTTAGTCTCCTAACCTGTGAACAACAGAGACATGTGGCGTGGCCAAGCTCTAATGGCTGATTGAGAGAGAAGAGAGGTCAGATCAGCCACGCTGACTCCAGGCGCCACTGTTTACTCTGTCCGCCGAGGGTTCTGAGAAAAACAAGCCTCGGCGGAGTGAAGCTCTCCTCTGTCACCGGCCCCCTTTTTCCTGGCTGTCTCGACTGAGTGGATCACACAGGGCCCCAGGTTAACAACAGCTAATGGCACAGGTTTTAGGGATTCGGTCCCCTAAGAGACTAGATACAGCTGTTAGCCCTTGCCCCAGGGGATGGGACTGCCTGTTATTCTAAAATGCATAACGGTATTGATCAAATTTCCAAAGAGGGGAATAAAATTCAGATGATTGGGGGGGGGGGGGGGCGTCCCCGCCGGGGCTGGATATTTACGCTGCAGTGTCAGGGACAGAAAGACAGGGAAGCCAGGGAAATCCCCCCGCCCTCCCTCCCTCCCCATTGATTTTAGGATCCATGCAGCTCATTGACCATTCTCAGAATGTCCTATTTATGAAATGGCACAACTTTCGTACAACATAAAGGGCACATTAGACCATCACAATGTGACTATGTCCTACAGCACATGTCATATGACCTCTCTAATATAAACAACGTGCTCACACAACTACTTGAGCAGCAGTAGGCCCTAGAGGAGAGGAAAGCATACCTCAATGGTAACGCCTGTCACTATACCAAAATTAAAATAGACTTAAGGAGTAAATAACAAGCAACATAAGTCGGATGTGAGACCCTTCCTGACCAGTTCTTTTAATAGGTCTGCAAATGTCAACGTGAACACATTTCCTTTGCCCTTTGACCTAGACTGCAGTCCTCTGAGATCGCACGTTTTGTTTGGCCCCTCAGGTTTGTATCACAGCACTGTGCTGCACACATGCTCTGAAAAATAATGACACTAATTTAATTTCTTCTATTTTTGAGCAGGGGTCTGAGCTTTGGCAAAACAGTGAGGCCTGGGATTTCATCTGTCCACTGATGTAACTGTCTACTTTTCCTAGCAAATGCACATCTGCCTAAAAAAAAACATGCATAAAAAAACAAATGTCACAATTACTGACAATGTGGTTACGAATAGTAAAAGGTGAACTTTTCAAGATAGGCTTTTAGGTCCTAGAAATTAGGTTAAATTAGGTTAAAAGTGCATCTTCTAAGGATGGAAAGTCCCCCTCTGCTCTTATGGGGGCCATGAGAACAGCTACAGTTGACTGTTATAATGACTTCCCCAGTGTAAGCTCTAAAAGTAGAATCGAAGGAAACTTTAATACCATTTTGCCTTTTTGGGACTTGAACATTGCGGAAAGACAGAGTACAGAGATGAGCAATACTGTTTCTGGTTTTACTCAATGAAAGGTTTAAACATGTCACTGCCATCTAGACAGTTCCTACTCATCTTGATTCTCGGTCTGCGAACCTGCGAGACTTTCTGTCTCACTTTCGTAAATCAACAAAGGAGATTAAAGCTGGTTCACAGATCGCTTCAAGACAATCAGTGTTCAAAGCGTACGTTTTGGTAAAACATTGAAAGCTGTGCGTTGATTTAATTTAGTTCCTATTTCTCAGTAAGAGAAACCCAGACCTTTCACTATGAGTAGTATCAGGTTATAGTAAAGGGGGGGAAGTAGCTGGTAAATGGAGAAACCAGTCAAACTGATGAGCTAATACAGCCACCAGTTTGACACAGCGGATGTGCCCAGGCAGGAGGGGTATCTGAAACAATGGCCTGATCATTTGTATTTGTTGGGTTACACATCCAGCCACACTCATTAGTCTGCCAAGGGGCCAGGGACAGAGGAGGTAGCGAATAACAGCTGCCAGATGTGGAGAGTCCCGCGAGCCCAGTCACATTCTCACAGACAATGGAATGCTTGTGAGTACCCCGTACAGGAAGTGAGGTCAGGGCTCTTGACCCCTCCCCTGAGCGAAGTGGGAGACACAGCCGTGGGGTTTCACAGTGAAGCTCTGGGCAATTTTTAGTGTGTCCCATCACAAACCCATTGGCAACACACGGTCAGGTCATAAAGCCTGCCAGCCATCTAGAATCACCCACTGTCTACTAAACCGGCTATGGAGAATGACCTGAGAATGGGATGTGGTAAGAAAAAGTGAACAGGTTTGAATGTGAAATTTCGAAAAAGAAATGTATTTGTTTTGCTTCATGAGGAAAATAGTGTAATCAATTATCGTGGGAAACAATTATAATGCAGAATTTTTCAATGGTTTCAGAATTTCCTCACTTTTTCAGTCATGATAGCAAGTGAGGAGGAAGTGATGTAAGCTCCTGGGGGAGGGGTTTTACCAATCATGAGCCTAAAACCTCCCTAAGCACTACTCCCTCAATCTCTCACCACAACAACCAATATGAGTAATGGAAAGACCAGACACACCATCCATCCAAAAAAAAGGGTGTGTCAACCTTTCATTGACATTGAGTTGTCTCATTTGCTATAAGTCATGTGCTGCACAATGATGTGTTCAAGTAATTACTATGATACCCACTGCATCACAGTGCCTAAGCCTGTGAAGATGACTAACATGTCTTGGCTTACCCATTAACTTACTGTAATTATGAACTCACCTAAGGCCATAACATATCAGTATAATTGCTAAAAAATCATAATCAAAAACAAACATAGCATTTTAGGTCTCGAAGGAGCATAACAAATTTAAGTAGACTGCCACAAAATATTCTTAATGTCTTTTTTGAAAGTAAACATTGACATATACATCTTTGGTGTTGTTTAAATATAATCTGTGTTTTATATCATTTAGTTTTATAAGTCCATGACAAGACCGATAAGGACCCCCAGTGATTTAAACAGTTAAGGCTCTCGAGAAGTCACAGGACAGATTTTTAGCCCGTTCATAAAGTGAGGGAGTTGGAATATTAAGTGGATGAAAGCAGCTGGACATCATTTTTTTTTTCTTTGGGTCAATAATACAGAAACCACATCAACCACATCTTTAAGTATAGAAAATAATTTATAATCATCAAATGTAAGCATTGTATTTTTACATGTACAAAATGTTTCGTCTTCGGGCGTTGTTTATTAGGGATCTTTATTATTAGAGCCTAGAATTGACCTATAGTACTAACTTACGTCTACGTGAGCCAGAGACTCAAGCAGAGAAAGTGGGCGCGCGTATTTTGTGCGCGCTACGTTGGATAGCCCGTGGAGTTTTTGTTTAGGAGATAGAGCCAGGACAATCAGACGGTCTCTTGGAATATAACACAAGAGAAAGTATGATCTTTACGAAAAACCTAAGGCATTGTCTGCAAAACCTTTTCGAGTAAAGCTTCACAGAATAATTTTGATTCAGGCAGAGTCGCACAGCTATGGATTTACCAAAGAGAAAGGAAGACTGGTCTCGCTTTAGTCTGAAGTTTTGATTGTCATCGTTGGCGAAATCCCTCTTGATCTGAATAATTGAGCGAAGGGTTTGAACTTTTAAATAACATTCGAAAATTTGCAGACACATGTTAAAACGTATAGAGTAAAGCACTCCCCGGACTGTTTTTTTTATCGATGTGCTGTGTGAAATCGCACATGGGGTAAGTGACCAAGAGCCCGTACTTGTATATTTTTTTGTCTAATTAGCTTGCATGTAAAGCAAGCAGCAATGTAAAAAAATTCTTCTGATCAGTTCGTGTTTTGAGTAAATGAATGGCTTGAAAGCACTGGAACACCAATGATTTGACATAAGGCATCCATCGGGGCTAAAATGTAAAGACACGCGACATTTGGTTTAGAGTGTATGCTTTCCTCATTTCACATAATCGATCAGCCATGCTGTTACAAACATGTTTGTAGGGCTCGGAGATATTTGCAAAGTTTGTGATAGACAATATTCTTATCATGTCATTAATAACTATAATTTGCCTTAAACATTCTTGGTCAATAGGTAGAATAACTTCCCACTAAACGTTTGTTTATGTGTGCACTTGTTTGCGTGGGGTGTTTTCCGTGGGTCACTGCAAAAAATAACTAATAACATGAACAGTGTTAAACATTAACTTCCAGTCGTGACCATAGTTTTTGGACTACATAATGTGTATTGTGATGAGATGCACTGGAAGGGTGTATAGGTCCCCTGGCGTGTGCTTGCGGGGGGCGTCCATTGCGTCTTGAAGCCGTTGGCAGACCCCCCTTCTATGTTGTCGAGGCTTGTTCATCCGTCACTTTAGATTGCGTTGTGCTGAAAGGATGTATTAATAAGACAAAAGCCCCCATTATCCCATCTCGTCTATTGTGTAGGCTTATCTGCACTGAACTGGGTTTGAGGTCCCCATTGCAGCGTGATCTCACTGTTGCTGGCCTTAAATTAATTTTGAGTTTCCCAAAAGTCAGTGTCAGGTATTTGCCTATTTGCGCACTACATCTACTTGTTTACCTAACTATATGTCTACTTGGCTACAGTGTGGTTTGCTAACTAGTTATCTGTCTTCTATGTCTATAGGTCAAGTCAGAGTTGATATAGTATTTTTCTTTTGTGCAATTATGATGTGTTGACCTGGTAGTTATCATGTTTTAAGTGTATTTTTTAGAATGTAATACGTGACATTAATTTCTATGAGATACAGGATGACCATCCACAAAGCAAAAGAGGTGTCCAAAGTGTTCAGGCAGCAGCACCTTGTTGTAAGAGAATCCTCAAAGCACACAGAGATAAGCTGATAAGGTTGAGGAACGGATGTTTATTACCCAGATAAAGCCCTCCACCTGTCCATCCGTCATTCCCTCTGCTGGGCTTAGCCCCGTAAATGTCCACCGTGTGGTGGACAGTAAAGCTTTAACACAAAACTGCCAAAGCTCGCAATGATACTATCTCTTGCCTCTGCAGTAGCAACAGTGTTGGAAACAGAATGCTCAAATACACTTGGGGAGCCACAACGAAGGCTCATTTGTCAAGGACCGGCAATCACTTTTCCATGGTAACAATATTACATTATTTGAATGACGTAGGAGGGGAAGAAGTTGAGGAGCCATAGACAAATAGCCTACAGAAGGTGTTGAAGGTCCTGTCAACAGGTTCGTTGAGGGGGGATGTTGTGAAAGAGCTGACATTGGGGTGTGGACACCTGGATTCAAGTGCTACCCGAGTTCTGCATTCTCTAGTTAACACACATCCCCGGACTGGCTGGGGATGGAACCCGATACAGGCGGCCGGCCGTCTGCCTTGGACCATGTGACCTAACAGCTCGTTGCACCAGAACAAAACCAGCGGCGCCGCCTCTGTCGACTGCTGCCATCCTTCCTCACTCACACACATGCTTCAAAACTCAGCCCCCAACAGCGGCGTGAGAGGGACCTGGGGTGTCATAAACAGCCTCACCCCATCCCCAGGCTCACACTCTGCCTAACGCCCTTTTAGAGATATCGGGGCCGAGTCCCAGGACCCTGGCTCCGGCACACACACATATGTTCCTTGTCTTACCAGCCAACATAGTGGGACTCTATAAAAAGCATGATGTCAGAGGGCTGGGTTAAATCCAGCAAAAACGTGACCTCATGAGGTCAAGAGTTCTCCGAGCTACGCTCTGCTGGCCACCCTGCTGACTGTACTCGGTGTCCCAGGCCTCGAACACCACCCATGGGGGCCACAGGTCGCCGCTCAGATCAGATTGGACCCTGCCCGCCACGGAGACCGCGAGGGCCGCGTGAGAAGAGGGAACAGCGGAATAAATGCGGCGGGTAAATAAACAGACGTTATAGCATAACGGACAGATAAATAAATGAATGATAATCCGGCGGTGGGAAACTGGACATGTGGGATTATGGGGGCCTGGTCACACGGGGGCTGGAGATTGTGATTTTAGAGTGGGCGGGGGGATCCTTGAAGGATGCCCGGGTTAAAGCTCCCGTCTGGGGGAGACCGCTAATAGGAAGCAGCGAGAAAGCTTTTCCTCAGGGAGGCTGCCGTTTCCTCAGTCGTCTACAGGCACTACTGTCGCCCGCCTTGACTTTTTAGTCAGGGGGGGTAAATACATTAGGAGACCAGAGGACGGAAAACAAGGGACATTTCGCCACTGGCACTCTTGCTTTTAGCTGGCTAAATGAAACCAGTCAGAGCGCATGAGTCAATAGATAACGTCAAGAAGAACGCAAAACAGAAGGATCAATGTGTGTAATGCATTTAGTCATGTCGCTTGTGGGCTTTCCTCTGTGGTGTTCACAGTTCTCTGCAGTGCCATAGCCATCTGGGTTCCATGGCAGGATTTGGAGTTGAAGCTCCCCCTCTTAGCTTGAAAAACACTTTCTTTGGGTGTGGCAGCTGGAGCAAAAATGAATGCCTTCTGTTCGCAAGCTGGCGAAAATGCAAGTCGCAACATACAGCTGACAGCATGGAGCTTTCTGGTTGCCAGCCAAGAACGAGGAGTGTCTTACAGTTTTTCACGATTGCTAAAACACTAAATCCCATTCTCTGAACTAAATTTTCAGTGGCCTAAACCCATTTGTCAAATCATTCACCTTTTTGGCAAAACCTTAAACAAGTTTAGGTAGTTAGACACAATTAGCAAAACTCTAAACACGCTAAAGCACAATTTACACTGTGATGCACTAGTGTGGCAAAATGGTAAACACTGGCATCAAAAGTTAAACACAACTTCAACACAGTCAACACAATTTAGAGTCACCAATTAACCTGCATGTTTTTGGACTGTGGGAGGAAACCGGAGTACCCGGAGGAAACCCACGCAAACTTTGACTTTGATTTTGCAGTTGCAAAATAGTATGGAGTGTACTGTAACGTGCTATTCATTTACTGTAGTTTTATTTGTTCTTTGGGCTTACTGTATTTTTTGCAAGTGCTGAATATACAGATATTCAATACTGTATTACGTACTTGAGGTACTTACAGTATACAATACAGTAAATTTACTGCACCAAGTTGTGATTGCTATTATACTTTTGTTTTAGCAAAATGTGTTTACTATGTGCAAAAAAAAGATAAAAACTTTAACTACATGCCCTGGATACTGTGTTCTCCATTTTCCGATGTAGTGTCTAATAAATGCTCTGTGTTTTTATATTTTGACTGGCTGTGTTTATGATCTGAAAGAATTGTTTGATGTGGTAACACTTTATAATAACTTTCATTAATAAGCAGTTATTAGATCATCAATAAACTAGAATCTTATTATAAGTAAATGTTTGATAATTATTTATCTAAATAATTTCTAAAAGATGAATAACTGTTATTTTGTTAAATTTTTTGGATTGAGAACTTTGCATTGACATGAAGTGCACATTCTTGGTTGGTTCATTCTGATTTCTGCAGGTTTTTTCCTGTTACTCTGCATTGATTATTTGTCTAATCAGATGATAATGATCAGCTTCCAATTCATAATTTACTAATGCCTAAATACAGTTACTCATCTTTTAGAAATAATTTATTAATCATTATCAAACACTTACCATTAATGAGATAATAGTTTATTGATGGTCTAATAACTGTTTATTAATGAAAGTTATTATAAAGTGTTACCTTTGATCTTTGCCAGAAGAGTTAGGGGTTATGTGAATGTAGTTTGAGTATTTGGATTTGTGTTTAAAATTTTGAGAAAATGGGGGAAGGTTTCAAGAAATGTGTTTTAGCAATTGTGAAAAAAACGGAAAGCTTAGAGAATACGTCCTTCTTCACCTAATCCTATTCCATATCTCTATCATGTCTCCCACAGCCTCGTGCTGGCTTACAATGTTTGTCTCCACCATATAGTAATAGGAACGGAGAAACGTAGACATACACACATTGAAGTGTTTCCACACACACACACACACACACATTATCACATTATTTACCAACAAATTGATCTCACCTTTATATACATTTGCGTCAGAATCTTGCATCATTCAACATAAAATATTTTTTTGAAAACAACGGAGAAATATTTTTTTCAACATTTTGGTTTCTCCTGTGTCTTTGGAAGGAGCACCAACCACTGCAGGTTATTATAATGTGATTCATGGATGGGAGTGGATTTCAGTTCTGCTGTCTGTTATGGCGAAAGGCCTAATCCGTGTGGTCACGCTTTGGTTTCCTCATGTCTGGTCAGTCCTAGCACTTGCATTGCTGTTATGTTGAGGCAGGTACTGAAGTTTTGGGACCCCCCCTCCTCCTTCTCTGGCATTCATTGTTATCCAGGCTGGCTTTGTTTGTGCAGCTGGAAAGCCCACCGGTATTACTTCAACTCCCTTCTTATTCACAGAAAAGGGAGAAGGAGCGAGACAAGAGGTTGAGAGTCTGTCCTCTTGGATTTTAGATTGCTCCGTCAAGTAAGTGAGAGCTTAGGGGTCTAATAGGCGTATTGAACTAGCTTATTGTGTCTTGAACCCTTGAGTAAAGAGAGAAAGTATGTCCTGTCAGCGGAGTGTTGCACAATGTGTAGTAACGGCCACAACGAAGAAGGATGCGACAAATATGTGTCAGCCAAAATCACAGCCGCAGACGGAGTTAAGGGCTTTCTCTTCAGGGTGAAAGACGTGGGGGAATTGCTTAGAGACATCGAGAGCTAGATCCTGCAAAGGTCCATGTTTCTTTGTTAGAGCTGAAAAAATTGAACTAGCTGTGGATTAAAGTCTATACCAAATATCAGGTCAGGTCTGCCCAAATAAGGTTATATGCTCAATTGTACGTTGGATTTAATGTAAATAGTGTTTTCTTGGCCACAACGTCATGGATTTCAGCTGTGTTCGGTTTATTTTTTTAAGACTTATAAAATGTGCATACAAGCACCACAGAGAGTGTACAACAGTGTGCGTACAGGCTGCCCTGATAACTATTTCCACTAAATAATCCAAATTTGAGATAGGAGGATAGTAGGATAGTAGGAGGATATATGGGAGGATTGTAAACTATTGCAGTGGTGGTAGTTCCCCAAATAGCCCAGAGCTCTCAATACCCCTGGGCATTAGCTTCGTACAGCTCCCCCCTCTCTCTGCATGTGGTCTTTGTAACGACTCTCCTAGCGTTTGCCAGTATCACAAATACTGTTCCATCTCAAGGGACGTGACGCTCTCTGGTCTGTGGGGTCTGTGAACGTTGACGTCCCCCCCACTTGCTTTTTTAGAAACAAAATTGCTCTCGTTGGCCGGTGAATGTAAATATGTTCTGAACTTCGTGAAGGAATGTTGAGTGTGGACAAAACATTGTTTCCTCTCCAGGCAACGATGAGCTTCCCCAGCAGCCCGGCTCTATTTACTGGACCCGTGTTGGCCCTGATGAGACCGGGTTTGCTTCACACTTGTATCTGTTCATCTCAGAATGGGAGATGGAGGGACTCATTCAAGCTGCCACCTCATCCGGGGCATGGAGCAATCCGGACTGTTATGTCTTCCAGACTGGGGGCCCATGTTGGGATGTTATCGTTTTTCATTGAGCAGCCTTCCTCTTTTTTTCTTTTTTTTCATCACCACCTTTGCTTCTCTCGTTGCTTTATCGTTGCCCACAATCTTGTTATCTCATTTCTTACCAGTCTGCCGAGCCCGATGCGTGACAGATCACAGAAGCATCAGACAAACACACAGTTACTGCAGCAGCGTCAGACAGCAATCCCCTCTCCACTGGAGCACATGTGCCCACACGGACGCATGCATTGATGTGCACTTGGAATTTAAGTTCTCTGTCCTTGCATGTCCACAAAATGTTAACCATCCCTGACGTGACATATAACACACTCACAAACACACACAAACAGACAGACATAACGTTTTTTTGTTTTTTGTTTTTTTTTACTCCCCAAGCTGGTAGTAGAACATGATCTGGGGTGGAGTCTTGAAGTTCCATAGACCAAACAGAAAAGGAGCGATAAGCCAAGGGACAAAGGAAACGTGAATGCGCATTCAAGGCCATTCATTAAGGGCTACCTCACTGTGTGGACAACGACAGGTAAAGGTGTGAGAATGGCGGGGCCACTGAAACCTAAAACGAGCCCTCCCAGTTGCTAAGAAAGGCTGCCTCCCCCAGAGTCTGACCCATAATCACACACAACGCTCCTGTGTTCCATACAGAAAGGTTCTTCTCGACACCAACCAGTTCATATCCAATAGCATGGGCTTTCCCTCATTGTGTTGCAATTCTGTGACTTCTGATATCAGAACAGGAGTAAAAGGAAACGCGCAGATCCCCTCGATTTATATGTATGGCTCATTACTTTAATGTGGTGGGTGGCTTGTGTTAAGTTGGAGAGAAAACTGAAAGAAAAAGAACATTTTACTGTCAACCACATTTCCCGTAAGATTTATTTTTTCCGTGCAGAGATTCTCTGAACTATGGCGTGCTTACCGCCTGTGGTTTATGCAAACTCAACTGTGCATCTTGAGAAGCCATGGTTTTGCATAAAGGTAGTGGCGGAGCTCCATTTCAGGTATGACACATGCTGCTCTAATGAATTCTTAATAAGGCACTATAACAACATGTCTGCCCCAAATGCCTTCTAAATAAATCCTTCCCGATGTGCTTTTAATCACCTCTTTGTGGTCTCTTCTTTTGATCACTCTAACGAGTTTACAATGTACGAGAGGAGGAAGGGCTGCCCGAGCGAGGGAAATGTGCTTGACAAATCACGGAGGTTGATAAAAGGAAAATATGCAGAAACGTGAACCCCCCAAAATGAATACATTTAGGACCCTACGCTCAAGGGTTGACATTAGCAGTTCAAGAGTGAATGTATTACAGTAATTGCCTCTTAGGTCCCCTACCCCCTCACCCCAGGCTAGATTTGGGGGGCTGTCTATCATTGGGCTTACAGCTCTTTGGGCATCAGCAATGGCCCCTTTTTCCTTGATTTGTTGTTCCCCAGCTCTGGTCTCTTTAACTCTTTCAGAAGCCCACCAGCAATATAATAGCTGCCATTAAAAAACATGTCCAAAGCACAGAAACAAAAACAAAAAAAAGTGAAGTGAGTGAAATAAAAAGTCAATGGCATCAGCCATCCATTGAGTATCGTCTAGTCTTTCTGACTGAGCTGTGCTGACGTGCCAGACTCCTAGAAGAAGCTGCACTCAAACTGTCAATGTCTGACGAGTAAAAGGTTAATCCTTAATCACATGATTAGAGCCCTCCGTATCGGGGACACCCACTCACCAAATATATGGCAGCTTAAATAAGCTTTTATTGAAGCACTGGGGAAGGATTTCCAAATTATCATAATAACGGAAAACGGGAGAGGAGGACATGAAACTTAAACATTGCTTATATTTAAAGAAGCTTAAAAAGAAGCTTTAAAGAGAGTAGCGGTTTCTTTTATAGATAATAAAAAAAAATCCTTATTTCATTTCCATTGCAATTTTGGTTGACTATGGCTATATATAGGATTACAATGATTCCAAAGTTCTAATTTGACTACTAATATTTTTTTTCCTTGTAATAAGTACAAGGAATGAAAGTGGTTTGTGACTTGGACATGGTTTAGCAAGTTTACACAAAGCAACAACAAAGCTACACATTTTCAGCTGTGATTATTTTTCTTTCCTGTAAAATGTGCTGCTCTCCCAGTGGAATACTTCTTTGAGCTCCAAACTCTGAGATATCGCAGGCCTTCATCTCATATCTCCAGCCTGTTCCTCCGCTCAACAGTACAAGATGCAGTATGACACAAAAACAACCTCTTTTCCTTCACTCTCTCTCACCCCTTTCTCTAACTGCTTTCTCTCCCATATGCTTTGGTTTTTTTATCTAACTGGAATTCACATAAGAGCTGCTCAGGTCTTCAAACAGAGCCTGTTTTTCTCTCTTTCACTCCCCCACGTCCAGCCCACGCGCTGATCCAGCCTTGTGAACACAAAGCCCAACGCTACAGTATGTCAAGGGTTAAATTGCAGAGCGACCGCGTCAGCCCCTTTCTCAATGCGGGATTCTCTATCACTGTTTAGATTGTCTAGGAAATGTTCACTAAACAGTTGGGAATCAATTGGATCTATAGATAAGATAATAGCATGTCAAGGAAGTATAGCTTATTGTATTGTGTTGGTGGTGTTTATATGGGTGGTAGTGAGCTGGGGTAAGAATTTAAAAAAAAAATTGGGTTTTTATTTGTATGGCAGGATGTTCAGCGTCTGGTGTTAACCAAACATTTAGAATATGTATCTTTGCGTAGAAAACTGTTTTGTATTTAAGCAGTGCACTCTTTTTGTGCATGTCCTGTGTCTGCCTGTCCGGGGTATCACCGTGCTCGTCGGCACTGAGCCGTGTAACCGAGATAACAGATGAGAGAAGGCCAATGGAGTGTTACCCTTTCCTAATGTGGTAGGATCACATGACATGGCGCCTCAAAGAATCTTCTTGTGCTCACATAGAAAGGGCTTAATGTCTCTCAAAGTTAGGCCCTGGCGAGATCAAACTCTCCCCGTAATGAGAAGATATGGTCGTCCAAATCCCTGTTTTCTTTCATAATGGTCATGGACGACCGCGGCAAATTGAATGGCGGCATGTTGACCTGGGGCTGGTGAGCTCATTTGAGAAGGTTTCACCGCACCACCAGCCTTTGTCCCACTCTGTTCTATGAACTCGAAATGTTCCGCCGGAAAGCTCATGCAACTGGCTGTGGGCAATCAATGCTGCTGCCGTGATGTTGTGCAATCAGTCCACGGATGGAGCCCTGGGGCTCAGCGAAAGGGGCGGTGCGAGAGGCAGAGAGATACCCGTTACTGTCAGCAACAGCAACCTGCCATCCCCGACACCAGCAGGCAGACCACAGCCAGTGGCCCTGTGTCTGTGTGTATCACAGCCTGGCGGCTGCTGGGTTGTGTGGGTTGGCTGGGGGTGTGATGCTTGCCACGACCTGCCAATGTGTGTAATAGCTTACTGTGAAGGGGGAGGGGAAGCATCCAGCTTACCACCGGTCTTATGCCAAATGAAGTGGAAGGCGAGATGACACATTTGAGATTTGGGGGGGAATGGTAATGGAAAATGTTAGATTTTATATGCAGAAGTCTGCTTGTCCTGGCTTGCCTTAGCTGACTCAAAAAGTACCTTTTTCTTTTGGTATTAGAAAGTTTGAAATGGAGGTTAAGGCACTGAGGTCTTTTGTAATGGGTGCAAATGAGAGAGCTTGCTGTCGACAGCATCCTTTTGCAACCCAGTTTTCCTTAAAATAAAAAAAAACGCCAACCCCTTCCTCTCCTAGTGCTTCAAGCACCCACCACTTGTATGTATACGTTTATGTACGTTTTTTGTATTCTGTGTGTACTGAAGAGACAGTCTATTTTAGAAAAGACTATGTTTTTTTACACAATATTTTTATTGTATTAACGTAACATTGATCTTTTGAGGTTGTTATTTATCAATGTGTTTCATGGAGATGGTTTTGTACCACGATATCTCAGCTGCGAATCACGTTTTCCTCATCTCACAGAAACACATGCTCTTCCTTCCTTGATTTTGCAACCACTTTCTTCCACTTTGCAATGCTTGCATCTGTCTTGGCACTAGAAGACCTTTTTCTGAAATAATTGGTGGTCGGGGACAGTTAAGAGAGAGAAGAGGTTGGGGGAGGGTTGAGAGGTGTAAAATGATCCCCATGGCAGCCATATCGGCTCGCTCTCAGAGCAGAAGCGTAACGCCATTAGGCCCAAGATGGGTTGTTTATGGTGTAGCTGTGATAGATAACCACCTTCTCTGCTTTTGAAAAACAAAAAAACAAGGTGGTTAAGGTGAGAAAACTAAAACCCCCTTTTCCAGAGGAAACGTTGGCCTAGTTTCATGTTGCCAACACAGCAGCTTTGAATCTGCCAGTGTGAAGGGCAGATGGACAAAGTGATGTACCACAGGAAGGTCTCTAATTCCAGGTAATGCAGTGAGATCGGTGAAAACACGGTGACTCATCTAAAGGTAAATAAACGGCAACCGCTTTGGTATGCACCACCCCCCCCACCCCCCCAAGATAAGCTTAAAAAACAAACTGTCCTCCAAAAAGACATGGTTAAAGCCCACCAGTTACCATGCCAAAATATATCCTCAGTGTCTTGGTCTGTGGGTGAGGGACAGTCGGTGTATCTGAGAGTGTTTGCGTCTCGGACACCGGGGGTCGGCACTGAGGTGCTCTCTGCGGGAGAAAGTGGAGCCTGCTTTAAGTGGTGTGTGACAGGCAGCAGGTGTGTAATGGGACCGTGTAACCGTTGGCTTCGGCAAGCAGACGTGCCGCTAATTAGAGCTTATCAGGTGTTGCCTGGGATATCCAAACAACACCTGGGGCCTCTTTGTGGCCGACAGTCACATGGTGGAAGGGCGAAAAGAGGGTGGTGGAGGGGGTTTGGATGGTTTTAAGATCGGGAGCTCTAAGAAACGGGGGGATCGTCCTTCAGGATGCACAGCGCTGCTATCCTGTCGGAATATTCATGTTGAAATATGTCTTTGGCTTGTCTTTGGCTCCGACTTTAAAATGTCATTGGCTTTTGAGCGTGGAATGCAAGACTTCATGAGAACCAGCCGCACATAACGCGTCGTCTGTTTCCCTCTCAGTGAAATACGTGACGGTGTCCATGTTTTGGAATTGGAATTGCACATGAAGCAGCCAAGACCGAAACAACCACCAGGTTCCTTTCTGTTGATATCCTGTTTGACACCTGCATGACCTTCTGTCTGGCGCGACATGCTCTCAAACCGGGGTCTATGTTTCGCTCTTCTCTCCCTCAGCCTCGCTGCTCCTGTCCTCTTTCACCCACACCGAGATGTGCTCTCAAAGCCCTGAATGGAAACGCTGGCTGCTCTTGACTTCCTGTGGCCTTATTATAGCGGGGGCCACACTTCACACAGTGCAAACAATTGAAATGCCCTCTCGCCGGCCAGAGTAGGCAGCACAAAGCACCTATTATAAGCCACCCCTGTGGTTTGCTCTGCCTTCACGTGACCCTGTGTAACTCATGCCTGTCATGAAACACGTTTTCATTTTCCTGGTGCCTGGCGTGTTGACAGGCTGGCTAGGCCTCCCTTTCGTCACCTTTTATTGCGTCTGAACGACGGGGGAAGGCGGCCTCAGTGGTCCCAGGTGCTGCGGTGCCGTGACAACGTGTTTGTGCTAGGCCGTGTGTTATGTCTGCAAGGCGGGGAAATATGACAGTAATGTTTGGGCCAAAACACAGGGCAACGTTGTGTCTGCTCACGAGGGCGGGGTCACAGAGCAGGAAGTGCGCTCAGCTGTCTGCCAGTCACCCTGGATTGTGTCTGGATGGCGCACAGCACGCCGGCAGGGCAGGCCAAGGCCGCGACGAGGAAGACGGCAAACCAGCCGTTCAGGTTTCACACACTGTCAGGTCCCTCGTTGAGAGACACCAAGCCCCCCCCCCCCCCTCTCTCTCCCCAGTCACAAAGGGGGCCTAGAGCTCACAGGCACAATGCAGGAGAAACAAGTAAAAGAAAGAAACCTGTTTCCGTTCCTGCTGCCAAGCAACCCTGAGAGTAGAGCGAGGTAAGGCCGGTCCAGGCCCTCTTCATCATCACAGACTGCTGTAATTTCAACTATAACGTAATTACTGTGGTGCTTCTGGCACACTCTTTGCCTTTTGCATTGATCCAGAGAGGTTGGGGGAAGGGAAACGGCTGATATAGCACTCACAGAAAGCATAACAGATAGGCTAGACTAATGGAATCACTGGTGTCGCTGTCTGGTCAGTCCCGCTGGCGGTGTGAAGGCTGAAGGGGCAGTGCTCCCCACACTAAGGAGGCTATTGTTCTTTGTTCTTTGTTAAGGAAGCGGCATGCTGGTTATTATTGGCAGCCAAGACCGGCTGTGCTGAACCTGTGCTCTATCTGTGTGCAGCTGGACTGGTCTGTGTGTTGCAAAGGGTTGTGTGTGTGCCCTGTGATTTTTCCCTGGTCTATATTGTCCAGTATATATTCCTCATAGTGTGTCTCTGTGTGTCTGTCTGTGTGTGAGAAAGAGAGCGGTGGTGCGTGTGCGTCACAGAGATGTCTCGGATTCCTGCCTTTGTGTCCAGATGCCGTTCCACATGGACGCGCTCTCTTCGTTTTTTTTTTGGACTGTCCAGTCAGTCTGGGTATCACTGGGATTTAGAGTCTCGGACCATCAGAGCAGAGCAGAGCAGAGCAGACTTTAGCCCCTAGTTAAAGTTAACAGAGGTATGCTGGACCAGCAGCCATGAGTGTTGGGTTTCCACCAACGCTGGCTCTCCAGAGGGGTCTCATTACCTTAGACATGTTTAAGCTCACACTCTAATTAGATTTACAGAACCTCCAAAGTTGTATTTGTCAGTACCTGTTTTGCCTTTGGGCCAGTTTTCAGTTTTGTTTCTTTATAGATTATTTGTCGATAAAAGCACGACTTAGTTTCCTTTTTTAGATGCTTTTGTTGGCATGGTTTGCAATGCAAATCTATCTTTCTAACTGAACTATTCAAATATAATGTCTAACCTGAACTTTTCTACAATGTTAATCAGTGCCAGGTTTGGTCTTACTCAGGAAAGTACCTACATTTCTACACAAAGTACCTTTCTTCACACATTTATTTTTCCATTGTGACACTTTCTGTCTACTTGGACATGATGAAGAGGTGTGCTGGATCCAATAAGGGTCGATGGAATTTCCATTGTAGACTGAAACCCAGCCAGCGTGCCGAGTGTAACCTCTCGCAAAATAAATCTGAGTAAAACATATTCTGATCATACAGATCTCAGGGGTTTCCATGCTAATTGAACCGATTACTCTCTAGTCAAGGCCTGCAGAGAGTGATTTCTTTATGATAATGTTATATCATTACGTAAACCTTCGGGATAAGTCAGTTAATAGTCACACTCCTTTTCCATTCCATTCCTTTGCACAGCCAGAAGCGGCTAATGTCTGACTGCTGTGGTGTTTGGTTGCATATACTGTACATGTGAGTTTACAAATAGACACAGAATGGTTATATATTACTGCTCTCTATACAAAGTACTTGAACAACATTTATATCTCTGCTTTAAAGAGGACTCTAAAAATTGTATTTAAAAAAATGCACGTATTACAGCTTTTACACTAACTACCGGACAAACACCATTTTAATCGTTCATCACAGACCACAGATATGCTTTTTAAATACAGAGTCCTGGAGCATAGTATGGAAATATCTTCAAATATCAGTTATTATTTAAATTTCTTTCCCACAAAAAAACACGCAAATGAGGTCTGAATCAAACGGAATCAAATAATTAGTTTTCTGTGTTTTTTTCTTTTGCTGAGTTGTTTTGTTACTAGTTTTGCGGTGTAGGGTTTTGAAGCGGTTGTTGCACCCACTAAGCCCGTCTGACTCTCTGCTACTGTGTCTGCAGGTGACGGAGATAAGCTTCCTGGGCCCCTGAGACGTGAATGTGGGACAGGCGGTCTTCTCTACCAGCCCGCGCACTCAACCCTTTCTTACCTCCGAGGGTATGACCATCAGCCCAGAGAGGCTCCCCCACAAGGCCGTGTGAATGACTCTTTGCCGTAAAGCCGCTGTGCTCTGTCAGCCTGTCGCTATGAAGAGCAAGTATTCTCAGTACTACAACAGGAGTCTGATCCAGCCCTACTATGCCTATGCCAAGAACTTGACCCAGGAGGAGCTGGCAGCGCGCACCGAGCTGAAGAAAGGGCTCACCACCCTCAACATCGCCATCGTGATCCTCTGCACCGTCATCATCCTGGAGAACCTGCTGGTGCTCATTGCCGTCTTCCGCAACAAGAAGTTCCACTCGGCCATGTTCTTCTTCATCGGCAACCTGGCCTTTTCCGACCTGCTGGCCGGCTCCGCCTACATAGCCAACATCTTGCTGTCGGGGCCAAGGACCTTTGAGCTGGTGCCGGTGCAGTGGTTCATACGAGAGGGCACGGCGTTCATTGCCCTGGCGGCCTCGGTCTTCAGCCTGCTGGCCATCGCCATCGAGCGCTACATCGCCATCACCAAGGTCAAGGTGTACGGCTCCAATAAGACGTGCCGCATGTTCCTCCTGATCGGCACCTGCTGGGTCACCTCCATCCTGCTGGGCGGCCTGCCCATCCTCGGCTGGAACTGCATCAACAACCTGGAGGACTGCTCCGCCGTGCTGCCCCTCTACTCCAAGGTCTACATCCTCTTTGTGGTCACCATCTTCAGCATCATCCTCCTCTCCATCGTCATCCTCTACGTGAGGATCTACCTGATCGTCCGCCACAGCCACCAGGAGGCCACCAATTCGCCGGCCTACGCCCTGCTGAAGACGGTCACCATTGTCCTGGGCGTCTTCATCATGTGCTGGCTGCCGGCCTTCACCATCCTCATGTTGGACACCTCCTGCCGGATGAAGTCCTGCCCCGTTCTCTCCAACGCCGACATCTTCTTTGGGATCGCCACGCTGAACTCGGCCCTCAACCCCATGATCTACACGCTGCGCAGCAAGGACATGAGGAAGGAGTTCCTGCGCGTGCTGTGCTGCTGGGGCCTGCTGCGCAGCGGGCGCCCGGCAGATCGCTGCCTGGTGCCACTCAAGAGCTCCAGCTCCTTGGAGCACTGCACAAACAAACATGAACACCAGACACCCATCATGCAGGACTGCACCACCTGTGTCTGAATGTCACAGTTGTATATGTGCGTGTGTCTGTTGGTGTGTGCAAAAGATAGATAGAGATTGACTGTGTGTGTGTGTGTGTGTGTGTGTGTGTGTGTGTGTGTGTGTGTGTGTGTGTGTGTGTGTGTGTGACAGAAGTAGTAATGAGGCTGTGCAAAAAGGACTTCAAAACATGAAAGCACACCTAGTGACGCTCATGAGCATTGCCCGGAGGAATCAGATATGATTTTTGGACACATTTTACTGTGAACAATTTGCAATCACTATTCTGTGGATTCGCCCTATGTAAAAGCGTGTGAACACAATCATCTTAGCGTGATTTCAATTCATTCGTTGAAGTTCAGTTAACAATTAGCAGCTGAACTAAATAGTATCTGACCATTTTCTGAAATGTGAACATTGTATGGGTACTCATCGATTACTAAGATATCACAATATCTTCAGTGGGGAGTCTTAAACTAATTGTACTGCCTGTCAACTCGTATTTACATGTTGTTTGTAGACCCCTTTTGAAAGCTAAATGCATTAACACCAAAAGTGTACTATAACGTCATAGCTATGGTGGTTTGTTATTGTTGAGCTCTTCTGTTCAACAAGACAAAAGCTTTCAAAATTGCACTTCTAAGCCCTTTTTTGTGGTTCTTTATTTCTGTTACCCTCCTCTATAGGGCTTCACCACGGATGTCTCTTTCAGTATTTGTGGAGTAACAGCACTCAAAGACCCATCGACAATGGCTCACAAACGAGATACAGGGGGCAATGATCAGCCCCAATCTGTGCTGCACTCCTTTCCAAAGTTATTGACCCTTTAAACCAGGGCTATATACTTCCTATATAAAAATGTGTAGAACCCTTTGATAAGCTGCAAACGAAACGAAAGTACTCTGCTTAAATATATTGCATGAAATTCTAACTTGTTTGTAAGAACTAATGTGTATGGCAAATACTGCAGCTCCAGCTTCTTCCTTAACACTCGTATCCTTTCTTTTTACTGGCCCTCGTAATTTGTCCCGTTTGCTTTACTGTTGTCTTTTGTAACTTAACAATTTCCTTGGAGGAAGGCCCAATCAGAATGCACATTTCCTGAAGTGAGTTGGCACTGATAAATATTACTCAAGGACAGTTTTTCAGCAGCCCTTGACAATTTGGACTGTTGTGTTGACAGTGTTGAAGCAACATAGCAACCGTGTGTGCTTTGTAATTGGGCCTTGCTTTTACGAAATAAGGCTGAATGTAAGTATGAAGTGTTTAGGGGCAAATGCTCCACAATTGACAGTATTATTGATCAATCACTATTATCCATGAACTTGTCTTATATGGAGAGAGAGTTGAATGAACAGGGTAGAACACTCTCACTGTGAAATCCTAACCACACCACAAGTAAGAAATGGGGATCGTTTTTAGAGCCCACATGCCTTGTGCTTCTGAAAATTAAAGGAGCAGTTGGCATTATGTGCTGTCACTAACAGGAAGTCAATTTGATTCTCTGAAGATGTGCAACAGTTAACTTCATCTAGTTTCTGGAAGTGCTGTTTTTTTTTTGTTTTTTTTAAATAGTGGTTCCTGTTGATTAACCTAGCCTTCCTCGTATAGCCATGATCACAATACACTTTTGGACCAAACTCCAATTTCACTCACACATAGACAGCTGAGTAGAAACTAGTGAAAAGCACTTTGGCAGCTTTGAGCATATCTGCTCCCCCACACCCTCCAGGTTTTACAGACATAGACATGTATTAATCTGTGCAAGCATACCCATCACTTCATTGCTCTGTTGCCTAACTCTCTTTGATTATTATGACAAATATATGAATAACCTGTATGTATGTATGTCAATATGTATGTATGTATCTATGTACAATATGTAAGAACTGTGTTATTGTTTGGAATGTCTTGTGTGCAATAGCCTTGTGTGTCCAGTAGCACGCTGCCTGTGTTAAATCGGTACAATGTTAAACACTAATAGAGGTACATAAGCATTTTGTTAACTGCATTCCTTTTTTATAAAATAAATGAAATATGAAAAGAACACCCGTTTTTACTGATATGTTGAGTTTGAAATAGATGTTAGTGCTTACAATATCCCATTCAATCTTGCCTATCCCTGGGAAGAAACCTATAAACAGTTTTCTTTTTTATCGAAACATGCTCTGACAGAGTCTGAAAAATACTGGTTTCAACAAGAAACTAATGAAGCGGGGTTTTTTTGCCTATTATTCTGGATCATCCAATCCAACCAAAAGGATTAAATTGCTGTATGACAAACGCCAGAGATCGTTATCATGTGGGGTGGGCAGATAGAAAGGGGAGGCACACTGGGGTGTGGCATTTTAATGTATTTTTTTAGGAGAGTTTTCTCTGGATGAAGCATGGATACAGGCCCTTGGAGAGGCTCTTGGTTCAGGAGAAGGCGAGGGGCGAGGGGAGAGATTGACTGTGTGGCCTTGGGAGAGTCTGGCCTGGCTGCTGTCAGACGTCCAGGATTCCTGGGTGGGAACATTGGCTGAATCAGCCCCAGGAGGCTAGGCTGTAGGGAAAAGTGCCAAGTCCTTCTAGTGTCTGATGGAATAAGACATTATACTGGGAAACATGTAGGTAAAGTAGAGTTGTACTATGCACAAATCATTTAAACACATAATTCACGTACATTCCCAGTGTAAACAGTTTCAGAGAGAAACATATGTAGACTTCCGCAGAACAACTAATAAAAAGCAACCAAACTACATTAACTTCTCCACGTGTGAAAATATGTTGTGCTATGGCTACTGGAAGAGCTCTCACATCAACAACCACATACATTTTTTTGTTGCTTTCCATATGGAAGGTTGGATTTTCCTAAATAGATTTTTTTTTTCATCATTGGATGTACTGTGGTTAAAAGACAGACAGATATCTGGGTTAGATTTTCGATGTATATAGCCAGTCCCTAGACTTGCCATTTCTGATCTTCAGATAAAACCAGAACATTTGATCACATAGTGCCACCTTGTGGTAAAATGCAACAATTGCCTTTACCTCGTGTTTTCCTTTCAAATACCAGTTTAAGAACAGTACATGAAATATTAAATTAAAAGGGGTATTAAAGACTCATGAACTCTATATTATTCAAAACGAATGATTCTAAAATATGAATACATTATTAAAATCTTTACAATTATTTTGCCATTTTGACATTCTTAAATCTTTAAGATGAAGCTCGACTGCCCAATATGTTTATAAACCGATATTAGAGTTAGGCCTTTCCTCCTAAATAACATTATGGGGTAAATGGTTTCTTTCTGAAACCCCCATAGAATGTTCGACATGATCTGAAAACAATCCTGTCTCAAGAGCAGCCCCACCAAATGTGTTTCCTATAAAAAAAATATTACGATAAGAATTAAAAAACATGATGATTTGTCTTAAACCTTTACATTTAATCTAAGGAAGCGAACGTATTGTTATGGTCAACGTTTATCCGATGAGTTCACGTGCCATGTAAACATGGGGGTGACAGTTATTTAAACTTCTATTAAGACATGTTACTTGTCCTTAAAAACTAATGTTTTAGAACTCAGATACATTTTAATATAATTCTTAATTGTAATATCTATTGCGGAGTACGACCAAAACTATATTTAAATTGTGTAATGAAACATACAGTGAACTTCATGCCCTAAAGTTAACGAAATGGTCAAGCCCAAAATACCCGGGTTTCCGCGCGAAAAGGGGCCCGCGCGCCAGAACTGCATATAGCATCCATTGCAGTCTTTACTGCAGCTGCCTCACACATTGCTGTCAACAGTACCCTGGGTTTAACTAATCTGGTTGTCTTGTTTTTAATCTCGAAGACGTTTTATCTGTGTTTTAATCGGGTACGTGAAGAAGCTACTTGAAATGCCAGCCAAGACCTTGTCTCTGCCAGAGGATGTCAGGAAAAGGTATTGTAATTGTAATGCCAGTAACACATGTAATTTAATTGAGCTTGCTAGCTTGCCCGTATGCAACGTTACTTCCAATCAAATTGTACCGTCGGTGGTTGGATGCGACTTGTATATAAATGCACCACCTCATCTTGTCAGTGGGTTTTGCTACGCACTTCAACTGTAAGTGTCCCACACGGCAGCTAATGTTAAGCAACACTCACTAGCAGCATTCCGTTCTTTTGCTTAGCCACGTTAGCTTGCTTTATATAAATTTGCACTGTGGTGTGGGAACGTTAGCATGCCAGCTAGCAAGCTATCGACGTTAGCAAACTTAACAAATGCAACACGAAAATAGTGCATGCTTCTATCGTTGCAAGCCAGCTCCACAAGTGCAGCAGTCATGAAGCAATGTGCGAGACAGTTTGGCGCCACCGATGTTTTGTCACAAACAACAAGCTATCAATGATGCACACGGGCAGTCCTTTTGTTGTCAGCCTTTCTCGCTTGAGGAAACGAAAATAAAAAAATGCTGAACAGTAGTCCCAAACCATATTTACGAGAATCACCTTAACGTTACGTGGTTCGCGTCAACAGGCTACAGGTGCTTGACAAGGATGAAGATGGGACTTCAGATGAGGTACGGTTTAAAATCATGTAGCTCGCCAAAATGCTTCCAGGCATCAGGCTTGTTTCATTTTTTGTGACTGTCTCCGGTAAATATCTCAAAATATGTTTTGTGTAGGAGTGTGTGAAGGAAAAGCTCAGGTTGGTGCAGGAATTTCTGCATTCAGACGCTCAGGACCAGCTAAGTTGCTTGGAGGACAAGATGAAGAGCTCTGAGATCTCAATGGTAACTAATATATGCCTAATATACTCTAAATGAATTGACTGCAACATGTTTGACACTGCTCCATCACTAAATTCCCAATGTTGCTTCTAGGATGGCTACTTGACAAAAGTTAAGGCCCTACTGAAAAAAGAGCTATTTGTGGAAAATGGTACACATGTTGGTGATGGCGATGGGGAGAAGAATGGGCTAACTAATGGCCGCACTAAGAATGGCTCCCACAAAGATGAGGATAAAGAGGAAGGAACTATGGACACACAGGAAGAGGGAGATGTCATGAAATCTCCATCTGCTCCAAAAGGCAAGGGTGGACGCAAGAGTAAGGGTGACACAGATCCCAAAAGTAAGCATGAATGATTTGCAAGAACACCAAAAAATGTAAACCCCAATTGTAATGTGACTCTTAAGGAAAATGATATAGCCATGTGTGACATGCAACTGATTAAAATATACAAATCGTTGACATTCTTTTCTCTCTGAATTAAGAATCACCTGCCAGTGCCCGTGTCACAAGGAACTCTGGAAAACAACCCACCATCCTTTCAATGTTCTCAAAAGTGTGAGTTAAGCTTTGTCTGTTGTGTATGATATTTGGTACAATTATGTTATTCCATACATCAGTCAGAAACAATGCGTCTGGATTTTATTTAAACTTTTGACTTCCCTTTTGCTATTTTCAGTCAAAAGCGCAAGTCTGACGAGGTGAACGGTGATGCAGTGAATGGTGATGAGGAACTTAAAGACACAGTGGAGGTGCACTTTTTTTCTGGCGTCTCTGTCAATCAGAAAATATTTTATCAGAAGCTGGATTGATTGTATTTAATGCCTAATTTATTTCTTTAGGCCCGGGAGGAAAAGCGTCTGAAAGTGGATTCCGACGAAAAGTAAGTCTCCTACACAACACTTTTGAAAAAAAAATTTTGTGAGAAAATCCCCCCCCCAAAAAAAAAACTTTCTCTTTTCAGGACAGTTTCAGAGGAATCCAATAGTGAGAAAACAAAGCCAGTGGTTGTGGCCAAGGTATTATCCATTTTTCAACTGCGCTTCTGCACACTAAACCTTTTTCATATTTTTATATATTTACTAATGACCTTTCTTTTCAGACACCTCCCCCCAAATGTCCAGACTGCAGGCAGTTTCTGGATGACTCTGACTTGAAGTTCTTTCAGGGAGATCCTGATAATGCCGTGAGTCATAAATGTATATTAATTAAGATTTGTGGACATTTGTGCAAATGTACTTAAAGGGGCCATATTATGCAAATTTTCAGGTTCATACCTTTTATTTAGGAGTTCTACTAGAATAGGTTTACACATTTTAATGTTCAATAAACAATTTATTTTATCCAAACTGCCTGGATTTGGAGCACCTCTATTCACCCTTTGTCTGAAACGCTTCGTTTTAGCGCCTGTCTCTTTAAGGTCCCATTGTTGACCATGCTTGTCAGATCAAAAACTAAGTCAGGGAGTGGAAGGAATTGTCCCTAGACACCGAGTCGGGATTGTGTTGTGGCACAGATCTGGGAAAGGTTACAAAAATGTTTTACAAATTGAAGGTCGCAAAGAACACAGCCTCCCATCATTCTAAAATGGAAGAAGTTTGGAACCACCAAGACCTCCTGGAGCTGACCGCCCGACCAAACTGAGCAATCCGGGGAGAAGGGTCTTTGTTTGGGAGGTGACGAACAACCCGATGGTCTCTGAAAGAGCTCCAGAGTTTCTCTGTGGAGATAGTTGTCCTTCTGTAAGGTTTCCCAATCTCTGCAGCACTCCATCAATCATGCCTTTTTGGCAGTGGCCAAACAGAGGCCAAGACAACGCAGGAGTGGCTCTGGGAAAAGTCTGAATGTCCTTGAGTTGGCCCAGACGGAGCCCTGACTTGAACCCGATCTAACATTTTTGGAGAGGCCTTAAAATAGCTGTGTATCGACACTCCGCTTCCAACCTGGCAGCGCTTGAGACGATCTGTAGAGAAGAATAGGAGAAGTTCCCTAAATACAGGTGTGCCAAGCTTGCAGCGTCATCCCCTAAAAGACTTGAGGCTGTTATTGCTGCAAAAGGTACCTCAACAAAGTACAGAGTAAAGGGCCTGAATACCTCAGTAAATGTGATATTTGTGTTGTTTTTTTTTTTAAATACATTTGTACATTTGCACACATTTATATAAAAATGTGAAGGCCCTTTTTTTTCTTTTTTTGTATTGTATTAGTCATTGACTGCATACGCAATGTCTGTCCAACTTGCAGCTGGATGAGCCAGAAATGTTAACAGACGAGCGCCTCTCTCTGTTTGATGCGAACGAGGATGGGTTTGAGAGCTATGAGGACCTACCGCAGCACAGGATCACCAACTTCAGGTGAGAAGTGTCCTATGCTACTATGGCATGTCACAGCACTGTATGGTGTCACATGTATCAGTTGATTTGGCATTCTCTAAACGTGCTTTGTCCTCTTTGCAGTGTCTATGACAAGCGTGGCCACCTGTGTCCCTTTGATGCTGGGCTCATAGAAAAGAACGTGGAGCTGTATTTCAGTTGTTCGGTGAAGCCCATCTATGATGACAACCCCTGTTTTGATGGTAAGGAGTGTGCTCCCCACACACACACACACACACACACACACACACACACACCGTGCACACAACACTGGCTAAATGAGTCAACCTTTCGAATCATAACAAAGGCCATTTTAAAATTAATTTAGTAATAACATTTTGATAATTTGCCTTGACTTTAATCCAGGTGGGGTTGTTTCCAAAAAGCTTGGTCCAATAAATGCCTGGTGGATCACTGGCTTTGATGGTGGCGAGAAGGCTTTAATTGGATTTACTACAGGTAATCCTATTATGGATATCTCTATTAAAAATAATGTGTTTAAATCGATTGAATCTTTACTTGTCTGTAATAGTGAAACTGATAGCACTAACACTGGTGTTCCCTTACCCACAGCCTTTGCAGACTATATACTGATGCATCCCAGTGAGGAGTATGCTCCCATCTTTGCATTAATGCAGGAGAAAATTTACATGAGCAAAATAGTGGTGGAGTTTCTGCAGAAGAATCCTGATGTCTCCTATGAGGATCTTCTCAACAAGATTGAGGTGAACACTGATGCCTATATAAAGAGAGCAATTCATGCCTCTTGGCAGCTACGTCTATGACCTTAAACTTTCTGTTTTTCCTCTCTCGAACTCTAGACTACCGTACCGCCCGCCGGACTGAACTTCAACCGCTTCACGGAGGACACGCTGCTGCGCCACGCCCAGTTTGTGGTGGAGCAGGTGGAGAGTTACGACGAAGCGGGAGACTCTGACGAGCAGCCCATCATAGTCACCCCGTGCATGAGGGACCTGATCAAGCTGGCTGGTGTCACACTAGGAAAGAGGTAGGACTGACTGTAGCGCGCGTCATCCCTTTCCCTACGCCTCTCTGAACCCAAACCAGTGCTTCTCGATATACTTTGCTTCGGATGTTATGTTTATTTTACAATGTGCTGGGGCTTGTGTTCCACACGGCTCACGGGTTGTTTTGGTTACGTGCTCCAGAGCTCTGCTCGAGTTCCAAATGCAGCAATGTTTTGGTTTTCTTGCCGCTTGTGTGTCTAACACTCCCGACTCTGCATTTCCTAATGCAGCATGCTGTTGAACTGGTAGGTAGGCCTGGTTCTCGATGCCTTTTCTCTTGTGTGTTGTGTGTTACAATGTGAAGCCTCTAAGGTTGGTTGCTTTAGTTTAGTGGGGAAATTAAACATCTTTGTTTGTTTTTTGTAGCCTGTGTGTGTGCTTGTTACACATTTTGCATGGCTCAATCACCAGTGATGCTGTGATCATTGTGCTTCAAGGTCTCATCACCTCATATCAATCAATTTCTAAAGCACTATTTATGCAATGACGTGCAGTTCTTCTGGCGACATTTGAAAGAGTAAAACAACATAATTGTATTGGCTATAAAAACAACAAATTAAACCATGGATTCAATGTGAATAAATAAAATATTTAAAAAAAATTACTTTCTTCTGAAATTAAGTACAGTAATATTAGTTTGGGTTTGTCTGTTTGGCAGCCACCTCTGCTCTAACAGTCTACTTTTTCCTCGACAGGAGAGCCGCCAGAAGACAGGCCATTCGTCACCCCACCAAGATTGAGAAAGACAGCAAAGGCCCTACCAGAGCCACCACCACAAAGCTGGTCTACCTGATCTTTGACACCTTCTTCTCTGATCAGATTGATCAGAATGAAAAGGATGGCGGCATCAAGCGGCAGCGCTGTGGAGTCTGTGAGGTCAGTTGGAGGGAGAAATAAAAAATTTTCCACAGTCGATTTAAAGTATTTTTAGAGCCCTGCCTTCTCGTACTTTGTTATCGGAGGGACATTTATATCTTTTTATGTTTTTTGTATTCCAAATTCCTCAGGTTTGCCAGGCTGCTGATTGTGGAAAGTGTGCAGCTTGCAAAGACATGCTCAAATTTGGTGGCAGTGGCAGAAGCAAGCAGGCGTGTCAAAAGAGAAGGTGAGAAGATAAGATGATTGGTTCAGATGCATGGGGCCTGTTCTTAAAACAAGATATGTTCCATGATCTCATTCTGACTCTGTAAGCAATTTGTGGAGACTGAGTATAGCAATTGACTCCAGATCCTCTTTAAACACATGTTGTCCTTAATGAGTGCATAGTCATGGTAATTGTTGTTAGATAATTGACTAGAAGGAATAGGGACTAAAGCCATTACAATAGTTGCTCTTACAGCTGTCTGTAACTCTATCCAGGTGCCCTAACCTAGCAGTGAAGGAGGCTGAGGATGATGATAATATTGAGGAGGAAGACGTGCTGCCCTTACCAAAGGCCCCCAAAAAGAAGACTTCTCAAGCCAAGAAAAAGAAGCAAAACCATTCCAAGCAGACATGGATTGGAGAACCTATAGAGGTAAAAAAAATTATCTGTATGTCTTGTGGTCAATAAGGATGCCCAAACACACACATTGGAACCTATTTAGGTATATTAATTACCAATATTTGCATACAATTAATTGGGTAATTCAATATCTGTAAAATGTATTTCACATTTTAAAAATTTCCGTTTTACCAAACTTTTTTTTCAAACATTCTTTACAAATGACCAGTTGAATTGGCTAGGTTATTGGCACAAAAATGTAAATACTTATGTAAAAATTACAGTGGCTTTTCAATTCTCATCAAATATGATCTATCTATATCTTAGTAATTTGACCATACACTTTTTAATAGTTGACTCATTTATTCTCCCACAAATTACTGACTGGTACTACTGAGCAGTTACCTGATATGACTCAGCAATGTGCCAACTTCCTGGAAAATAATTCCCTAACCGTTTATCGCACTCAATGCTTTGTTTTTTTTCCAGACTGAAGGCAAAAAGGAGTACTACACAAAGGTCCGTGTGGATGACGAGGTGCTCGAGGTTGGAGACTGCGTGTCTGTCAGCTCAGAGGACCCATCCACTCCACTCTACTTCGCAAGGTATGTAAAGTGACTGTCCATGTCTTACTCACTCATGCATTGTACGCTGGCCTAGTCAAGAACTGAAATCAATATTTTTGCCTAGGATAACGTCCATGTGGGAGGACAACAACGCAAAGATGTTCCATGCCCACTGGTTCACTCGTGGCACAGAGACCGTGCTAGGGGAGTCGTCTGACCCACTGGAGTTGTTCCTGGTAGATGAGTGTGAGGACATGCAGCTCATCTACGTAGAGGGCAAGGTTGACGTAATGTACAGAGCCCCCTCCAACAACTGGTTCATGGAGGTAAGGGCACTTCCCCTTTTTGACCTAGCTGTTCTCAACAATAACCAAAAAAATTATAAAAAATAAAATTCACTTATTTGCAAAAGATTTAAACGGGACGATATTCAACTAGCCTGTTAAAAAACGTCCAAATGCAAATCTGATGTTTGATTCCTTCTTTTAATCATGTTTGTTGTGCTAGTGTTGAGCATGTCCCCTGTTTTTTCTTGTGGTCCTTTAGGGTGGAATGGACGATGACATTAAGGTGATTGCTGAAGATGACGGAAAGCATTTCTTCTACCAGTTGTGGTATGAAGGGGATTGCGCCCGATTTGAAACCCCTCCCACCTTCACACCACCCGAGGACTGCAAGTTCAAGTGAGTCTTGTTCAGTTGTCACTCTTAAGGTTCCCAGATTAAACGACCGTGGACCAGTTCTGAACTGTGCTCTGTGTACAGATTCTGTGCCAGCTGCTCTAGGGCCCAGGAGCAAGAGGAGCAGGAGACTCCCCGTGTGTTGGAGCCCCTGAGGGACGAGGACCACGACTCCAAGGCTCTTTATGCCCTGGCGTGCTTTAAGGGAGAGCAGTTCAGGGTGGGGGACAGCGTCTACATGCCTCCTGACTCCTTTACCTTTAGGTAAGAAAAACAAAATGTCCCGTCTTTATTTGAATAATAAATTTTTTTGGAATAGTCTAAATCGATCAAAACGTAAGGTTACCACTTTTTAGTGTGTCTTCTAGTGTGAAGGCAGCCAGCCCAGTGAAGCGGTCCCACAGAAAGGAGGACGTGGATGAAGAGCTGTACCCGGAGTACTACAGGAAGTCTTCTGATTACATCAAGGGGTCCAACCTGGATGCTCCACAGCCCTTCCGGATCGGACGAATCAAGGAGATCTTCTGCCACCGACGAAGCAATGCGAAAGCGGACATGTCGGACGTCAAACTGCGCCTGTACAAGTTCTACCGGTGAGCTTTCGTTGCTGTTGCAAATTATCATATTAAAGCCTGGCATTTTGACATTCATCATTGAAACAGTTTTGCTTTGTCATTTACGCATATATTTTTAGTGATCACCTGGTTAATCATATTTTTTTAATCAAATTTGAATTAATGTATACTTAATGTTTATGCAACCGAAGGACTAAATTGCTTGTACATTTTGAAATGTACCACACATCTTGGTTTCAATATCCGTTGATGGGAGTATAACTCTTCAATTGTTGCCTTTCCCCATCCAGGCCTGAGAATACCCACAAAGGTGTGAAGGCAGGTTACCACACAGACATCAACCAGCTTTACTGGAGCGATGAGGAGGTGACGGTGACCATGTCTGACGTGCTGGGCCGCTGTCTTGTCGAATATGGAGAGGACCTCAACGAGTCAGTCCAGGAGTTCTCCAGTGGAGGTCCCGATCGATTCTACTTCCTTGAGGTACACTGCGATCACG
Source organism: Galaxias olidus (assembly GCA_026901105.3). Taxonomy (NCBI): domain Eukaryota; kingdom Metazoa; phylum Chordata; class Actinopteri; order Galaxiiformes; family Galaxiidae; genus Galaxias; species Galaxias olidus. Next base: position 217,528 of record JAPMUY010003892.1, read on the forward strand.
TCAGATTTGTTCAATGTACGTTTTTGTTTTTTTGGCATGTGTAGCTCTTGTGAGTGTGATTTAATCCAATGTACTATTTTATAATTTACAGGCTTATAATGCAAAGTCTAAAAGCTTTGAAGACCCACCCAACCATGCCCGCTCTGCTGTCAACAAGGGCAAAGGAAAAGGCAAGGGCAAAGGTACACTGTACATTATTGCATTGTTGTGAATGTGCCTTGTCTTGAAAGTTACTACATCTGTGAACATTCATTTGAATACAATTCTCCTATAGGTAAAGGCAAAGGGAAGTCCTCTTCTCCTCCAGAGACTCAGGAACAGGAGCCTCTGGAGCAGAAAACCCACAAGTTCCGCACCCTGGATGTGTTCTCTGGCTGTGGTGGGCTTTCTGAAGGCTTCCATCAGGCTGGTCAGTGTCTGCTAGCCTAACTTCAACCTCAGCGCCAAAGCATGCTCCGATTGTTGGATAATACCGTAATTCTACACATGCCTTAACTGGGCTTGTGGACACTGTTGTTTTACCAGGTATCTCAGAGACCCACTGGGCCATAGAGATGTGGGACCCTGCGGCGCAGGCCTTCAGGCTGAACAACCCCGGCACCACGGTGTTCACGGAGGACTGCAACGTCCTGCTGAAGCTCGTCATGTCTGGAGAGAAGACCAACTCCCTGGGCCAGAGGCTGCCCCAGAAAGGGGACGTGGAGATGCTGTGTGGAGGTCCTCCCTGCCAAGGCTTCAGTGGCATGAACCGCTTCAACTCCCGCACTTACTCAAAGTTCAAGAACTCCCTGGTGGTCTCTTATCTGAGGTGCGCGTCTTTAGCAGCAGTTTCCTTTTGTTTTGTAGATTGTGACAGGTGGGAGAGAATAAAACCAAAGTCCTTGAATTTGCACACTGCTCTTAAAATCTATAGTCTTTATTTTAGCTTTACAAATCTTTATTTTTACACATTTTGCGTAACTCTTATCTGCTTAGTGTGAAAGCAGCAGTATCTTTAAAAAAAAGAAACAGCTGTACTTTTAACCCCTCATGCAGTTACTGCGACTACTACCGACCCAAGTACTTCCTGCTTGAAAACGTGAGGAACTTTGTGTCATTCAAGAGCTCAATGGTTCTGAAGCTGACTCTTCGCTGTCTTGTCCGTATGGGATACCAGTGCACCTTTGGAGTCCTTCAGGTTAGTATGAAGTCCATGCGTGTTCCATGCTTCATTCCGCAGACCATCTAGGATCCATGTCACTAAGTATTTGAGTGGCTGCTTGTATATAATGTGATTCATCACCAATGTCAGGCTGGTCAGTACGGCGTTGCCCAGACCCGCCGCAGGGCCATCATCCTGGCTGCTGCTCCGGGAGAGAAGCTGCCTCGCTACCCTGAGCCACTGCACGTGTTTGCACCCAGAGCTTGCTCTCTCAGCGTGGTGGTGGACGAGAAGAGATACGTCAGCAACGTCACACGGTAATTCAGAGATGGTCGGTTCTTCTTTCTAGGTGTACAGCGGCATATACTGTGCCTCAGGGCGCAACGTATTTTTATTGACAAGCAGTGAGAATGGGTCAGTCTCGAGTACTCAAATGTGCCTAAATTATGTGGTGCAGAAACTATTTACTACTTAAAACACTGGGGCAATGCAATAAAGGTTACACTCTGCTGTTCTGCAAATAATAATGTTAAAGCTCAAATCCGGTTTGCGTGGTTTTAGAACTATGTTAACGTATTTCCTGTATTGCTTTTTTTCTGTTGTGGTTCTCACCCTCTGGTTTTGTTGCAGAGGAAATGGAGGCGTGTACAGAACCATTACAGTCAGGGATACCATGTCAGACCTGCCAGAGATCCGCAACGGAGCGTCCGCCCTGGAGATCTCTTACAACGGGGAGCCTCAGTCCTGGTTCCAGAGACAGATCCGAGGGTCACAGTACCAGCCGATCCTCAAAGACCATATCTGCAAGGTAAGCTGTCTCCTAGTATAGACAACTAACATTGGACAAGATTTTTCTATTTCGAGGACTGTCTGTCTGGGCCAATGACTTTGGTTATACAGGATGGTGACAATGCCATTTTTGACTGCCATGCTAACATCTGACAATCCAACTCTTTCCCTGTTTGTTTTCAGGACATGAGTGCTTTGGTGGCGGCTCGTATGAGACACATCCCCTTGGCTCCTGGCTCAGACTGGAGAGACCTGCCCAATATGGAGGTTCGGTTAAAAGATGGGACTATGACCAAGAAGTTGCGCTACACACATGCTGACAAAAAGAATGGACGCAGTAGCACAGGGGCCCTGAGGGGTGTTTGCACTTGTGCAGGAGGTATGAAATTGTGTGCCTTTACATGTGGATTCAGAGCAAAATATTCAAAAGGGATTATACAGTCGAATACTGAACACTATATACTAATGTACATTGTGTGTCGTAGGGAAGCCTTGCGACCCTGCTGACAGGCAGTTTAACACGCTGATCCCCTGGTGCCTGCCTCACACGGGTAACCGTCACAATCACTGGGCCGGACTCTACGGCAGGCTGGAATGGGACGGCTTCTTCAGCACCACTGTCACTAATCCTGAGCCCATGGGCAAGCAGGTAGGGCTAACGTGATCGTGCGGGGTGTCTCTGCTCGAAGTTTTGCATATCGGCACCAGCGGGATTCTGTGCACGTCCTGAACAGAGTTCCTCGTTTTAATTCCAGGGTCGTGTCCTGCACCCCGAGCAGCACCGAGTGGTCAGTGTGAGGGAGTGTGCACGCTCTCAGGGATTTCCTGACACCTACCGCTTCTTCGGAAACGTTCTGGACAAGCACAGACAGGTAAGCGTAAAGCATCATTCCAAAATGAGTTTGTACTTTGCCGTGAAACTAGGTCTTTGGTCTTGCATATTTATTGATTTGCTGTTTACTACTTTCAGGTAGGGAATGCTGTCCCCCCACCTCTCTCCAGAGCCATTGGCTTTGAAATTAAGAAGTGTGTATTGGAGAAGATGAAGGAAGAGAGGACCAAAGAGGGAAATTCTGCAGGTGATGCACCTCTCCAAGCTCAAATTCTGAAGTCCATAGCATAAGCAGTCATGAATTATGTATGGAACTATATATATATATATTGTCTAACAGATTTGCTGATACTTTCCCTTTTTCTCATCCCAGACACTATAAAGCAAGAGAAGATGGAGGTCTCTGACTAATATAACCACTCCCCCCCCCCCCGGTCGAGCATCTATTCCTCATCCTGAAGTCGAAGCCTCAGGAAATCATTGTTATTTTAATGCTGGCTTTGAGCCTGGTCACTGTTGTGGCTTCTCTGGACTGTATGTGCAGTATCATTCCATGTTTATGGTTTTTTTAAATGTGGTTTTAACTGTATTTGCAAATTCTGACAAGTGAAATAAATTGTATGTAGTTTTTATATGTTGTAATATTTCAAATAAAGCTCTTATCAAATTGATTTATTGTCATTGCAAATTTGTGTTTAGCCCTCATTAAGCCCTCATTTGAGAAATTATAGAATTCTGAAGTAGAATCTAAACTTGGCATGGTGGCCTGGTAGTCTTGATTTTTCTGGAAATCACTAACCCAGTCTTAAACAATTCTGGTTTCGAGAAAGATTGTCAGCAATCGATTCTTCTTATTGTGAAGCGGGAAAACAGCCTAGAAAGGCAAAAAGTGCAGGTTTTCCAAATTGGTGCAAACATTCGAAGACGAGTTGTAAGTCAAATCTTCAAGAAAAACAGTTAAGAATTTCAATGCCATTAAACATTTACAACATTTAATGGATTAAAGAATGGGCAGTTGATGCTCCTTACAACCAGCTTTTGTGTCGCCACCCAAGACTAATCCCAGCAATAGCTACCTGCTTGGTTCGTTTTCATGGCAAAATTACTGAAAGGCTGATGTAAATTTTTTCAACCGTTTTCGCCAATCATGAAGTCAGTTGACTCACTGACCAGTCACCGAATTATGATATGAAAGAACAGTCAGCTCATGGAATTTGTCTAGTTTGAAGAAATTTCCTATGGTATATATGCACCATTCATCTCAAATTGCTATTTATTTTTAAACATCTTTAAAATGATTGTGCAGTTATGGAAGTTACTAGATAAATCAAAGTCATTCTATGCTTTCTGCTGGTGTAGTTGTTATTCTCATGACAATGAAAACCAAAGATATAACTAGTTTTCTCATTGATGCTTTTATTGAAATGACAGCCACATCTTACTAAACGTTTAATAAAATCTGGGAATGTGGATTTAAATGTTCCTCAGTTGTTTGATGGTCTGAAAAAAAGATTTGACTGTGTTAGTTAAAAAAAGCACTTATATTATATAGAGATATATAATTGTCCATAAAAACACTCACTTTGCCCATTCAACATTGAGGATAAGATGATCATATCCAAATCCTGACACTCCAGCAATGGCTCTGGCAGCATCCTCTCTACGGTGGAAACTGATGAAGGCAAAGCCCTGGAAAAAACCCACCAAAGTAAGGAAATATAGTTAGCACTTCATCCTATGGTCTATTTGTAGGTGTGTCCACTCTTAACAACAATTTCCCCAACATTCCCCGTTCCCCCCCACTACAGCAGAGGATGAGACACTAGGAAGGCAGACATAAATAATAAGCTGGATGACATCTATTTCTCACCTTAGACTGCCCTGTATTCTTATCCTTGGCCAGGTAGATCCTAGAGATGGAGCCAAATGGTCGGAACAGCTCTTGCAAGTCTGTCTCACGGGTGTCTTCAGACAAGTTGGTAACACGGATGGTAGCATTGTCATCAGCTGTAAGGGGGGTTTGCAGTTACTTCACTACGGCCGCGACTAAACTCAGGATCTTTGCAAGGTACAAGAACAAAAATAGTTGCTAATTCATAGAACATCATACTCACATTCCCCCCTGCGGTTTGGCTGCATGGACTCTCCCCTGCGAGTACTGCCATCCCTAAGGCTAGGGGGCACATACTTCCCAGTCTTGCTTTGTGCTGGTTGGGCAGGCTCGGGCTCTGCTGAGGAGAAGAGGGGGGAAAAAATGTACATTTCAAGTGTACAAACACACCCAATAACACAGACTCCTAAACAAGTTGCTCCAAGGAGCTTTTCAATTACATTGTTCCGTGAACAATGTAGTGGCAGTACCTCCAGGAGCCTTCTCCTTGTCTGCTGTAGACAGCCCCAGCTGCTCGGCCAGCTCCTTCTGCATGGGCCCCAGAGTGTCCTTGTAGGGACAGCGGGTGGTCCAATGGTCTCCTTTGCAGATTCGACAAGACACAATTTTCTGTCCCTTCAGCTTGTTCATGGGGTCTTCATCCTGGTCTTGTGCATTAAGGTCCTGGAGGATAGTGGGTAACATAGATACACAATTAACTAAAACCAAGAAGTCCAGCATGAAGGGAAAGTCATTACTAATTGCTAGTTGCATTACAAGTTCCAAGAGATTGCACTACAACTTTGGCACCCAGTAACATAGAATCATTCAGTGGGACCTCACCTCCTTGCTGGAGATGAAAGTCATAAAGACGTCATCACTGACTGTTGTGGTGGCAACATTAGGACCTGGTTGGTCAAACTCAGAGTTGCCAAACTTCTTCCAGTTCTGGTGGTTGACAATGATCAATATTAAGCTACATGACAGTATGTCAATACATATCATGCGACTTTTTAAACTGACTGTTAAACCTCATATTAATCAAACTCAAAACCAAACAAACCTTTCTCCTAGCAACTGCTTTTGAGGCTTTTCTAGTCTCAATCTTGAAAGTTCGGATAATCTGAAATAAAAAAAGATTGTCTAGCTTCATGTAATGTAAATAATCAAATTTGTAAATGTTTTCAATCAGCAAAATTAGGTTTACACACATACTTTAAACTTTTTCCCATCTTCATCTATTTTATATTCTGCAATAGTTTTTAGATTGCCTTTGATGGTTTCTTTGGGAGGAGGTAGAGTACCTACAAAAAGAACAGATTTAAATAGATTAGCGGAAGAAGTAGTGGCAACTCACAGCTATTTTACATTTTACAATACAGTGCTATACTGTAAAACACAAATTAACACACGTTAATGCACACATAATAACAAATGTAATTGGAACTTTTAAGTATCTTAAAGGCAGACATATGTCCTTTTGAATGTAATATGTGCGTGTTTTATTATAATAATATAAGATTATTAAAGTCCCTGGGAAAATCCTAAAGTAAGAAATAGCCTGGCTACAGATAAAAGTAATTATGAGTGATTTGGATCGATTACACTCATAATACTTTAGTTCAACATTGTTTGATTACTATGAATACTATTAGTAGTATTACTACCGAACAGTGTTACTTCTAAAATATATTATAAAAGCTTATGTATATTTTGGTTTGAAAATACACAATTCGCCAGCATCTTTATGACAGATATGGTCCTGACCGTCCCATGCAACAATATACCGAACTTGCTAACCCATCCCAGTTTCACAGGGGCTAACCAAGTGGTTTTGATTCAATACTCGAGCAGGGCATATGGTTGGTGATCATGCCTGGTCGTATGATCAGCTCGATTACAACACATAAAAAAGGTTAACTATGTTCATAAAAGAAAATAATACATTAAGTAACAAACATGCATTGTAGAGCTGAATTTGCTAAAATCAACCATGGCATGTGGCTGTAGACCAATGCGCTCTTTTCCAGTAAGTACGCAAATGGGTCAGCAAGCTACAGAGTTAGCTAACATACCTTCGTCTCCTTCTTCCTCAACCTGGTCGGCCCAGCTGGGTTTGGAACTGCAACAATAAATTGACACAGTAATTAGATAACTATAAGACGTCCTTGATGAACATCAGACAATATATGTTGGTAGAGAAGACTCACTCGTCGTATTCTATCGACGGCATCCTCGCGGCTAGTTTGCTAGCTCAGCGTTAGCTCAGTTGGCAAAGAACGAGAAAGAGAAGATGAAGAGTGTACAAAAAAATGAAAACACTTCTTTCAAAGATTAGAGCGACATCCATTGGTACGGATGAACTCATACACTCTTGCAATATTGCATCGCAAAAGGCATAATAAAAAATGTGTGCAGAAGCTCGCGAAGAAACAAGCTCGATAAATTAGTTACGAATTTATTTTAACCAGAAGGTACACACATAACCTATGAACCTAATACATAAATAGTCCTCATTTTTGACATTAAGAAAACATTATTTAAAGTACACACATTTTTATATTACATTTTCCACCCTGAATATGAAGTATCTTGGACTCAACTTATTTTAAATTATTCATTTCTTCATTATTGCATTGATTTGAGATCTTCCCACAGCAGACAACTCCAATGTTATCAAAAACAGCCATATAAAGCAGAGGATGGATGCACATGTTCAGTGTTGCCAAACCCTTTGAAATTTGATATGCTTTGTAGACTGGGCACACAAAAACATTAGGGTACTTTATCTTTATGTAAAAATTATAGGTCTGAAAAGCATGATAGGGCACAAAAGAAAGAGCATATAGCACTACAACTGAAATCACCATTAGAGCAACCTTCCGTTTCTCCAGCTTGGTTATGTTGGCATTCTTCCAAACGACACAAAACACCCGGCCATATGAGCAGAAAGTTACAATAAATGGAATGCAACATCCAAACACAGTCAGGAATACTTTATAAATGAAGTGCGAGCGCTCTTGAGTTATGTTGCAATAGGACACACACATGGTAGTGTTCTTCAGACCAGAACATGTTGAAGCAAACTTTAACACTGGAGAGGAAATGGCAATCACAAGAACCCAAATCATGACACTGACAGCCTTGGCGTGTGCAGGGCGCACATAACTGCGAGTAAAAAAGGGGTAAACAATGCCCACACATCGGTTCACACTGATGCACATGATGAAAAAGATGCTCGCGTAGAGGTTGCAGGTGAAGAGGAAGCGCTCTATTTTGCAGACTGGTGTGCCAAATCTCCAGTTTTTCTCTTGCCCATAGTAGATAATCAGCAGGGGCAGGGTCAGGACATACAGAAGGTCACTGATGGCCAGGTTGCAGGAAAAGACCACTCCTGTGTGCCAGTTCCGCCTCTGTCTGGTTCCCAACAGCCACAGACCAAACAAATTACCAGCCATTGCTACACAAAATTCGATACCATACATCGAGGGCAGCAACACTATCTGAAATTGATCACAGGAACCGTTGTGAACCATTGTGTGTATCCTGTGTTGCTCGACAAGGGTCTGTGACAAAAAAGTTAAAACTCTGAAGAAATCTATAAAAAAAGAGGGGCATTGTTTAATGGAAATAATTTGATATAGAATGCATGTGTTGAAAATATATAAACATGAGTAAATTAAAAACGTTATGTTTGACACATATGAAAAAGTTAAACTAAAAGATGATACAGAAACATTGAACGGCAGCAGCTTATTCTCCATTAACAATATTAAACATTAAACAATGATCAGTTACTGAGTAGGGTGATTGTCCTAACATTTGGAATGTTGAAACTTACTGTAGGCACGTGTTTCAAACACATTCTCAAGAACAGTTAAGGACATAAAAAATGTAAAGGAAAGTTTAACCTAAATATTTGGAGCAGTTCTTTTAAGAAACTAGAAAAAGGAATGTATCTATTAAATAATTATTTTTTAATTAACAAATAGGAAATCTACAAGGAAACATGTCAATAGAGAATATAGGTACTTACACTACAGCAGCCAGAAGTTAAGTGTCACATATCACACTTCATGTGCCAAAACAGATGTACATAAAGGAAATACAGCAAACATTACCAACCGCTGCAAACACGTTTGTCTGAACGAGCATTACCGCAGTAACTACAAAAAAAAAAAAAAAGCAGTAGCCTACTGTCACTTCCTCAAGATGAGCTGAATGAGGAACTCAAGTGAAGAAAAGGAGGTAACCCACTGTTCAAGACTGTAAATATCAGAGGTGTTCGTAGTTTCTTAAAATCCGAAATACCTTCCTGCACCCAATAAGTGACAACATACATTTTTTAAACACTTTATTACATCAATCTTCAACTCTCATACCGTTCCTCTGATAACATTCGGCAACAGAAAAGTTCACATAACACCAGTCATAGCAAGTCCACGGGATTGTTTGGAACATGTCTCCATCTGGTGCTCAATCATGGGCAGTGCACCCAAAGTCAACTAGTTCAGGAGTTCAAAAAAGGCAAACTCATTTCTTGCCTTGTCTCTGTTTAAAGCCCTGTTTTGCCCCGGCACCGGGACTTCTCCTCTTGAAACCAGTTCCAGGTTTGCCCGTTTGGCCCTTAGATCTAAATCCTTTGCCCCCAGCTTTCTTCTCACCAAATTTACTGCTCCCAAAGTTTTTTTTCCTGTCAAACTTGGTGTCACCATCACCAAATTTCTTACCGCCAAACCTCTTTCCCCCAGCTCCCATATTCTTTCCAAATGGCTTACGATCGTCACCAAACTTCTTTCCATCTCGTCCCATTTTGTCTTTGTACGGTCTTCCAGGACGATCTCTCACAGGTGATTTTCCATGGGGGCCTTGCTTTTGCTTTCCAGACATTCGATCACTGGATGGCCTTTTCTTAAAAGGCCCAGGGGGCTTGCCAGGGCCTCGCCTTTTCTTGGTAGCAGGGAACATATCTGAGTACACAACACAGGAGCATTAGCGTTTCATGTATTTGAACCCTGACTAAATTACCAACACAATACCACTTGATGTTAAAGAAAAGCACCTTCATCGGGCTCCTCCCCGACGGCTTGTCTGTAGTATTCTGCCTCGTCGTCAGACTCAACATCCGGTCTAGCCTGGTCGTCCTGCACTCCAGGATCCTCCACTTCACTGTCCGTTTCTTGTTCCTCTTGGCGCTTCCGTTTGATGCCTGCCAGGCTCTTTTTTCTGAAAAGACAAAAACCACGAGCACTCAAAACATATTTCAAGTTGCCACACAACAAAAAAAATGCCCCTATAAAACCAGTGGAACATACGCACTTGTTTTTCTCTCTTTTCTCGTTCTTTTGGGCAACGTTCAGCTCTTGCTTATGCTTGCGCTCGTTCTTTGCTTTCAGCTGTGCCTCTTTTCTGTTCAGTATCTCCTGGATTTCTTCCTCAGTCTTGGTGACTACAAAGTGACAAGAGGCTGACGTTAGCTCTTAATCATTATACTTATACATACATCTCATCTCTTACTGGATGGGTCAGTAAGCGTTTACTTTTCAGAGGAATCACAATATTCATACGTTAAATTGTCATCATGCACATCCAAAAGGAACACCAAGAGCAGACGTCTTCACGTGCACTCACCGGCGGCGTGGTAGATCACGTTCCCCTCGGCCATGCCCTCTTCGATCTTGACCAGCTGCAGGGTCATGCGGGGCCCAATCTAAGAGGAAACAATCATCCGCTGTTTAACCAATTCAAAACGTCTAGCTTCGAACCCCGTGTGAACGCTAGCTGAGACGCCAAGCCAAAAGCGATGGTTACCTCAGTCAAGCGCACCGCGCTCTGCTCCGACGCCATGTTGCCACGTCCAGAGTAGACCTGCGGCAGCTCCGTTATGTTGTGGTCTCCGTCCTGCTCGGCTTCGCTGTCGGAAAGATTGGCGCCTCTAAAAAGACAGTTAAGATGAGTGCACAGAGACTTATTTGAAACCATCACCTAAACTGTCGGAAAGCAAGACAAACGTGAATAATCCCTCTGCGTAGGCCAGACATATTTCTTACTTCATCAGGAGCTCGCTGATGTCGTCCAACTTGCTCATGTTGGGGAATTTTTCCTGCATCAGCTTCTTGACACCTTTGCTCATGCCGACCGGGACAACCTTCAGGCTACTGTAGGAGGGAGAAGACCATGGTGAGTGTTGGTGGACATGCAAGCCTTCCGTTAAGGAGTTGGCGTTGAAGGGGCTCATCAGTGCGTTTACTTTGAACATACATCACTGAACAGTCAATTCACAGTCTGTCATCATCTGTGCCCCCGCAGTTTGCCTGATGTGTTACCAACGAGGCTCCTATGAGCTTCTCCCACGTGGTCATATCACCGCGTGTATCACACCTTAGGCTTTACCGCATTAAAAACAAAAACAAAACGTTTGAAGTACTTACAAATGTCTGAAATCAATCTCTTGTGATACAGGGTCGTAGTTCAGAAGGACACACCTCTTGATGTTGTTGAGGCTTACCTAGAAGATAAATTGTGAAATACAAAATCTTTACGGTGGAGTTGCTTTATGAAAATCAACCAGAGGATACATTTGCTGCATGATCGCGTCATGACAATTAGGGTCAAATGCTTCATGAATCAGAAAGCGTTTACTTTTGATACATCTTCAAAGATAATCTCAGAAGACTATACTTTCATCATATTCACTAATCAGCAAGTTTATAAGCTTTAATACAATGACAGAATTGTTGATTCCAACCTTGTTCACATTGATGGGAGGGAACATGTTTTGGAACATTGTGGCCATTAGTTTGACATGCATGCCCTCGGACCCAAAGTTATTGAGGACCAGCAAGGGATGATGCTTGAACTGTTGTTCATGCATCCTGTGCCTCTTTAGGGTGGAGACAACGTCTTTTATAAGAGAGTACTGAAAGGAAAAAGAAACACATGTAAGCTGGGGGGGCAAATGGTACAGGATGTGACCAACCACATTACTGCTGTGGGCAAATCAGTGTAAATACTTCGCAAAACAATCACAATCAAGACATGTTTGCAATGTCATGATCTGAGTCCATATAGTTGGGGTTTTTCTTACCAAAAGTTACAGGCAATTCAAATACTTACTTTCATCAAACGGAAGTGAAGCGTAGGACCTTTAGGGAGTCGGGCTAGCCTCTGAATAAAAGTATAAAAACAACAATGAGTTGGAAACACAAGCATGAGGATGTTACAATGAATTGTACGATTATTTTCCTATAAACGCTAGCCCACTTGCAATTCTGATACTAGCTTAAGGCTTCAATAAGAAAGTCTTACAGACGTCAAGTGGAGCAGTCAATGCATCAGTAGTAGTTACTGTAATCATACGATATTCAGATATTCTCATAACTCATCATTTGCATAAGCGTTAAAGTACAGGAAAAGCTGCAACATTGTGTTCAAATTATATGGAACACATCTGATTTATAAGTCTTGTAAATCGAACATATTGTTTGGAGGAGTTTGTGATCACTAGCAACCTTCTAGGATCAACAATACAAAGTGCACTCACAAATAAGAGTGAGACCCAACCTCTCCCATTCAAAATGCAGAATTTACTATATCTATGTGGATTGTGGTGATTTCTTACCATATTGATGCTGCTGGGAGTCTTACTGAAGATCATAAAGTGCGTCACTCCAAGTGGTCCGGCTACGGAAACGAAGTCCTTCAACACATTTTTCTTTCTAACCTAGAAAACACACATTTTCAGTAATGTCATAATAATAATGAAAACCACAAAACATGAAATTAAGCACAAATATTACCTAATGTTATTCTTTAGTTGACCGACCTTTAAGGATTCTGCAGTAAATGGCTCCATGACACGCCGCATGTCAGCCACGAGCTGGCCGACATTCTTGCCCACCTGTCCCCGTTGAAACACAAAGGAGTGTGGGACAGAACCATATGATTCCTCGGCCACATGGTCGGCACTTGCTCTAGATTTCTTCTGATTTTTGGTCTGAAAAATAAGTACAAAGTTAAACTCAGCAAACATGTACATGCGCATTCGGCTTTTAAATAATCACTATCGCTTAGCTTGCTGTCCGCTCACATTTGCTTGGTTTGCCTACATAATGAAAGTGAACACAATAACTTCATCCACAATTTGAGTAACATCACTACGCTTTTAAATTAATGCTGTAATATGTAATATTGTATAAATAGCATAGCTAGACAAATAGGATGATAAACATCGACAACTGGCTAGCTAACGCTATGCGCGTAACGAACAGTTTTCTTTCTTTCTTACTTGCCTTTGATTTCCCCATGCTGTTGGTTGAAGAGTAAAGCTATCAGCTTAATTTATTAAATATAACAATAGATATGTTCACTGCACGAACAGTGTACTTTCTAAACTAGCTTGCTTTAAAGAATATACAATGCCAAGACCACAACCCCACGCACTCCATTTTCACTGGCTATTAATGTGGCTCTAGTCTCGTAGCCCTCGTGGTAGCAAATTGAGTTACAAAGTAATATGTCCGTCTTTATCCGACAGGTTAGGTATCTAGTTCCTTATAGTTTGATAGTGCCAACTCGTATGAAACCAAATTGGAAGTGGTGACAAAGATTGAGAATTTACCTAGGTTCACAAAGAACAAATAACATACAGAAACATACAAATAATTTAATAAAAATAATTGGACAATTTCAATTGTCTTCTTTTTGACAGAGTAGCAAGTATACAGTCATGATGGTTCTCTACTGAGATCTTTTTTTTTAATGGAAGAGCATGGACAGAGGAGCTGTTAAAATGTTTGTTCTGTGAGATTAAACGATAACTCTCTACAATTGTGTAAATGGATACCTTGGGTTTGTATTCTAAATCAAGGTTTAGGCATGGAGAAGGAGAAGGATGGGGGTCTCTAGACATGCTACTTTGTAATTATGTCTCTTTGTTTAGAGGTCCTGTGACAATGCAAGTGAGGGAGTGGTCTGCTGTAGAAAAAACCTTGTGTCATTCAGCAGAATCCCAGTCATGTCTCTCCCCCTGCTATTTTCCTACTATATCTCCTCAGTTTCTTTGGTTTTCCTAGCTGTATCTACAGTCAAAGCTGTTTGAAAACTGAGTGACAGGGCTGCTGCAAACATACATCTCTAAATTGGGAGTGGACACACTATTTTAAAGCTATTCTCATCTTTTAATTTATTCTATTTAGGAGGAATCACTGAAGCTTTCAACATTAAACATACAATCAACATTCAAATACACTGAATCACCAAATCTTCCGAAATACTTCAGAGCGGTCTAGAAGATCCCTAGTCACAGGTAAGTTATGGTTTTATGTGATGGAATCTAGTAGTTGTCATTTATTAGATTTATTGGAATGTTGCTTTAAAGCCAATTAGATTCATTTATTGATTAAAATTGTTTGGATCAAGTGTTTTCCATATTTTCTTGTTGTTTGAAAATAACAAATTGTTATCTTATATATTTTTTCTGTATTCTTTATTTCAGTATGTTGTGTTAGCTACTATTGTCATTGTTATTATCTTTAAAAGACTAAAGAGAGAAGAGAAACCAGTACTAAAAGGGCTAAAACTTGGCTTGCAGTTGATGACTGTAGATTCATTGCATTTTGCAGACGCAAATGTGTCGAAATCATTGGGAACCATAGATTATTGTGTGAAATGTCAACATTTGACATGCTGTCTATAAGGTTTATAGGGTTGACCATGTTAGTTTTCTGGGGGGATTGCTGAAGAGTGACCTTGAAAGGATTATTTTGGTCATATACTAGGTTTGTTGACTCTGGCTAAGTTTTGTTGACCATTGTCCCATCAGTGTTGGCTTGCTAATAAACTCAGAGCAGGAGGGGAGACTCAGCAATGTGTGTATTCACCTTCAAGTAAGCATCTGTGGAACATTCACACAAGGTATATGGTTGTGTCGGTGTCTCAAATAGTCTCTCTGGTGCGCAAATTCACCATACGTTTTTTAAGGGTATGTTCACGGAGGTTTGGTCGTTGACTGATTAGTTCATCATTCAAAGGTTATCATCTGTTTATAAATAAGTCTTCTTTCTGAGTCAAATCTAATCTTCCCCTCTTTTCCATTAGCAGACGTGTCATCAGAAGTTGAGCAGATACATGGAGAAGCAACTGACTCTATGCCTGACTCTTTTCCTAACACTGGGTCTGCTCATACCAGACGCAAGCGCACGCAAGGAGGGGGCCCATGACCAGGGCAACCAGAAACAATCCTCCAGCTCGTCGGAAACCAAAGGAGGCCGCTGCTCCTACACCTTCATTGTGCCCCAGCAAAAGCTCAAGGGGGCCCTGTGCGTGAGCACTGACTCCGCTGCCGCCAACAACTCTGAGGTGGCGTCACTGAGGGCAGAGCTGAGCCGACAGAAGGAGCTGCTGGAGAAACTGCAAGGGCAGCTGGAGCAGGAGGGGACCCTGGCCACCGAAGTTAGGGCCCTACGCAAAGAGAGCGGCAGCATGAATGCCCGCATTGCCCAGTTGTATGCCCAGCTGCTCCATGAGGTCATACAGAAAAAAGACCAGGCCATTGAGCAACGTAGAGTTGAAAACCTCCTGCTCAATGCCACTACACAGGTGAGCAGACAGATTACTAGGCCTCAATGTTTCAAATAGGCAAAAGAGGGTTATTTCCTATGCAGTACTTGATTTTAACTTGTTTCTGTGCCTCATGGTCATGTGTCGTGGTGGGACATCTCAGGCCCTGCAGGTGTCCAGTAGTTACAGAGAGCTGGAGAAGAAGTATGGATCCCTCACCTCCATAATGAGATCCCAGAGCCAACGTGTTGCCCAATTGGAAAAACAGTGCCAAGTCAGTGATACCACCCCATCCCCACAGGTAGAAATAATGCTGCATGCCCGTGAAATTATTTGCCTGACATCCCACACAATTATACGATATTATCCTAATTGCCAAAATATCTCATTTTTCTTTTATCAAGCTTGCTCACCCAGGCAATAAATATATTGTGTTTTTGTATTCATTTGCAAAAGGTGACCCCTGAGGCCTCAACAGCCCAGCCTAAAGTGTCCCTTAATAACAGCACTGAGGGAAGCGAAAAAGCCAATGACATCCAAAGGGACCAAGGAGCCCCTACCAGACAAGAGGAGAAACCGTCTGGACTGAACGCCCTCCTCACCACCACGGAGGCTAATCTCCCCACAGACCCGCCTTTCATCGGCTTCCCCGTCACCAAGACCCCAGGTGCATTTCTGCAGAAAGACCAGTAGGGCCGTAGGAACAGGGATAAATGCTTACCTATGTAAGGCGATGTTTAAAACGTGCACTGTGAATTCTTTCCCGCGCAGCCTTTATCGGACACCTTGACTCCATTTTTCACATTTTCTCTCTCACAGAACCCACCCCTCCCATGTAGTTTCCCCTTCCGTTAGAGGGGTTCCTGTGGGACAGCTTACAGAAAACCACAATGTTTCTTTTACAGTGACCATAGCTGCTTAAGGCTGGAGCAATTGTATGTGACAGTGTCAGGGCTCTATGTTCTTTCTTCCACTGTAAAGATAAGTAACGGCAGCAGCAACTCAGTCAGTGACCTGCTGGCAGCACTGGTATCTCTGGGAATGGCTAAACAACGTCTAAACATGGCCAGCTGTTCTCGCCATGTGAGAGCGAGTTTCCTCGTTAATGAGGCGAGCATGTTAATGAGGCACGCATTCATGTGTCTACACACACACACACACCCACACACACACATACATGCACAGTTAATAAGCGTTTCAGATGATACGTCATTTGAAACCTTATATGTTAAGGCAGCGCCTCCTACAGCGTCACTTGTTTACGCAACTGGAATGTGTGAGATTACAAGGCACAAGAGTTGCCTGAGTGAAGCCTTCTTGATCGACGAGCCGGGTCGTCCAAGTAAGCTAAGAGAGGTTCTTGAGTGTTTCCAAATCATCTTTTCATATGGCTAGCGACTGCCAGGGTGACTCTGAGACTAGCTCCATGCCTGATGAGAGACTGGGAAAGCATTACTCTCTACATGTTAGCTTGACCCTGTGCCTTGATGCTGAAATGATTATGAGGGCCATGTGTGAAACTTACCCTGGGCTTGCAAGTACACTTTAAAGTATATCCTTTCAGTGTGACTCTAGAGAGTCAACACACGTTGGGAGAAAATTCCCCCGTCGTAAAACGATAAGGTATAGCAAAGCTGGAGCTTGTGTGTGTCTGCGACCAAATTGGCTCTAAAACAAACAGCATTCCTGAACCCTTCTTATGCAAAGCTACTCCCCCGCATTCCCATGCGCTGTCTCCAAACAGTCTTTAAGATCTCACTATCTGGTTCTTATATGTCAGGACCTTGGCGGGACTGCCAGCATGTATTGGAGTCAGGCGAGACCACCAGTGGGATCTATTTGTTGCGGCCACATAGTGCCAACCGGCTGCTGCAGGCCTGGTGCGAGCAGAGCCGGGCCCAGGGAGGCTGGACCGTCATCCAGAGGAGACAGGATGGATCAGTCAACTTCTTCCGAACCTGGGAGCAGTATAAGGTAACGCCCACTCAAATATCAGAGCTATGGGCTTAGCCATCTAAAGCCCCATCCACCAAAAAACACTTTGAACACGGTTGCTCTGTTTTGTCGCAGCAAGGTTTCGGTAACCTTGACGGGGAGTACTGGCTGGGGCTGGAGCACCTCTACTGGCTGACCAAACAGGCCCACTACAAGCTGCGGGTGGCCATGGAGGACTGGCAAGGCCGGCAGGTGTTCGCTGAGTATGACCGCTTCTACCTGGAGCCAGAGAGCGATTGGTACCGCCTACGGCTAGGGGAATACCATGGCAACGCCGGGGACTCCCTCTCGTGGCACAACAACAAGGCCTTCACCACTCTGGACCGGGATAAGGATGGCTACTCAGGTGAATCATCAATTACTTTCAGACTCTGTCTGGTGTTTTTTTATTATAATTATTTGATTTGGGTGTCTGTATTTCCTCTTGGTCTCCATCAGGAAACTGTGCCCACTACCAGAAGGGGGGCTGGTGGTACCACATGTGTGCCCACTCCAACCTGAACGGCGTGTGGTACCGAGGTGGCCACTACCGCAGCCGCTACCAAGATGGTGTCTACTGGGCAGAGTTCCACGGGGGGTCTTACTCCCTGAAGAAAGTCACGATGATGATCAAACCTACCTCCTAGTGTCGGAGACTTGTGTGGCGATGACACAATCGATATTCTCACGATGGTCAGAACGAGACACTTTTATTAACAGAGAGGTGAATGCTTGTTGTGCTGTATGAAAGGTTGTCACCTACTTGTTAGTTTGTTACTGTTACCTCCGTAGTAAGCACTGTACAATGCTGTTGTTTCCAGTCAAATAGGATAGCTACTCATACTTTGTAGAATGTGTTAATAATATGTGTATGTACAGTGCATCCGGAAAGTATTCATACCCCTTCACTTTTTCCACATTTTATTATGTTACAGACTAATTCCAAAATGGATTAAATAAAAAAAAATTTGTCAACATTCTACACACAATACCGCATAATGACAAAGTGAAGAAAGTTTTTTAGAATGTTTTGCAAATGTAAAAAAAAAAAAAAAAAAAAAAAAAAAATCACGTGTACATAAGTATTCACACCCTTTACTCAATACTTTACTGAAGCACCTTTTGCAGCAATTATAGCCTCAAGTCTTCTTGAGTATGATGCTACAAGCCTGGCACACCTATTTTGAGGCAGTTTCTCCCATTTTTCTTTGCAGATAGTCTCAAGCTCCATCAGGTTGGATGGGGAGCGTCGGTGCACAGCCATTTTCAGATCTCTCCAAAGATGTTCAATCGGGTTCAAGCCTGGGCTCTGGCTGAGCCACTCAAGGACATTCACAGACTTGTCCCGAAGCCACTCCTTTGTTATCTTGGCTGTGTGCTTAAGGTCGTTGCTGCATTCATCTTTCCCTTGATCCTGACTAGTCTCCCAGTTCCTGCCATTGAAAAACACCCCCACAGCATGATGCTGCCACCACCATGCTTCACCGTAGGGATGGTATTGGCCAGGTGATGAGCAGTGCCTGGTTTCCTCCAGACATGACGCCAGGCATTCCGGCCAAAGAGTTCAATTTTGGTTTCATCAAACCAGAGAATTTTGTTTCTCATGGTCTGAGAGTCCTTTAGGTGCCTTTTGGCAAACTCCATGCGGGCTGTCATGTGCCTTTTACTTAGGAGTGGCTTCCGTCTGGCCACTCTACCATAAAGGCCTGACTGGTGGAGTGCTGCAGAAATGGTTGTCCTTCTGGAAGGTTCTCCCATCTCCACAGAAGAACACTGGAGCTCTGTCAGAGTGACCATAGGGTTCTTGGTCACCTCCCTGACCAAGGCCGTTCTCCCCTGATTGCTCAGTTTGGCCGGGCGGCCAGCTCTAGGAAGAGTCCTAGTGGTTCCAAACTTTTTCCATTTGCGAATGATGGAGACCACTGTTCTCGTTGAGACCTTCAGTGCTGCAGAAATTTTGTTGTACCCTTCCCCAGAGCTGTGCCTCGATACAATCCTGTCTCGGAGGTCTACAGACAATTCCTTGGACTTCATAACTTGGTTTGTGCTCTGACATGCACTGTCAACTGTGGGACCTTATATAAACAGATGTGTGCCTTTCCAAATCATGTCCAATCAAATTGAATTTACCACAGGTGGACTCCAATCAAGTTGTAGAAACATCTCAAGGATGATCAGTGGAAACTGGATGCACCTGCGCTCAATTTTGAGTGTCACAGCAAAGGGTGTGAATACTTATGTACGTGTGATATTTTATTTTTTTATTTTTAATACATTTGCAAAAAATAAAAAATACATTTTTCACTTTGTTATTATGCGGTATTGTATGTGGAATGTTGAAACATTTTTTTTATTTAATCCATTTTGGAATTAGGCTGTAACATAATAAAATGCAGAAAAATGAAGGGGTATGAATACTTTCCGGATGCACTGTTTAATAATATTTGATATATATGCAGTCGATTCGCTCAATCCTGCCACGGTGATTTGCTAAATCGTTCATGTTTTATGGAAAGGGTCAATTTGGACTCTGGGTTCCTACAGTGCAACAACGCGTTATTGCCTGCCATTTGAAAGTCTGTCCACGATTGATGTAAAATCCCTCAGCTTTTTTTTAAATTAATGTTAACATAATGATACCTGACACGTCTTTAAATTATACTGTATTTTTTGTCAATAGGTTCAGAAAATAGAAACAACACAGAATAATAATAATAATAATAATAATAATAATAATGATAATGATGATAATAATAATAATGATAATAATAATAATAATAATAATAATAACAATAAACGGTTTACCACTATGGTCCGATGGGTAACTTATGATTCATTACAACAAATAGGATGAGAGGCAGTTCATGAATTCTGTTGGTTTTAATTGGTTTTGTTCAGTTTTTTCCTCTGAAAAAAAAAGGTATGTGTGCTCCTTAAAGAAACATTTGTAATACATAAACGGTTACTTTTGTATTTGAGAGACGTTTTGAGTTGTTTTAATGAAGTGTAGTTATAATATAGGAAACTTTCTTGCTGCAAAATAAACACATTCAAACAACCCCAAACAACTTTTTTTTTTTTTTTTACAAATTGCGGACATGGATCATGCACACAACAGTTTTTTCCAGCTGCTCACAGCTAGGATAATCTGCATTTTGTGTTTCATTTGAAGCACCTTCTCATAACCAACCCAAACTTTGCCAAAAGTTGGAAATATTCAGCACGCAAATGTAATTACAATGTTAGAATCCATTATCTTTACAGTGTGGGGTTGCGCTGGTTTCTTAATAAAGAATGCAAACATATCTGTGCACTTGACAGTTTTTTATGAGGAAGAGAGAGAGAGAGAGGGGGGGGGGGTGTAAAGTCCTGATACAGCAATGACATGCTTTCTAACAACTCGGTGTGGTTTGTATGTCATATTTCCGTTTAGAAGCAGTTTCCTGTCAGCTCTGGGCGTGGACTTCCTTTGTGTTTCCTTTTCATGTAGCCAGTCTGTTGTCTTCTGCCTGTGGTCCGATAACGGCAGCAGGTCACCATCAGGACCAAATAGACCAAGAGTCCATTTCTCTTATAGCCGGCAGCCAGGAGCTGAGAATAGCATCCTCACTCACATCCCCCTGGACCCCCACCAACTCAGCTACTTGATAACTGGAGGACTTGAGAACCAAGCATGCAGCCCCTCAGCAAAATATTGAACCTGCTCATACTTGTGCTGTTACACAGTGGTGAGTGATAAGGTGGTGTATTATGTTTCTCGTTTTATTTTTGAAATGTTCAATTTTGATAAGACTGAAAAGACTATTGTAGATAGTCGAGGTGCTATACAAATGATTCGCTCAAGTTCATGGATGCTTTGGAACCACGTGCTGCAAACGGTTTCAGACACATGCGACAGTTTAGGCCTACGAGAAAAATATGAAACGACTGGCAAAGTTTTTTTTTAAAGATTATTTTTGTTGTTTTGAGTAGATACAAATTAAAGTAGGCTAACTCGTACCAACTTAAGCCTATTAAATACACTATACTTATATTACAGGTTTCCATAATCAATTTACACGTGCTTATTGTTTATTGTTTCTTTATATTTATTTACTGATTTATTTATTCTAACAAAGTAAAACAATAAAAACAACATGTGAGTCACAAAGTGGATACAATCCATGCATTTATATGAACTAAATCCGCCAATTTTCCTTTATTTATGTTGGTCTTAAATAGTAGTTGCTAATTGGTTGCTAATTTGTTTGGTATGAACTTTCTCTCAATAGAAGCTTAAAGAGCAGGCCCTGGTAACAGCTTGGTGTTTACCATTTAGAAAGTGGGTGTGCTGGGCAGTGGTTTGTAAATGATGGACCACGCCAGATCTGTTTGTGTGCTCTTCTATAGGAATATTCTTTGGGACTTCTACTTTCAATAATTTTGTGCTAAGTTGCCAACAATTGAAAAAAAAGGAAACATGTGAGCATATTTTTATGGAATGGTAGGTATTTCCCTATTTTGTGATTACTAAAAAAATATTAGGCAATCCTGATTGCTGAAAATTTACTACTACTGGACCTTCTGGCTTGCCCAGACTGCGCATAATACTGTCATAAGGGCACCATACAGCCAAAATCTGAAAGTAAATGGCTATGACAAACAAAGAAAGACATTTCTCGCTGTGTGTGTTGACAGATTGTGATGGCTGTCCCCCTGAAATTAACCCTCTCACTCTGCAACCATTTGTCCTGGTGGTACAACATGGACATGCAGTGGATGTTAACTGCAGCAGCTCTTTGGACATTCACAGTGGGATGCGGTGGGACACACCATATGAAAACACAACCTGGGAGGATGACGCATTCGTCACCTTGAACCTAAATCAATTATTGGATTGGGATGTGCGGGCTCAGTGTAAAATCCGTCTGAACAGCTCTTATCAATGCATTCAAAATCTAGATGTGACCGTATACAGTAAGTATGATTCTGGTATCAATATCGCATTTTTCTTAAATGAACTTAATGAATGAACCTTTAAATATGTACTCTTTAGAGATCCCAGAAGACGTTGTCCTTTATGCAGTCAACCACACTACTCCAGTGATAGAAGGCACAAAGTACCAGCTGCAGTGTGACATCCTCAACGTTGCTCCTGTCCAAAATCTCACTGTAACTTGGTACAAAGGAAATGACGTTTTGAAGGAGGACTCGTTCAATAAAAGCACCAAAACACCCGTGTCTGAGTCATCAGTCCTCACAATCACTCTGGGTAGAGAAGATAATGGAGCACAATTCAGATGTGAGACTCAACTTCATCTGGGATTAGATGGACCACAACGTACGGTCAATTCATCTGAAACTCTGAAAGTGCAAGTACATTGTAAGTGAATTAAAATTATTATTTTTTTAAATCTATTACAAATTATCATCTTCCAAGTGTCTGAAACGAGTTTGAGATTAACAATGTCCTCCTATGCTCATGATAAATGTGCGTGATTGTTCGAAGCTGGCTAAAAGCTGCGCTGTTCTTTCCCTCCACAGATAGCCCTGAGTTCCTGCTGACAGACAACATTTTGGAAGTGTCTGAGGGCAGTGATGTGTCTCTAAACTGCAGTGCTGACGGGAACCCTCAACCCAGTTTTAACTGGACATCCGACTCGGGAGATCACGTGAACGACACGACTGAAGGCCAATGGAGTACTGTCTACATTACTGGAGTGACAGCCAACACAACTTACAAATGCACAGCAGGGAATACATTGGGGTTCATTAGCAAGTTGATACGTGTTATTGTGAACCCCCTAACAGAATCTACTTCAAACACAACTACAGGAGCTATGCCCATTCTGGCAGAAGATGCTCCCATAGGTAATTGTTCGTTCACTTATATGCTCACACTAATCTAATTTCAATCGTTATGGTTTGGCATAATTTTTTTTATTGTTTTTTACAGTGACCAATATTTTGGAGCTTAGTCATCCAAAGGTGGTGGTGAGGTATGGAGCCTCGGTTTCTGTTAACTGCAGCACACCAGTGACTGATCATGATGGAATGGGCTGGGAGGCGAAATCCGGAGGTGTAGGTCTTACACCTGAAGTAAACTATCTTACCTGGACTGTGGATAGTCTAATCGATTGGACGATCCATCCTACGTGTTTCATCAATACAAATGAAGGCCAGCAGAGTGCAATGCTTCAAGTTCTTCTATATAGTAAGCCATTCTTTATTTATTATGTTTAAATGGGAATGATGAAAAAAAAGTTCTGGCATAATTTTTTTACATCTATTTATACACTTTGTCTTAGTGATTCCAGACCACATCGAAATCAGTCTCACTCATAATCCCTCGGCTGGTCTGATGAGGGAAGGGGAGGAATACATCATCAGATGCGACATCGAGAATGTTGCACCGGTTCAGCGTTTGACTGTGACATGGTATAAAGGGATGGAAATCATTGAGAAGCAGTCTTTCAGCGACACCACCGAGACACCAGTGAATCAGTCGTCTATCTTAACCATCACGCCCAATAGATCTGACAATGGAACAGATTACAGATGTGAGGCTACACTGGATCTGGGACCAGAGGGACCTCAACCTCCCCTCACTGTGACCTCAGAACCTCTCATCGCTATAGTGCACTGTACGTCTCCTCTAATCCTCAGAATTCCTCACATTTTTGTAGTTTTGAAAATTAAAAACACGTGCACATGCCTTAATCCCTCTTGCTCTTGATTGCAGATAAGCCGTTGCTTAAAGAGTGTCGAGAACAATTTGTTGCTGTGGAAAAAAGCTCTATGGTGCCCTGCATAGTTGATGGAAACCCTCCTCCCCTGATTGAGTGGTTCCATCAGGGAGCACCATTCGATGCATCTGTGCCTCTGACCAGAAGAGATTCGGGAGAATACACCTTCATAGCCACAAATGACCTTGGCAGTGCCAACACTACAATTTACATCATCGTTGAATGTAAGTGTGCGGCATGAGATTGATCACTAAAAAGCCAAGCTCACAATCGAATTGTGGTTTTGGAACTTCCATACCATTCTATCCCGTGTTCAAGTTACTGAATTACATGCATTTCTCTTACCCAACTCCTCGTAGATATCCCTTCATTTGCCTGTCCTGGTAACTTTTCTGGCAAAGAAAATGCCAATAATGACCTCAACTGTACAGCTGTGGGAAACCCCGCGCCTCAGATCACCTGGTTTAAAGATGAAAAGGTGGTGACAGTCCCCAAGGTTTTGAAAAGGAATGATATGGGGCAATATAATCTTACAGCAACCAACAAACATGGAACAGCCCATCACATCCTTAAGATTGATATTGAGTGTAAGTTATTTTTCTTGTTTTATTACCCTTTAATGTTCCAAAATTGCTCCAATATCTTGTATGGGAAGCTGAATTGGCCTTTAACAGAGTTTTTGCACAACTGAGCTATGCTTGATTTAACTGTGTTGATCCCGTTTTCTTTTCCTCATCAGATGGCCCTGAATTCCATCTGAAAAGTGAAACGAAGGAGGTGTACAAAGGCAGTAATGTGTCTCTGGGCTGCAGTGCGGAGGGGAACCCTCCCCCTGATATTGAATGGACCTACACCAATGATCAAAATGTGAGGGTGTCCATTGGGGGGCGCCAGAAGACTGTTCTGATCACAGCAGCCACGTCTACTAACAACGGGATTTACATCTGCAAAGCCACGAATAAACACGGGACTGCTACAATGTCCACCAAAGTTACTATTAGAGGTAATATTGCCCAGTGCATTAACATTTTGGAAACACAGCTGACGATGATGATCAAGCCTGCCATTCATAATTTTTGATAAAATATGTGTATATGTAGACAAATCAATTATTTCTATGTGGTTTTGACTGATTTCTACTTTGCTTTTGCAGATAACACATTCGCCATTGTTTATGTGGTTGTGGGACTTCTACTTTTCATTTTCATCGTTCTCATACTCTTTTTGTGGTACAGAAAAAAAAGACAGGGACAATATGCTTTCTCCCCAATCAACAAGGATGCCACTAACAGCTCTAACAACATCCCTATGTCTACAATAGAAAAATAAATAACAAATAAAGCACAGTCCTGGATAAGTAATGAATGATCTAGAATGTAGTTCACGGTTACTGGCCTTTAGCTGTGTGTCTGCTGGCAGAGCAGTTTAAATTGTTTAAAAACATTGTTTAAATTTGACTTTCATGAGAGTGGATGTTATGCACATGTTTGGTCTTAGGACTTTGTATGTCCTTTTGTAATAAGATGAAAACTTTGTACCAGCAACTTAATTTACTTAACCAAGCATGTGTTATAATTTCCAATGGTTTTGTTTTTCTCACATCTTTATGTGCCTTTACTTTCCATTGAAAATGTTGATTATTAATCATAGAAAGGGTATTTTCGTATGTAAACTGTTATTTGAAATTTGTGTTGTTTGTTCAATAATCTTCATACGAATTTACCACACTCTTCTGTAAACATGAGGTGATAGTAGTAGAAGATCCTTCTGAACATGTTTTTATTTTTACATTGTTCGTGTTTCCGTGGAATTTACTAAGGTCTAATAAAAAAAAAAAATCATTTAATTTTTGGACGATTCTATGATTCTATGAGAGACGCCAAGTGTTGATAAATCTGTGCCAGTTGTTAACTGTTGTTACCAGTGAAAATGTCTTCCATTTAACATACATGAACTGTCTCTTTAAGAATTAGGATTTGGGAGTGACGCGTCTATGAAAGCTAGTTTATCTTTTCTTCGCTATGAAAAATATTTGGATAACAAGCGCTAGCAATAGTGCTAAACGGCCTTTATAGTCTTCAAGTTATTAAGCTAGCCAAAAAAACGGATAATGTTCTACTCTACTTTAATAGTGAAGACAGAGAAAATAGCGCGGTGATTAACAACAATCTGTCATTTTACTTGACTGGGGCGTCCTCCGAGTGCGGGGATAACTTGGGAAGTTCTTTCTTTGTATTCTGGGATACACAGTTTCCTTGGCTTGGCGCTGCAAATTGAACATGGATTGGGGCACGGACCTTTGGGTGAGTTCGTTACCTGTCTTGTATAACATTACTGTGAATAACATGGGCTTAGCTTTTGATGTTTTATAACTCATTTACTATAGTTCTACTGCTATTATAAGTTACATCACATTTGAACTAAATAACGTTGATCAATCACTTTGGATATCTTTAGGGCTTGTCATGTTGACATGAAGTTCTCTTTACTTTCTTTACTGCTTAACCAATCAAATCAGCTCGCTCGACGCTTGAAACGCCAGACGTAGTTAGTCATGTATATCTAGTTGTACATGCTGTTGATTGAGATTTTTTTTAAGTGTAATTTATGGACGCTCATCTCATTTTATATGATTATGAAACAGGCCAAAGTTATTCAACAAGTGGACTCCCCACAATTCCATGAAATCGGATTTAGACACGGACCCTCTGCGGTTCGTACCGTTGAACTTGCAACGTAACTCTAGTGTGCTCTAAACCGTTGACCACAAGATAAATAGGCCGGTCATTCCATCTGAAAATACATTGCATTCTGATAGCAGAACCATCCAATATCATTAATATTGTCTTTTTATTTTTTTTATTTTTTACAAATGGTAGGTTTTCTGTTAACTTGAAGACCTTCGACTTGCAGGTCTGATTATTGACAAGATAATCACATAACACTTACTTGTCACTAGACGTGCCAAATCATAACCAGCTCCACCTGACACCTAACCACTGCAATGGCAAGCTATAGAGGTGTTTACCAGAATTCCAATATAGTATTTCAAAGAAGAGGACGGGGAGGTTTTGACCTCATTTTAAAGCCTCCCCCTAGGCCTCTTCCCCCTGTCCCCTTTCCATCTTTTCGGCAGCTGAAGCACCAGCACAACCTAATTAGGTTTGCCCTCATTTAATGTTGTTAGAAAGTCCTATCTATGCTACCATTTATTTATAGTAAAGTTTATTTTGTGTAATTTATTTTCTTATCTTAAGGGAAATCACTTTTTTTTTAATCATGGGCAAACCTCATAGCTTATGTGAAACCAACTAAATCTAAGCCAGGAAGATTGAAATCAAAGTTACCCAGACAAGATTATGTTTTGGCTTTCTTAGTGCAATGGGTGCAACATATTAGCCAAGTTTTCTTCTCTTTGTTTTTAGAATACTCTGCCTCGACTAGGCCTAAGCTAATTGGTTCCTGTAATGTTTGCCCGGTATCCCTGGTGGCCATTGCTGCTCTATGGCATCTGTCTCCTGCTCTCCTTGCCGTTAATCCATTGGCTATTTTAAGTGACGAGTTGTCAGTGTACAAGATCACTGCCTGTGCCTTATCCCTGATAGTGAATGCTATGCCTGTGTTTTCAACACTCACTGGAGGAGAGAATGGTCGCATGGCGGGCTGACTCTGCCAGAGAATGAATGACTCAGGAAAGTAGCATTTTCTCAGGTCTTAGGTGGGTGACTCCCATATGTTTTTCCTGGTGATAGTGTTCACTGAACATACTAACATAGTTTTTGGTATATAGGCCTAGTAAGACATAGGGCACGGAGAGCAAGGTTGAGGCAAGGCCAACAAGGATACAATTTAGGCAAATCATGTGTTTAAAATGTTGTAGTGTAAATGTACGTTTTTATCTTTTCTTAATCCTATATCTTTTTACAAGTTAAAAATATAGGCTAGCCTAAATGTAAGTGCATGCTAACGAAATGCCTTTCTACCACGATCTTTCAACCACACAATAAACATTTACAACACAAACAGTACAACAGAATAATGCCCATATATAGTAATTTTTATTACGGATAGCTTATCTGTCCTGTGTCTTAGTAGTAGTACATTGCTGCTGTCCCATAACTCTCGCAGACTCCTGTGATTCCTCACTTTTGCCTTTGAATTCTGATACATTTATCGTGTGTCCTCAAGTAGGCCGGATGGCCCGAGCCAAAGCGTCCATGCCTTTTGAAGGAGATGCACGCACACCACCTCTTTCAAGGTTTCGAAAATGCTACTCTGTAAGATGCGATAAGAAATAAATAGATAATGACGTAGCAATTTCATCCCACTTGAGCTCGCTCAGCAGGGTTTGTTCACGATTAATACTTAAAGAAAAGAAGGGTCAACAGTCACATGGTCTCACATGTTATGAGCCGCTTCCCAGAGATTCCCCCTCCCCCATACTGTAAAAGTCATTACCATGAGAGAGAGGGCATGGAGGAGGAGGAGGAGTAGGTGGAGGAGGAGGTGTTCGGGAGGCCATGAGGGAGGATTGGCTTTTGGAGGTCTCTTTTGTGTTAACGGGCCTGTCTGAGCTTGAAGTGGCCGTAAAGCACCCATCCTTAAAAAAAGAGAGCAGCAAGAACACACCTCTTCCTGAGCACGCGGTTCAAGTACAGGAATTCCACTTAACGTCACGTTGTTTCTTCACTCTCTATGAATATTGCTTGCAAATGCTAATCTGTTCTGGATGCGCGAAACCTATCAGAGCCTGCCGTTACAATTCATACTGTATGTGTCACTCGTCAAGGGCATCCAAACACACAATAGTGTCGTAGAAAGTGCAAGAGGGGAGCACCTCCTCCTGTTTCCTGTCTAAGAGAGTGGCCCTCTGTCCTGCTCCAGTGTACTTTTACAGTCCTCTCTGTCTCTTGGAGGTGCAGACTGCATCGTGATTTAGGGCTCGAGGGAAGCTCGCCCTCAGATGACAAGGCCTAAGGGTCAGGGGTTGTGCACATGCACAGAATTCTCGGAATGCATAGTTCGGCACTGAGGACGAGTCACAGGGAGAATCTAGTAACAGAGACAATTCAATCTGCGTGTGGTAAACTTTGGTCATTGGCCGTGTACGACAGACCGTACATGAGACCAATCTCTTTCTACTCTGGTTGGTAGAACACCAATCCATTCTACATCAGCAGTGGTAATGCATAACATCTCTCTTCCTTTCTTTGCCATATTCTTTCTCCCCAGGACCAGTATGATATCATTGAGAAGCACACACAGTCTGGCCTGGAGCTGGTAGAGAAGTATGTCAAATTTGTGAAGGAGAGGACCGAGATAGAGCAGAACTATGCCAAGCAACTGAGGTAGGTCTCATTCCGCACATGGCTGCTCCGCTAGCTGCATCAAATTAATGTTCTCTATTCTTTTGCGTTTGTGTGCGCGCATGCACGGACAACCTCATGCCTCTGCTCAAAGCTTCTGTGTGTTCCGTGTGTGTGCCTGGCTGAAATGCTGTTTATGAAATGTCTTTTTGGTCTTATGACTAGTTTGAGGCAGAATTGAACTTGCCTCCTCCTCTTCTGGGTGCTGGCGGAGGCCCAGGCCTAACAGTCACAGAAACACTGGCCTCATTCTGGAGTCGAGGGCCGCGAGGCGCTCTCTATCCTCGTCTTTCACTCCCTCAGTGTCTCTCTAGAAAGCGTGAAGCTCTGCAGGAGAGGAAGTGGGAGCAGACTGACACATGGTAGACAGGAAGTGGTACAACTGGGAGAATGAAAGGAGGAATAGGAGAAGTGGAACTATCTCAATGTTGGCCAATCTGTTTTTTTTTTATTCCCTCCTGCCTATTTTTTTCTTTTTAATGGTAGACATTTAAATGACCAATTTCAATCAACATTAAAGTCAGTTTGTTACACGGATAATAATTTCACT
This sequence comes from Galaxias olidus, assembly GCA_026901105.3. NCBI lineage: Eukaryota > Metazoa > Chordata > Actinopteri > Galaxiiformes > Galaxiidae > Galaxias > Galaxias olidus. The sequence goes on from JAPMUY010003892.1 coordinate 247,335, forward strand.
TTTCAGTCAAAACCACAAGATGCACATGCTTCAACTTGATTTTTTCTAATAGATTAGACATGGCAGAACTTGCAAAATTTCCGAGGAACACATAGTGAAAAGAAAAGTCATTATTCAAGCTAAAAATAAACTAGGTATTACCGTCCTCTGCATTATTACAACCTCCTGGATGATTAAAATTGGGTCTGCATAATGGATTTATTGATGTAAAGTAATGTTCTATTAGTCTATTCAAATACCAAGTTTTTTTTAGGCTTGCAAAAATGTTGAGAAGGTTATTTAAATTCAAGGTCCTGATAGGGTCTGGTGCCTACAATGTAAGAAACAGGGGAACAGTCCCTCTTTTAAAGCCTGGAAATGTGGCTTTGCGGCTACACAGAGAAGATCACAAAGTTCTATGCACCTATTTAGAGTGCTTGTCTTGCGTGGAAAAAAACATCTATCAAGCTATTAAGTTACAAAAAAAATATTATTTCCTTCTGAATGTCCGCAGGAATTTGACAAAAAGATACAGTCCTAAAAGAGGAAGCAAAGAGGAGCAGGAGTGCAGGTGAGTAGGGCTTCTATGGCTGGATCGTTTCTGGTGGTATGCAAGTATAGAGTATCTATTCACGTTTCCCTCTGTGTATAAGTTGGTCCTGCTCTTGAGAGAAGGAAATGATCCACTGAGGGAAATGAAAACCAATGCAAATAGCATTCATTTAGAAACCGTTGACAGAGGTCTTCCACTGGTGCGATGTTAAGCTAGCAATTGTGAGAGCAATGCAAATGATTCTACCGCGCGTCCTTATTCTTACTTTCCCCTTGTCATTACATGGTCTTCATTTCAAACTCATGTGAGTAGTTATCAAACGGACCAATCTCCCTAATGCATCTTATGTTTAACCCCGCCGACCCCCCTAGGTTCTCCAATCATCAGTCCTTCCTGGACATCCTGAATGAGATGAATGACTACGCTGGGCAGAGGGAGCTGATTGCCGAGAACATGATGATGAACATCTGCATAGAGCTCACCAAGTACCTGCAGGAGCTCAAGCAGGAGCGCAAGATGGTGAGCAGGATATGGGAGGGGTGAGCGAGGGATGAGGGCACACAGGCAAACAACCCGAATTAGCTAAGGTAAAACAGGTGGTTTGAACAGAGGAACATTTAAAAGAAACGAAGGAGAGATGTGTAGAGCGGTTGTGCTGGGCAGGAAGGAAGCTGTACGGGCACAACTCACAATCGCAGCGTGTCATTGGCTGGGAGGAGTGCCTTGGCTCGTTCCCGTTGGAATGTGGAACACAGCAGAAGTGCAGATAGTCTCCCTGCAGACGTGATGTCTCAAACAGGCACACTGGTATTTGTTTATCATCTATTTTGCTTTGTGGCTTTGGAGGCCATTGTTTATTCTGTGCTCATTGACTGTCAGCATGAAGTAATGTCTGCCGCTGCTCATCCCAGTCTCCTCCCCTCTCTCCTCCTCTCCTTTTGTCTGTCTCCCCCTCGTTACGTTTCTGCAGCATCTGTCGGAGGCCAAGAAGGCACAGCAAAGCTTGGAAAGCACTTACAAGCAGCTGGACAGTGTAAGTTGCTCAACATGTTTGCCCCATTTATTTATTATTTTCATTAGACTTTCCTGTGCTTAAGTTTGGGAATAGAGCTCCACTCCACTCTAGTCCTAAAGCAGATCACATTCATTACTCCACATTTCAAGGGTAGAAGCACCTCCTGTGCAATTCCATACTGGACCCTTTTTTGTCTGTTAGTTTTCTTGTTTCTGTCGTTGAAAGGACGGTTGATAAGTTCACTAAGTATCACTGTCAGTAGGAAGGGTGCCTCTAGTCCGGTATTTGAATTTAGTCAAAACAGATGGGCTGGGTGTTAAAGTAGATCAGATCCAAAATGTCCATGTCAAGTCTCCTATCATCTACCTTGCAATTTTGAACTTGGGTCTAAGTGAGGAATGATTCGTTGCTTCGTTGACGTTGCTACGCAAAACATTCAAAAATGATACTGTACGATTACAAAGGAAACTGTTCTGAACGTCATAGTTGAGCCTTACCATGTTTTAGTTCAAACATTGCATTACATAACATCACAATGTAGGTTCAGGGAATAGAACTTAACAGGGCTATCCCATCTCTATCCTTCTTATTAGAGTAAAAAGCGTTTTGAGAGGGAATGGCGGGAAGCAGAGAAGGCGGCGCTACACGCCGAGAAGATGGACCAAGACATAAACGCCACCAAGGCCGACGTCGAGAAGGTAGCGTGGCGCAAATGACATCCCAACTGTCCAAACATTCACCTGTTTCGGTGCGCTCTTGTCGGTTGTTCTTGTGGAGTCAGAGCTACCTGGGTCGACCTGTGCGCTTTACTCTTGTGTGTCCAGGCCAAACAGCAGGCCCACATGCGAGCGCACATAGCGGAGGAGTGTAAGAACGACTACGCCTCGCAGCTGCAGAAGTACAACAAGGAGCAGGGCCAGTTTTACTTCAGCGAAATGCCCCTCACCTTCAACGTCAGTGGCCTCCGGAGCGTCGTCTACCGCTCCCTCCATGAGTAACTGTTTTCTGTTTGTTCCGACAAAAGATGGCCGCTTTGATTGACGCCTTGCTCTGTGTCTTTTATAGAAATTGCAGGACATGGACGAGAGGCGAGTGAAGAAGCTGGCTCAGGGTTACGTCTTGTTCACAGACACAGAGAAGCACGTGATGCCCATCATTGGCAAGTGCCTGGAGGGCATCACCAAAGCGGGTACCAACGTCAATGCGAAAAATGCAAGTCTGTAATATTGTCATGCTCCGTAGTACTGGAGATGATATAAAACACAATACAAGCAGGTTTTTCGATTTATTGAATTTGAACTTTAAATTTAACGATGACTGTCTTACTTTTTGTGTGTGCGTAGGACTCCATGGCTCTAATAGAGCAGCACAAGTCAGGCTTTGAGCGTCCGGGAGACCTGGAGTTTGAGGACTACAGCCAGGGCATCAACAGGGCCTCGTCGGAAAGCAGCCTGGGGACTCCTAAGGGCCCCATTGATCTGCTGAGCAAGAACAGGGGCAAGAACTTCTGGCTGTTCAGCAAGAAGAGTAAGGTAAGCTCCTCCTCCAGTTTGGCCCCGTGTGTGTGTGTGTGTGTGTGTGTGTGTGTGTGTGTGTGTGTGTGTGTGTGTGTGTGTGTGTGTGTGTGTGTGTGTGTGTGTGTGTGTGTGCGCTATTGAAAGCAGTGTCAGTACATTTACCTACGACATAATGATTTAAACTGTGCCATGCATGTCTAACAATCGGGTTATATTCCCGTCTGCTAATAACCACGACTCTGTAGACAGTCAGCTGGTGACGCCGTGCAGGGCAGGGAATAGAGAGACTGGGACAGAGAGTCAACTGGGAGCTCTTACAGTAGCTGTGGCTGCACAAATCCCTGTGCATGGTCCTCCTTTATTTATAACACACACACACACACACACACACACACACACACACACACACACGATTTGCAAACACCCAATCAGGCTCGTCCTTTCTCCCACTCTCTGTCCAAGAGGCCATAAACAAGCTGCCACCATTGAAATTAACCCACACACGCACCCACCTCTTCGAGAACGGGTCTTTCTGCACGGCCGTGGGTCCGCCTGGCTCTGATGGTGGAGAAAGAGCCCTCTTCTCTCTGTAGCGTGTGACCGTGCTTCCCAATAGGTTGAAACTGGCGGCTGGCATTCCGCTGTGCTTGTGCTTTCATCAGCACACGGGGCGAACGACATTGGATTGTCCACTACGGGCGTCCGCTAACAACACACTGCCTCTATTATATTGCCTGGAATATATCATTATCAGCCAATGACAATGCTATCTTTGTGCCTGCACATCATGGATGATACTAAGGGCTGGTGTATGTGGACAAATGGCGCCGGTGTTATCCTCCGCTCAGCTAAACATTTCAGACGGGGGTCAGGGGTCTGTTGCTGTATTGGCCGGAGAACCCAGACAGTCTGAACCCGTTGCGGGTCATGGATCACACCTTTAGGCATCACCCGTACTGGACATTCCAGAATGTTCTACCTGTCCTTCTCTGTACGGTTAGCTGTGAGTGACAACTAACGTTTCCAGCAGCTACTAAACATCCATGGCTATGACTAACCCCCCCCACCCTCCTCACCCCCACCCCCTCTTCCCCTTGTTCCAGCTGTTGCTCTGTCTGCTGCATGTGTTGCTGGTTGGGCTGTTCTTCTACCCCGCTCTCACCTCCTGTGTGTGTGTGTGTGTGTGTGTGTGTGTGTGTGTGTGTGTGTGTGTGTGTGTGTGTGTGTGTGTGTGTGTCTGTTCTAGAGCTATAGACGCGTCGCTCTCCATCATTGTGTCTGTCATGCACTCCCAATTAGACCATGAGGCAGAGAATCGACCCTGTTTTTCCCCCGAACGTTCCTAGACAGAGCTATGGATGCGAGTCCTCCCCGATCCCTTCCCTGTACCTCACGGTCCCTTTTTCCCCTGCAAACCGAACCCCACCGTGGCTATCGCTGGGGTGTATGTGTGGGAAGCTTGAGTTGTTTCCGCGTAGATAGACCACCCCATCGCCGGCTGTTGTAGACGAGGCAGTCCACTTCTTGTCTCGTTTAGGCACCACCTTTAGCTCCCCCTCTCCCCTCCTTCAGTTAGCGATTCGGCTGACACCGACAATTTGCCCCGGCGCGCGGTCCGTCTCGCTAGCCATTTGTCTCCTTTCAGGACACCTTCCTCGCATTAACTAACCAAGGCACCTTCACTCTTCAGCATAATATCGTAATGAATGGACCGGCGCCGGGGCTGAGTGTGGCTTGAAATATGCTGAGCGGACAGAAAATGATTTGGTTCGGCCCCAAACCACGTATAAGGTCACCAGTGCGGCGTGTAAATGCCAACTGCTCGATCAGTTATTTTTATTTTTTTCTCTCCGTAAAATCCATTTCCCTTATTTGGTCCGGACAGATTGAGTCGGCTATTTATAAGAACCCACGTAACTCCACTGTCAATTACATTCCTATTGACTTTTATCTATTCGGGTCAGGGTGATAGGGGAGTGGAGGGACATGCCTGTGGCCTTGGGTCTGGAAGAACAGGCAGCGCACGATGTAGGCCTACATGATACTCTCACAGCATCTTGCTGGTTGGCTTTAACCAATAGAAATAAGCGACCGTTGGTCAACCACCAATCATCGCTGGTCCCCCGTCGATCACGGCAGCTCACTCTAACCTCCAGCTTGGGCTACTGTGGCACTGGTGTGGGAGTCCCTGTGTGTGTGTGTGTGTGTGCGTGCGTGCGTGCGTGCGCATGCAGAATGCTGCTGTGGCTATCCTGGGCTTCTGCTGTATGGGTTGCTCCAGTGTTGTCTTCCTCGCTGTGTGGTGTGCTTAAGGTGTTGACGGTGTCTCTCTCTTTCCCTTGTCACTTCTTTTTTTGTCCCCAACCCAACCCTCCCTCCCTCCTTCTCTTATTCCCTTACTCTCTCTTTCTCTTCACCCGCTTTCTCTCTGTCTATGTCTTTCCTTATTTTCTTTTTCTCTTTCTCTTTCTCTCTCTCTCTCTCTCTCTCTCTCTCTCCTTTTCCCTATCTCTATCTCTCCTTTTCTCTATCTCTTATCTCTCCTTTTCTCTATCTCTTATCTGTCTCTCCATCCATCTGCCACCCTGTTGCTGCATCCTTCCTGCTGGGCGTCTGTGCCCGGTGTCGTCCTGCTCCAGCTCTCTCCCTCCTCCACCTCCTCGCTCACCCCTTTCTCCACGCCCCCTCCGGCCCCTTCGCCCTCTAACGGACCCCCCTCCCCCAAGTTTGGCCGGGACCCCCTGTCGTACTGTTTGAAGGAGATCAATAGGACAGTCAAACCCAGAATCTCCTCCTTCCGGACCCTCAGGAGATCGGTGAGTCCTCCAGGCCTGAGGTGAGTGGGGCCACGACCGCCCCACCCCCCCCGGGGGCCCTCCAGTCCACAGCTGCGCTGGCTGGTGGAAACCGCACGTCACCTACTCCCTTCTTCAAGCATGTCTGACTTCTTCAGGTCACTCCCCCCACCAAAACCCCACCATGAGTGCTCAAGTTCCCAAATGATGTGTGTATATATATATTTATATATATATATATATATATATATATAGTCACACTGTATGTTCGCCTCCTTCCTCAAGAACCCCTGTCTGTAGCAGCCCAGTCTGTAGCAAAAAGGCTTTTCCCGCGCCTCCGCAGTGCCCCAGTTTCAGAGTAGGGAAAGTGTATTCTGAGGATGTCTCTGGTCTGTATAGCACTGTCTACATACCGTTTGTGTTTGTCTCTCCCTCAGAGGTTCACCCCAGAGAGGACGACGGTAATACTCCTAACACGTGACGGGGCCTTTCCTTCAGTGCACCTATCATCTTATTCTCACTATCACTACCCTTCTCTGTCTCTTTACGAATCAGTACCAAAGGGTCCACGTCCTATTTTGACGGAGAACCAGCACATTTATGATGGGTTATGATGACACAGCACTAGCATGGGAGTAAGTGGTGAAGAGGTAGCCACCTGGTGGAGGAGTGTTGTAACAACACGTTTTCAGTACAGTAAAGTCACTGGGGGCAGTTCTACAATGATTACTTCAGCTCCACTTTTCCACACACCACTTTCCCCTCCACTTCCCACTGTTATTTAATTTCTACAGGATGTTTTTTTTTCCTTAGAGGGGGTTGTTTCCCTTACCACAAGCCAAGGTGATAGTGGGGGTTAGACAGCGCGTGGTCAGTGTTAAACCCACCTTCCCTTCCTGTGCCCCCCCCCCCCTTCCCAGCCCACTGTTACAGAGGACTTTGGCCATCTCCCTCCTGAGCAGCGAAGGAAGAGGTTACAGCAGAAACACGATGACATTGGCAAGGAGCTGCAGAAGGAAGTAGACCAGAGGTACACGAGCGTGTGACTGTGTTTTGACAACCAACCACCTGGCAACCATGCCTTGTGTGTACCAGCGTGCATTCATGCGTGCACGTGTATGTGTGCAGTTTGTTGAAGTTGTTTATCCAACGCTGGGCTAAGCAGGGAATTCATTCCCACGGGCACGGAATCTCTCCCTCCCCGTGTGCCCCCCCCCCTCTTTTCTCTCTCTCTCTCTCTCTCTCTCTCGTTCTCTCTCTATCTCTCCAGTGAGGCCTTGGGGAAGATGAAGGATGTTTATGAGAAGAACCCCCAGATGGGAGACCCTGCGAGTCTGGCCCCTCAGATCAGCCAGACAGCCCAGAACATGGAGAGACTCCGGGGAGAGCTCAACAAGTATGAGGTAATGCTGCTGGCCTTACGTCGGGCTCCTAAACGCCTGGATTATCTATTTAAAAAATGTAATAAATACAAATATAAATATAAATGTACGCTATAAAACTATATTTGTCTGGCACTTTTCAAATTAATGTTGCAAGGGCTTGTACAGCAATAACTTGGCCCATTAAATAACAATAATTCTATTGGATTTTTGTGGTTTAAGGCCAAATATACTCATAGCCTGCACATCCTTTCATAACCGACTGGTTAAACACCATCCAGTGTTTTGTTGAATGTACTGTGATGTCTCTACTTGCTCTGTGGCAGTCCTGGCTGGCCGAGGCAGGGGGCCGGGGGGACACGCTGCGCTACGCGGCCAACACCTTCAACAACAACGGGGCTCACGACGCATACAGGTAAGCTGACCCTCGAGTTCAGAGCAAAGTCGTGTGTGTGTGTACAGTGGCGACCCGACGTAACACTAACCCCCCCCCCCCCCCCCAGCGCGGAGCCCGTCCAGCCGGACGAGGAGGCCCCCGACTCCTCTCACGCCATCTACGCCGAGTTCGACGACGACTTCGAGGACGAGGACGTCACCGCTCCGATTGGCAAATGCACGGCCATGTACAACTTCCCAGGTAGGAGAGTCTGGGCCAGCGGCGGACTCCGCCACATTCCCAAATGCATGCATTCGAATCAGTCAAAGAGTCTCGGGAACGCCGACTGACACGCGCGCACGTGCTCTCGGGGTCTGCGTCCTCAGGTGCGAGTGAAGGGACCATCTCCATGCAGGAGGGCGAGGTGCTGGCCGTGGTGGAGGAGGACAAGGGCGATGGCTGGACCCGAGTCCGCAGGGCCAATGGAGACGAGGGCTACATCCCCACGTCCTACGTCAGCATCACCATCAACAAGTGACCGACCCGCTGGGGGAAGGACAAGTCCGCCCAATCAGAGAGGATCGTTTTAAAAAAAAAAAACACACAGCGCAGCTCTCCCCATGGGACCAATCACGAAGAAGAAGCCGCAGCACGATTAACGTCTAGGTGTTCGATAGTTAAACGGGGGGGGGGGGGGGGGGGGCAATTGAGTTGCTTTGATATCAAGTGCCCATGTTTTTGGGCAGAGAAGTAGTGCTTCTGATCCTCCTGGTTGACAAGACTCTACTAAGTGCTTGTAGTCCCCACACTTGCCTAAACCACACATTTGTATGTTACTTTTGAGATATTATCACTTAGTTGAGTTGTGGTCAGTGAAGGGAGTACGGGAGGTAGCAGGACTGTGATGAGACGTTAACCGCGGTGGTCCTAGTGCCGGCCTCTCACCCACTCAAGGAAGGCAGCTGCTTTTTACTGAGGGAACAGAGACGAGGAAGTGGAAGAGTGCTGCTTTCACCTCAACACTGCGTGTTTGTGCGCTTGTGTGCGTGTGTGATTGCCTGTGTGCTTTGATTGTTAAAACACCTGTTCACTGACCGTGCCATGCATGTGGTATTGAAACCGAGTACACTCCTGTCCTTCCTCATAGATTTCCCCAACGATTCTTCTTCAAAGAATCAAAATGGATGCTCAAATTTGAAAAGCATACTTTTTATTTCCAGGTACATAGAAACTCTTGATAACGTGAGAACCTCAGCTGCTGTTTTGCTCCTGTCGGGTGCCGAGGTCGTGAGCCTGAGTGGGTGTGAGTTGGTGTGAGCAGATCGTTCCTGATGTACTTGCCATGTGTGTTGCTAGACTTTTAACAATACTACCACCATGGAAGAGCCCATGCATACAGCAATAACAAACCAGAACTACCCAGAAAGTCTGCAGCACGGCCCGACTCCAGCTCTCTGTTCTAAACCGCCACTCCCTTGCTCTTATTGAACAGATAATTTATTGAGAATGTGTATGTTGCTATGGATGAGAATGGAAGTTTTAATGGACATGGTGGTTTGTTTTTGATAGAGTTCACTTGTGTCTTTTCCCCCCTTGCACAGTCACAAGCTTTCCGTTGCCACATCGAGACCATTTTGATAAAGGAGAGAAACTACGGGCAACCATAAGACTATTGTATTTATGTTATAATTAATATATATATTTTAGCTTTCACAACACCACTATCGTCTTATTAGCTTTTAACTATACAAATAAATATTGTTGCATTTTAAAGGGATGTCGGAATGTCATTGTTGTGGTAAGGATGTTCATGATGTCTGCATTTATTTCACTCACTTTAGTTTAGATACATTGTTTTTTTTTGTTACAGTAAATTATTTTGGGGGACCAGATGGAGGGACTTTTGTTCATAACTCACTCGTATGTCTAGGTGCCTTTCTGGTTAAAAGCATTATGTATATAAACCATAACTACATACAAATGTCCTCTTTTTTCACGACCTAATAAATGTCGAGCACCTTTCTAATTTAAATTGTTTGTGTTGTTTTCCCCCTTGTTTGTTTTAATAGTTTGTATGTGGGTTATTCTATGTGTCTTATGAACTTGGTGCAAGGCCAGTGGACAACATTTTGAATGTGTCAGTACAAAGTCCTGTACATACAGCCCATGCACAGCAGGTGGCAACCTTGCTCCATTTAATTAATGTGTTTCGTAAGTACTTTCTGCATAATTGTGTGCTCAATATAGACCATGCATTTGCATATATGATTAGCATTTTCTTCGCATAAAAACATTGGTTTAGAAAAGTTAGTTAAGCAAGGTCTATCACACAAATAGGTGTTCCTCTTTCTTAAAAGCTTATTTCTTCTATGAAATATGCAGACAGGTCAAACATTAGATCTGAATTGCAAAAACCAACAACAATCTCTGAATAAATCTCTAGGATGCATTTTTTTCCCCACTTGCTGCTGTGGTCAGCCAATCAGGTAATCGCTGGAGCTTGGGTGGCTGACTGGTCAGTTGATTGAACATGGTAATTGGTATGCAAAGCCTCAAGTCTGAAGGTCAGCTTTTCCATAAGACTCGGCCTCGGCCTGTACGGACCGATATGCATCAGGACCTCCAGAGGATCTGCAAGGGTAGAGCTTGCCGACGAACCAACCCTGCAGAGAGAGCTCTCCCGAGATGCATGATAAATGGGGTAATCCTTAGGGAAAACCCTAGGTCTTTTGCCACTATGACTACTTGTTATATGAATGGTTATCCTTCGGTTAGGATGCCGACATAGACTTGCCTCCAGTTTAGTCTCATAATTATACCTTTAGCATTTCTTATTATGAAGATTAGATGATTTTAGTAATCTAGCTGGTCAAAAGCTGTCAAACCTTTTTGGTTTTACATTCATCTTGATAAAGATGTTGAACATGGGCAGATTGCCAGGCAGCTAGACTCGAAGTCCGTTCCACCAATGCATCTTGGTTAACAATCAACAAACAATCGTTGAGTTAAGATCCAACCACTGTTCCTTATGGGCAAGAGTTATATGTGTAGGGAGAGTAGAGCTACTCAAGACATGCCCTCAAAAGAAATTCAACTTTTGAGTTTTTATGGTACTTCTTCTATTTGCATTGTTTGGCCAAAATTTGTCCTTTGTGGAAGACTAAATTACCATACTGTATGTTTGTTTCTTTTTCAATTGGGGATTGCACATTTAATGTTACCAGGAGAGTGGTTCAAAATGCATGCACATTTGCGGTTCAATATATTACTTATTTGCAGGTAAATTAGACAAAAATGACATTAGTTCAGTAAAGGCAAGATCATTGACAAGGATAGTAAAGACCTTGTTCTGTATTTTATGTATTGATCATTGTGTGCACATGTTCAGGGGTTTTTATATAATTTATTTTGGATGAGAGTGGAGTTGGAGAACCGGGACAAGTACTTCATTTGGAGTACGATACCATGGTTACAGTGAGTGTTGGGTTGACATTTAGAGAATGCAACACAAACGTGTTGGTGGAACTAATGGACAACGACAATGCCTCCGCTGAGCTGTCCCTTGTTTGAGCTGGAGTATAAAACCCTAAAAGCTGTACCACAGCGCCATAATATGCAGCAACCACCTGGTGATAATAATTCATTGTAAATCAATTGTCTAGAATGGGAATATGGACAAGAGGGCTCCCAGTAGTGAACCTCAGCCCCAGCATCCACTGTCAGCCCACATCAGACTGATAGTGATGTATCACATTCATTTTACTGCAGCTAGCTCCTACAAAACAAGCAATTATTTCCCTGCCTAGCGCACTACAGGTGATTAAAGATTTAAGAACTTGATTATACAATCAGATTTATGTTGCAGGAATTAAAAGACGGAGGGCTTGGTGTGGTTTGCAGTCCAGCGTGATCCCATAGTCATTATTTATAGAATCTAAGGGCAGAAACACAAAATAGACCTAGGATGGATTGGACTGAGCCGTTAATTGTTCTTTTCAGTGTGCCTGTGTTTATTTGGGCTACTCCTCATCTTTTTCCCCAAACCAATGCGGTGCTGCTAATCACCCATAATGTCATCATTATGTGCACAGCAGCTCAGCCTCGGAAAGAACACAGCCAGGCTTAAAGGGCTTGGAGAAAAAGGTAAACCAGTGAGAACATATGCAGTTTATTTTTCACTTGTCTGCATGCCTAGATGCCGAGGGGGATAAATGGGCTTCCTTAAATAGCTCTGATTAATTAGAGGTTTTAATTGCTAGCGTGTCTGTAACAACAGAAAGCAGCAAGCAGCAGCAGCAGCGGTGGCAGCGGTAGCAGCTCTCGCTCCCCTCCTCCACCAACCTCTCGGCGGGGTTAGCGGTACCAATGTGGAGCTGACACCTGGCGGGAGCCGAGACGACTCCGTCAAGCCTTCTGCTTCATCCCCACTGACACAGGCCGTTACGCAGGCAGAGGCCAGCCAGAACGGCTCTCATTAGCTCCAGAGGAAGACCTCCGCACTGGTCCCTCGCTGTCCAGCCAGGAGTGACCGTGCCCTTTAGCTATGTAATCCCGCTCGCACCCCGCTGTCTCACTCCCATTCCTGATGTTTCTCCCCACATTATGTTGCTCTTACCATCCTGTTGCGTCACCCGCCGTTTGTCCGCAGTACGTCGTCTAATCATTCTCTCTGTTTTCCCTGCTGCCTCACATGTCCTTTGTTCCTTGCATTGCTTTGCATCACCAGTTAGCAGCCTTTGTCCGCTTCCATTCATGCCATTGATCAATGAATCACACCTTTTTTTATTGTTTGACGGATAATTCAGACCGCAGAATGAAGTGTTTACAGTGACTCACAGTAGTGGTACTTCATTTTGTACAAGACACAAGATAGAAAAGCAGAATTTGGTTAGGAACTTAAAGAGTCTTTCTGTGTATTTTGCCCCTTTATTATTTAGTCTTTTGTATCACCATGAGGGTTCCTGGCAGGTTGGGCTAGTATGCCTAGTGGGCCTTTGCCTTGCCTCTCCCATCTTCCCCAGCCTGCTTGGGTATTCAGGGCAGCCCCCGGTGATTGATGAGTCGGCAGGGGGAGTGGAAATCTATCCCCAGGCTCCAGTGCGGCCTTGGTGATGGATGGCCCCTCAGCGGTCTAAGCTGGACTGATGGGTCATGGGCCTCACCAAGCCCAGTGCCAGTGAGTGGGAGGGAGGTGATTGGGAGGGAGCCGGTGGACGGGGGCGAAAGAAACTGCTAAACACAATCCATGTTTTATCCACTTTTTTCTTCTCTAAACTTGCAGTGTTGTGTAGAATGCAGCACACCAAGCCCCAGTTATCATGTGTTGTGTATGAGAAGGCAGTGTTGATGTGGTATGATTATTTTTAGTCTTCGTTAAGTCTGGCATGGTACTGCTGGCATGGTACTTCAGTGAGACACAAGTGTTTTACAGAATGAAATCATTAGCAGGTATCTGACTTTTTCACCATCAGTGGGAGTGGAGTGGGGGGCGGTGGTGTGTGTGTGTGTGTGGTGGGGGGGCGATTGTCTCGGCATGTTAAATCTGTGCCTCTTTTATTTTTGTAGTAACTACGTATTGTTTTGACATATTTTCTAAATATCATATCTTCGCTATTTTACCTAACAACATGCAATTTCTCATACTGTCTACTGTTACTATGCATATACTCATATATATATATACAATTCGCTGTGTGACTGTCAACGTTAAAGCAGTAACAGAAGTTTAAATCAACAATCTCCATAAAAACACAATTGCACAGCCTTTTGCTAGCATTTACTTGCACAAGCTGTGTAAAGTTGAATCAGTAAAGGACGTTAAAGGGTGTTTATATGTAGCGGCTAAATCAAAATAAGAAAACGATTGCCAATAAACAACAACAGACTTAAACTGCTATCAATTTCCCTTCAAGGTAACTATTTTCATGATGACTGTGTTTGAACTATTCCAACTAGAATTCAAACGCGTGTTGACGTCCCTTGATTTCTAATAGAAATGTGGGCCCCCTCGAAAATCCCAAACGCCCTCTTTTTGATTTAAATATGGAACCCACGCACTGTATTGACTCTAGTGCTTTGCCCTGCTGTGTGAATGCCTCTCTCATATTGTTATTCTGTCAGTGTTTAATGTGGCGGTTGAAACTAGGGACAATGGGAGTGTCCGATAGATTGTCTGTCATAGTAATACATTGTTTTTTCCGTCCACTGTTTGCTATCACCTCAGCATCCGAAAACCAACACACAAATAAAGAAGATCCATATGCCATGCCAGAGATTATGTGACAGCTTCAAAGTCAACATCAGCCTAAACACCATATTGGGTTGGAGACAGACTGCAGCAGGCCTGCCCGCTGCAATATCTTACTTTCACACCTTTCAAGGCACAGCATTGATAACCTACCCATAGCGAATAAGCTAAAAATCAATCCTTGTGATACAAAGGAAGAGTGTGACAGAAAATATATAAAATATGTGCTTTAATTATTGCGGGTGACACAACAAAGGTTCCCGTGGCCTGGAGAGGATGGAAAGTAAAAATGATTGATTACTTTGTTCATAGGGATCTTCTAGTTGGATGCAACCACACCTTGGGAAATATTTCTGAAGCCCAAGTGATGTGCGAGATCGTTGACAGTAATGCCATCCAATTATCCCTTTGCTATTCAAATACATGTTCATGGCTTACAATAAAAGGAAGTTTCGCTTACTCTCACAGGACCGCAAAAGGTAAACATAGAGAGTTAATATATTTCTGACCGACATGCAATTATGCTGGCCTCAACGTGTATCCAGCTGAAACACGTGTGCGGCACAGAACATCCTTACACCTGCCATTGGCAATATTTCTGTGGTCGCACTCAATTCCCGAACCCCTGTTACCCATTGTCGTCAGCCGCAGTCAGCCAAGGTAGTGATACATTAGCATGGATTTCGTGTCAACACCAGGGGAAAGGTACCCTTCACTCGAGTCCCACTGACTCCCTTCACCGCAGCTCACAAATGAAGGGTTGTTTAGTGCGTAGATAGACAGACACAAACAGAGAGTCAGGTAGGCGGAGGAGAGTCTGAGGGGGGAAATGGTAGAGCACGCCTACGATGTCGTATGTAAGGTGAGTTTTGGGGCCTGATCTCCTGTCCATTTCCGCGTGATCCCCTGCCTGATTGCCATTTCCGTCATTCCCTGTAACACCCCATGGAGCTTCATCTAAAGTTCAGGCGGATAACTTGAAGTCTGAGCGCTGCTGATGTAAGCCGTCATACAGCGCGTTGTGCACACACTACTCACTAACACACCTGTTTACAATCAAATATCAGCTCATGAGGGAGGGGGAGGTATTTGCATGACCTGATGTCAAAGTTCGTTTCTGTGCTTGCTGGAGGTGGTGATAGGAAATGCTCCCACCTCCACCCCAACTGCCACCTTGGGTCTGCTAATATGTTCTGCTAAGGTGTCCAAAAGGGGGATCGATGTATGTGTGCTCCCTGCCTCAGGATGTTGTCCTGGATATGTACAACAGCGAGCTTCAATATGTAGCAAAGCCAACCATGCCAAAGCTGATGTAGAGAGAGAGTTTGTCTGACTGAACTACAGTAATTGTCCACGGATCCCCCTTTGCAGTGAGTCAGAGCATCTGGCTGGCTTCAAACCTAGAACAGATGCCTGCCACACGACCTCTTGCATCTGGGCTAAATATAACGTTCGTTAGCCAAAAAGCCTGTTTCGCTGGATACGTTTGTACTGTCTGGACAGGGCGTCCCTTGACAACGGGAGGACAAGGAGTTCCAGAGCGCATGCATAGAGAATGTGGTTGTGTGCCTCAGCGTACTCGTCTTTGGATAGGGTTCAGCTCAAACTACCGCAGCCTCACCTCTTCACTTGGCAGCGGCCCTCTCTCTCTGCGCTGTCCTGGAGATGGGAGGGCACTCATTCTGGCCGCTGGCTAAACGGCCTTTTGAGCTCCCACTTTTCTGTCGGCTTCCTCATCCTGAGCTGCCTTGCTGCGCTAGTACTCAGAGAGGACAAGCAAGGGCTGCCGTTTAGAACATGTGAATGTGTTCCTTTTTTTGTCCCCAGTGATTGAAAAACATAAACAGTGGGGGAAGAGTGAGGATGGGTGTGTGTGTGTGTGTGTGTGTGTGTGTGTGTGTGTGTGTGTGTGTGTGTGTGTTTGTGAGGGGTATGTTTGTGCATATGTATAGTAGACTGTCTCTGTGCCAGAGATTGAATCATGTTAATGTTTACATATCTAAAAGTAATTTCTGCTGCTCTATGACATTTTATAAATTCCATCTGCAGAATAAGTGAATTGACCACGCGTTCTATATGCTGGGCTCTTTTCCCCCCGGGCCCACCCCGGAGACATACAGCTATTCTTGTGAAACACTCATGCATGCAGGGACAAACGATACATGCAGAGCACGAGGACTCTCTGCCCAGGGTCCTTTAGAACCACTGCTGTTTGGTCACCAGAAAAATCTTGGAACTATGTTGAGCATAAATGAGTTTGCTGCGCGCCATCAATCTTTTAGATCCCCAGTTTCCAGCTGCCTCTCATACATACCAGATTTTTAATATCACCGAGCTAGCGAGCTATTTGTCCCTAGTGCCAGTTGGGGAACATTTTTGGTACAACTTTTCTTTTTTAATGCAGAGGTAGCTGGCGGCTGTGTGGCGTGATGGAGAGCAGGGCACACATTGTACTGCTGCCCGTTTGGAGAGGCGAGCAGGCGGGCCGGCGCTCACCTTGGGATGGCTAGTTTGTCTGGCAGAAAGACAGGCAGGGATGTGGACTGGAGCTGCTGGAGCAGGATTGGCAGAGTTGCTGGATATATGCTATGCTTTCTCCCTCTCTTTCTCTCTCTCTGTCTCTATCTCTATCTCTCCCTCTCTTTCTCTTCTATTCGTCTTCTCTCTTACATTCCCTACATTCAATGGACATAGGCCGAGAACTAAGTTGTTATTGGGAACTGGATGGCAGGGTGATTGCTAGACTCGGGTAAAACCCCCCACCTTTTTTCTCAACATCAGAGAGAGCAATCATGCACCACAAAATGGTTTGGCAAGCTGGACACTGATTAGGCCTCCAACTCATCATTGCTGTGAGTGGGCTAAATGTGCAGGGAGCTGCTTCCCACCGCCACACAGCAGACCACCATCAACTCTCCATCAACTCTCCCCCACTGCAGGATGTCAACAACAGCTGACAACGACTCCTCAGCGCCTTTGTGCGTCGTAAGAGGAGGGGGCCAATTCACCATCCACCTGCTTTTTTCAGCGTTGCCCATTAAACGTCCGTGATTTACAGTGTGGGTTATATTCATATGCCGGTAGAGCAGAGTTTGCTGTGTCAGGGAAGCACCGGGTGGTAGTGTCTTCTAATGTGGATGTATGGCCTGAGCTCCTGCCCGTGCCATGTTAGAAGGCAGAAAAGAGCAGCACTGTGTGACTCAGCAAAGGGCCCTTACAGCCGACACAGTAAGTACTCCAATTTGCCTTTTACTCTAATAGCACTTTTGTCTGAGGATAAAACGCCAAGCTGCGAATATATCCACTCACTGCATATAGGCTTTCTTCTGCTTACACACTCGAGAGATAAAATGAGCCATTTCTATTTTTTTTCCTTTTCTTTTTCCAAGTGAGAGGGAATATCAGTGGACTCACTGGGCTCTGAGGGCTGAACAGGACCCATGGCGAGCGTACACGAGCACACACTGGAGAGGCAGGGCCGTGTTTGGATTATCAACTGAGAGTTGATGAAAGGAGCCAGGGAGTGAGGGGGGTTTGTGTTTGGGCTGGAAGAAGAAGGGCAGAGAGAGAGTCGGTTTCATTTTGGGCTCTCAGCTGTGGAGTGAAGCGGTCCCACGTGCGCCACTATATAAATATTAATCTACAGTGTTCTGCGTCAACAGCAAAAACTCTTTCATCTTAGCACTTCCAGTTTCAGAAAATAGATTCCCATGTTGTTTTGAACACCAAGCGGTGTTGTGTACTGTAGGACCTGATTAAAACACCATTAGCAAGCGGTCTGCTAGCTGTTCTAATAAGCTAGTGTAGCTTCCTACCATAGAACATGACCAATCATAACTGTTCACTTTTCAAAAATGCACTCATTACATTTAGGCATAGGCATATGCGTTGTGTGTAGTGTGCTGAATTATTTGCATGTGTTTGAGTGTTGCCTCAGAATCCAAGGGGTTGGTTATTTGTCTGGCCCTCTAGCTGTTGATGAAAAGCCTTGTCGTCAGGCGTTCTCACCGTGTTCAATTTCCAGTTATTGCCGGGGAAATTAAACATGGCTGTCAGTTTACTTTTCCAATGAGGTCCATCATGCTCTCAGGAGGAGGGAGGGGAGCTCAGCACAGATTGAGAGGCAACCGATATCTCTCTCTCTCCGCTCCCTCTGCTGTCTCTCTCATTCTACCCGCCTCTTCCTCTCAATACTCCTTTCATTAACTCTGTATCCCTCACTCGTTTTCTCTAACTTTTGCACTTTTCCACCACACAGCGTTGTTCATATTTGTCCCATGGGCTAATAAAGTAAACCAACCTCTAAAAAGAAGTAAAAAATAACTGTGCAGTTATGGAAATACCCAAAGAGAATCTTGCCAAAAAGTAAAGAATTGTTGGGACTCGGGTCTTTGGCAACAACTCGTCAAATTTTTTATTTCTACCCTTCTCCGATTTGCATACAATTTAGCTTTTTCCGCTCCCATGCTAATAACTTTCGATTTGAGCCAAAGATGTTTTTTTTTGTGGGCAATGGTTCTGCTTGTGCTGGTGCTCAGAAATATGCAAGAATCCAATGCTGAGTTTAGGAAGAGAGGTGTTGGAGGGTTTGAAGACTCGGGCTACAACCGCAGTTTGATTGACCATGTTGAAATGGAATTATTGCTGTTCCTTTGAAAACCCCTTGGCATGGCTGTTTCTGCCAGTAATTCTGATAAATTAATCCAGCCCATACGTACATTTCCCATCTTCATGCTTCTAATTTTTTTTAACTAATGCTGCCACTATGAAGATTTAGCCATTGCCCTCCTCTACAGTATTCATAATTAATGAGTAATCATATGGACTATCCCAACCATTTTGCATTGTCATCACTTTTACCTCTATTGGACCTACCTCTGTAGTTTTCCTTCTCCTATCCTACCCTGTTATTTTACATTTAAACAAACGAACACACTCAGGCACACATGCAAAAACATGAACACAAACTCTCTCTCTCTCTCTCTCTCTCTCTCTCTCTCTCTCTCACTTGCTTGCTTGTGATTGTGATGAAGGAAGTATGTGCTTAACTATTATGTGAGGTCAGAAGGTTATAGGCTATTGTATGAATGTTGTTACCAGTTACATCGTTAAGTGCACATTCCTACAGAATTACAAAGGAATTATGTTCATACAGAAAAATGGAAATACACCAATTTAGCCATGTTGCGTGATACATCCAAGTAGGTCTGCACTTGTGTCTTGGCCACCCACAGTCCAACGTCTCTCGACTTGCACAGTTTGTTCCTCTAAATACGGTGGGGCTGTTAAGCAGACTTTGTAGCCCAAGACATATCCCAAGCACTGCACTGGGAGTCGTAAAGAAGCAGAAGGGAGGAGACGCTGAATAGCAATGAACGTAGAAGTGCAGCGATGGGACCTCATCGTGTGTGTGTGTGTCTGTGTGTGTGCTGTTGTGTGTGTGTGTGTGTGTGTGTGTGTGTGTGTGTGTGTGTGTGTGAGAAAGGTGGCTGGTGGTGGTGGTGGTTATGTGTGTAGACTGTGCATCTGGTGTGATGTGAATTATAAGACTATTTAAGCTTGGCGTGTCTAAAAACTACAAATCCCCATTTCTGCAGACAAAGCACAATGTGAGTGGGGAAAGAAATGAGTTTTGGGTAAGGCTTTGTCCCCTTCAACAGATTACATTCCCACTCGTCTTATATGACTGCAGGCAGCTCAGTTATCTAGCTTTTCCTGAAGCATGGAGAGGCTGTTTCCAATTTTACTTCCTGATTTATAATGCACCGTTTGTACGTCGGCTACTTACTCCCATTTCGGGATTTGCGCTCGGAGTTATCAGAGTGTGCAGACCATTTTCTGTTCCAAAGTAACTCAATATTATATTCTACTCCTACTACAGACTCTCTAAAAAAGGAAATTCATTCATTCCTCATTTACATACTATTTTGGTTCAGAGAGCACAGCTTATAGATGAGTACTTACTGACTCATGTCTTTTTGCTTTAGTCACGCTCCATTATCGATGATCGTATGGAACCCAGTTGTTTGTTGCACTTGTTGTGATTCTTTTAATGGCTAGATTTCATATAGAGCCGTCCAATACATGCCAGTTCCTGCAAGATGTCCTCTTATCCCCGAAGATATGGCAGCAACATCCTGAGGAACTGCTTGCATAAGATTCATCCTTCACTCAGGGTTTGCCAGTCTCAAGCATGTCAAACACCAACACGTCCCCGTTACAGATTGTGTCACCAGGAAAAGCACTTGTCACGTGTTCTTATAATGAACGATCATAGCCTGGTAGCTGTAGAGCAAGTCACTCTGGATGTGGACCTGTTTAGCAAATTAGATTGAAATGTTAGTAGGTAACCTAAAGAAAGCATTGAGGGGTTACACATTAAACACATTTATTTTTTTCTGCACTACTGAGGGGTGTTAATAAGGACCTTGAATCTCAACAAAACATTTTGCTACTGGTTCCAACACATAAAAACAAGAAACAAAGTGCACTTTGAAGTCAAAGCAGGAGTATTTTTCAAAGTTCTAATTAAGATCCTGGTCCTTACACGAGTCATCAACTCAGTACATTTCAACACACAGTAATTTTCTCCGCCACACAAACTCTCCATAAACACACACAGAGAGCACAACGCCCCAGAACCACACTCTGATGTCTATTTATATCGTGAGGATGATGCTCTTTCAAGCAACAGCATCCTTTTCAGCCTTTCTACTTAGGTGGTATTTGCCACAAACACACACACACACACACACATACATACATACACACACACATACACACCAACACACAGTCGCACATGGACTTTACGGGACTGCATGTGGTGTGACTCATATATGGAAAGGTCATAACATTAATATAAACCCAATTTCCCTGTCCCTGCACTCTTTCCAACTTTCCAAACGCCTGAACTGTATATAGCCAGCATCCATGTTTGCGTTCCTCATTTGTATTCACCCTTTCCTTTCCCGTGGCGTAGAGTACTCTTTATTTATGCTGCTTTTGTCCTAGTCGGGGTGTTTGATGTGGTGGTATAAGGAGAAATGAATCAATACTCGCGCTCGCGTACGTCTCTGCTTCCACCAAAGTAAACAGTTAGGGTATAATTGAATGAGTGCCCCTCAGACTGAGACAAATGACTCTCATCTGTGACTGATTGGACTTGTTGCTGCTCTGCCCGTCCCTACCTTACTCTCCCACTTTCAATCCCACACTCTCCATCTTGCATTGCCTCTCCGTGTGCAATTTTGAAATGTCAATGAGCCGCACTGGCTGTACAGCAAGCGCCAAGTTGCCAAATAATGTTTGAGGCAAAATATAACTTAAAAGGTGAGAGGGAATGATAATGTGTTATCATGTATTGTTGTGTGTTTTATTGGCCATATTCTTTGTTCATTATTTTTTTACCAACCTTCAGGTGATGTTAGAACAAGGCTTCTCAGGTGCTGTGAGCCAGTGCAGAGTCTGGAGATTCAGTTCATAGTCATATAACTATGTATGGTTTTAGGTGTAGACTGTAACATCTTAACATAATATCTTAATATTTTACACAATTAGAGAACATTGTTCTTGTCATTGTTTTTATTTAATTTTGCTTAATATTAATCTTTTAATTTAAAGGTAGGCCTACAATGTCTTATTAACCCTCAATGCAGTTTCTGTGGGGCATATTTCTTTCCTCTTTCTCTCTGATTAATTTTCCATTTTAAAATTCAATTAAGGAGCATCCAGAACAGCACAATTCTACATAATTACAACTCTCTTATCTATAATGCATAATTAAATTCAATTAGACTTACCTGCCTTAATGCTAGGCATGTGTTCCAGGAAAGCAGCTCACGTAAGTGCAAACTGAACTCAGAGTCTCATTTATCTAGTGATGTTATTATTTAGGATCTGCACCCAAACTACAGCAAGCCAAGAAATGAAGTCGTCTCTTTCTGTGAGATATGACACAACAGTCCAATCCACTCCTGTTTTTTTTCTTCTCTCACTTGGCCAGTGACCAATTTGTAGGGAACTGGATGTCTTTTCTGCTATTGTTTTTCTCTTACCAAGCATAACAGCAGTCTTCTGGCCACATTATATTAGTTGGAAGTAAACATAAAGACCTTTGCATGACACAGTCATTCAAAACCATACGCACGCCATATGCATACTGTATATTGCCACCGTAATAATGTCAGATCCAGTTTCATTGGTATTCATTAAGCTTGCTTCCTATATCACCTGTCATTTTTTTTTATTATTCCACGAAGGGGTATTTAAGAGCAGTAGTCCATATGTGTCTTTTCTTTTGTATTTCAGGGATGAATGTGCTTGGAGCAAAATGGCCAGCTGTGAGGTTAATTAAATCTCCCGAGTCCCACGAGGCACGGCTCTCATCTAGCCCACCTGCCATTCGCTGCTCCATTACTATGGACACGCGTCCTGTTACAAGGTGAGTGTGTGTGTGTGTGTGTGTGTGTGTGTGTGTGTGTGTGTGTGTGTGTGTGTGTGTGTGTGTGTGGCTCCTCCACTCTCACGTGTTACAAATGCCCTCCTCTCTGGACGAGAGCGGGAACAAACATCCCTATATTAGGCTGCGTTATTCAATCAGAGGTCTGACGGAGCATTACGGACAGGCGGTGGCATTTCTAGACAGATTTCTATTTTTGACCGTGTACTAAAACAGGTGGAGTTCCTGATCGTTTGTCGTTAGCAGGAAAAACACGAGGGTGGTGATGTAACGGATCGTTTGTGTGTGGGGCCGCGCCAAGCATCTCGGGCTTGGCCGCTGTAAAGGCCACGAATGATTAGCGCCAGCGACTGGAAGAGGCTCATGTTTAAGTCAGAGGCCTGGCCCCTCTGAACCCCCAGTGGGACGGGGAGACAGCGTGACACTTACCGTCATACGGACTCCTCTGCCCAGAGGCTACTCTCGTGCCCTTTGACCCCCCACGCCCGCCTGCCAGTCCATTAGTCCCCGCACTTCCCGGAGCCGACCCGCGAGACGTTGGCCTGCGGTTTTCACTACGAGAGCGGGCTCGCAAGTCGGGGGAGAGCGACGGCCCATCAATACTCCTAGTTGGATGATTATAGATTCGTAAATCTAAATTCATGGAGACCTTACCGGGGTAATAGCCCACATCTCCACATTCCCGTCTGAAACAGCAAGAAAGATCACGCGGGGGGTGAGGGGGAAAAAAGAAGCGAGATGGAACCCGAAACGAGCGGTGCGACCTCCTGCGCCTGGCGGGCGCTCCTCGGAGGGGGGGTCTTGGTGCTCGAGTGTTTTGCGTGCCTTCTCTCTCCACGTGATCGGCGCCATTTGAGCGTCTCTCCTCCTCTCCGAGCCGCGAGACGGTGGAGAGGGGTGATTAGAAGCGTGGCTCTCCCGGTGAAGTGGCACCCGTCTCCCCTCCGTCTACACGCACGGAATGATGATCAGAAGGCAGGACGACCTCAATCTCTCACTCAGCCACCCTTTTGTGATGGCAGAATTACCCCCCCCCCCCCCCCCCCCCATTCACAGCTCGTCTGCCGCAATCAACGCCCCCCCCACCACACTTCACCACCTCACCCCAGCCGGATGCCTGGGCTGTGACTACATCATCTTCCAATGCAGGGCGCGCTACGGATGGATAGACAGAGAGGAGACACGTGTGTGTGTTTGTGTGTGTGAGTGTGTGTATGTGTGTATGTGTGTGTGTGTGTGTGTGTGTGTGTGTGAGTGTGGGTGCGTGTGTGTGTGTGTGTGTGTGTGTTTGTGTGTGTGAGTGTGTGTATGTGTGTGTGTGTGTGTGTGTGTGCGCGCGCATATGCGTACCGAAGGGATGCCTCACATATCACCTCCATGTCTTTCCACTGCACGCAGGAACAGGCATAAATGCAGAATGTACACGGAATCTTCCCAGACGACTCCTAATGCGGACTACGCCGATCCGACGGGGGAGTGTCTATTATGTATGACGCAAGGCGACTACTGTGTGGCATGTTAGATGTAAAGTATATGCCGTGTATACACAATGGGCGCGCCTGTGGCAAGGCTTTCTTTGCTGTCGCTGGGTTGTCGAGGACCGGTTGTCAAAACGTGTATTTCCGTACAGCAAGGAGGCCAGAGATAGAATTCAGAACCCACCATTGATTCATCTGTATTCCCCTTCATAACAGGCTCTCTCTCTCTCTCTCTCTCTCTCTCTCTCTCTCTCTCTCTCTCTCTCTCTCTCTCTCTCTCTCTCTCTCTCTCTCTCTATGAAAACCTCAAAGTGTCGGACCCGCTGTCAGCCTCCACGCTCCCCTAGTTCCTCCCTCCTCCACCCCTCTCTCCTAGAGGCAGGAACCCCGACTCACCCTCTCATCTCCCTCCACTCCCTCCACTCCCGAACCCACCCCTCTCCCCCCACCCTCTGCCTGTCAGCCAGGCACACCAAGTTCAGCCCAAAAGCAATGACCCTCGGAAGGGGTTAAAGCAACCATGACAACCTGAGAGAACCAATCAGACAAGCAAAAACAGACAGGGCCGGACA
Source organism: Galaxias olidus (assembly GCA_026901105.3). NCBI lineage: Eukaryota > Metazoa > Chordata > Actinopteri > Galaxiiformes > Galaxiidae > Galaxias > Galaxias olidus. The sequence continues at coordinate 271,707 of JAPMUY010003892.1, forward strand.
GAGAAGCAAAGATGGGGGGGGGGGGGGGGGGTGAGGTACGCTAGCAAAAACAGCGGGAGGGAGGACGGCAGGGAACGAGGGAACCGAGAAGATGAGGGGTGAAGGGAGGCGGAGGAGGAGGGAAAACCCCCCCGTGCCGAACATGTGCCGCCTCCTCCCGCGGCTCATGGAGTTGTCGCCGTTCTGGGTATTAGGGTTTCAGACAATCTCAGCTCAGTGACAACATTAGAGTCTGCTGCTTCTCATTCCTAACCCCCCCCCCCCCCCTCCTCCACCACCCCTCCCTCCCCTCAGCCTCCCATCCGCTCTGTCTCTCCCAGTGCCACATGCTCCACAACGTGAGCAGGTACTCTCCGCCTGCCTGCCTCGGTTGTCCTACATAAGCCGGGAGACGCCTGGTACTGGGACGCGGGTGGGACAGTTGGCTGATGAGAAATATAATAAAAGCTGAACTTTAGCCCCCTCTCTCTCTCTCTCTCTCTCTGTGTGTGTGTGTGTGTGTGTGTGTGCACGATGTCCCGCGTGCGATCCAAAATGCATCTCCATAGAAACCGGAGGTCTCGAGTGCCCTCCCACTCTTCAGCTGGGTGTTCCGCCGACAAGTTGGATAAGGTCCACTAATATGATCCTACGGTGGGAGACATTGTGTGTGTGTGTGTGTGTGTGTGTGTGTGTGTGTGTGTGTGTGTTTGTATGGCGAAGAAAAGGACAAATAGGTGCTTCGTTCAAAGCGCGTCCCTGTCAAGCGAGCCTGAGCACTGAAAAGCAGGAAATGAGGATAATTGCGTTTGCTGTGAATTGGAGTGATTTTTTCCTCACTGCATCCACGTCGTCGCTCTCTCCACCTTTACACCCCGCAATCATGTCATCAGTTTCTCTTCTTCGGGGCACAAACCGCTCATCACCGCCTTTTAAGCTCCACGCCGGCCCCCAGGCTCTGTGTTCGGCGATGACGACGACACTGTCTCGGTAGAGGAGATGTCTAACCATCTCTATTCTCCCACTGTCCGACCCCCCCCCCCCCCCCCCCCCTCCCCCAGACTGATCGCTTTAATGGCCTGTATAGCCAATCTGTGTCTGCTGCCAAAATCCAGAAAACTATCGATTTTACAGCAACACAAACGGCATGGATCTGCATGATTTATTAAGCAACAAATGGCCTGAGAAATGTTCCTCTTGGATTTGGATTCGATACGCCTCATCAACAAAAGCCCAGTTGTGATTATAAGCAATGTATTTGATGGGAGTCGTAGAGGTAGTTAGGCGGATCGTAGATTGATTTTCCTTTTTCTTGTGCCTTCACTACAGGAAGAAAAATAGGGAGTTACTTTTTGTGTGTGGCCTTTTTTTTTCTGCTGTGTGCACACACACACACACACACACAGACACACAAATACTGCCACAATGCACAATCAAATCCACTCACACACAAACTAAAAGAAAGAAAAAACTCCCTACTGTGCAAATGTCCTTCGTTCGAAATAATGATGTGCTTTCACATCTTGCATTTCAAAATACCAACAGGGTGTCAACATTTCGCAGTGTATGCCAGTGGAGACATTTTTGAAAAGGGTACATACGTTTTGTTGTTTGTCAGATCTATGAAACACTGCAGAGACTAAGGGGGCATTGGTTTGTTTTTCTTTTGGGTTTACCAACTTTTTTTTTTGTCGATGGGACTAACGAGACAGAAATCATTGCCAGACTCTCAGCCACTCCATCAGTGGTATTTTACGAGGCCGGCCCAGCCTGGTCCGGTGCAGCACTGTCCACTCCATTCTGAGGTCTAATACCACAGTAGTCAGTAGCTTAATCATTGCTGGGCACTGCAGCTATTCTGAGGGTTTAATCAACTCGCCCTTCCCTTCCTAGAGCAATCTTTGCAGACAGAGTCAAGGGGAGGGAGAGTCAACGCCTAGAGGGAGGAGAAGGAGGGAGCGGCGGAGAGGGGGGTCGACTAGGAGGGGTGAGGAAGTACAGTCAGTCAGTCAGAGGGAGAGCACGCGTTTTGAATTTAGTGGGACCATATGCTTGCATTAAATATTGAAGTGGAGTCAGTTTAAAAAAAAACAACCAACAAGGCAAATGCCTGGTTGTGTTTGCTCTAAGTAGGCCAGCACGTTAAATCTTTCATTTTGTTCCAGGTTGACGTGTGTCCACACGGGGGGCCACAGCCTCCCGTCAGGCCAAGATGGCTGCTCCGTGCCATGGCTTCATACCATCCAGACCTCTCTCCCTCTCTCTCTCTCTCTCTCTCTCTCTAACACAGGGGCGCCAAGCCTTCATTTTCTTCTCCCTTTGCTGCGGTGGGCTGGAGTTACATTTTGATACGTGCTGTTGGTCTGTTTTTGGATCGTCCAATCCAAAGACGATGAGAATAATGAAAGTGCAGGGAGGAGCTGCCTCTAAAAACACACACACGTCTTAACATTAAACAGCCTATGGCTAGAGCCATAATGGTAAATATGCATTTACAAAACATTTGGTTGTGTTTGTACTGTGGTGCCCATCCCGCTGGCTGGCATTCTGCAGTGTGCTGGGCAGCCAGGTGGTGGGGGTGATCGTTACCACTGATGTGGCACACCTGTGCGTCCAGTTCTCCTTTGACAGCTTGCTGGTCTCTTCCTCTTCCTCTGCTTTGTCTTGGTTCCTGACTCCAGGTATTATTTGGGTACATCTTAGGTTGCATACCTTTCAATGGCATGCATCCTGGACTTGGAAATGGCGACAGTGCAGGAAAGTGAATCCTACCTTCCCCTCCACCTCCTTCTCTCTCCCCTCTCTTGCCAACTCTTTTCCTCTTTAATCTATTTTCCCTTCATTTCTTTCTTCGGCGTGTCTCCTTCCTTCCTCTCCTCACTCCTGCTCGCTTATGGGTGCGGCCGAGAAAAGGGCACGGGGACGTTGGCTTTGATTCAGAATGTCCAGAATGCCGCATGTCCCCGAGCAAATTGAATTGACCGACTGTACGTCCAAACACAGCGAACCCGGTGAACCCCTTCACCTTCCTCTTATCAGCCCAGCCCCAGACTCGGAGCAGCGGCCCTCCTGCCGGCAGGGTTCCTCCACACTCCTATACACTGGACAGCGAGAGGAGCCGGAGTCGGGCAGAAGCGCGACCGTTCGAAATGCATGCCCCGCAGGGCCGGGACGCAAAATGTCAGCGCAGGAGGTTTGGGAAGGAGACCGGGGAAGAGAGGCAAGTGGCCGTTTCGTTCTCCTCCACGTCTCCGGCCACGCGAGACGACCTTTCATGCGCTCTTCCCGTCGAACTCCTCCCGTCGACTCCCCACTGCTCTCTCCTCAGCTCACCCTTCTTGGCAGCGGCAACCGCCGGGCCCACTAACCCCCCACTAACCCCCCCCCCCCCCTTTATATTACTGTATCTGAAACCGCGTTCCTCTTCCCCTGCCTTTTCGTGGCTGTGTTCTCCTGTGGAGGATTGTAAACACCAAGCACATAATTGCTCCCTGTGGCCCAATGCTTTTTCTAGTAATTGCTGTAACGATTGCTAACGCTATGGCGGATGTTCCCTCACTGCCGCCACCGCCCAAGGTCACTCCCGAACGTGAATAGAAGGAGAGGCAGAGCAAAAACAAACACGGCAGCCTCCCGCCACGCCGCCCCTGGAGGGACACCTGCGTCCCAGCCGCACCGCCGAGGGTCTGTTGATTTGACCTCCGCGAGTCACTCATTCTGTGCGCCGGAAAGTTTGCTTTGAGTCCCACAGTTTGTTTGTTTTGTAGGTTTGTGCCGTTGAGTTTTGTGTGGGGGCATATGTGCGTGTGTGTGTGTGTGTGTGTTTTTGTGTGTGTGTGCGCGCGTGTCTTTTGCCAAGGGAAAGTGTGAGAGAAACGGAGCGGTACACTACCATGCTACCTTTTGCTAACCTAACAAACACCCACAAGTATTAAAAGTTACAACCGCAGGGGACTTGTGTAGTTAATATCCCCCTATGTGTGTGTGTGTGTGTGTGTGTGTGTGTGTGTATATGTCAGCGTGTATGGGCACCTTTCCAATAGACATCACACTTTGCTGTCCTCATGGCTCTGCTACCGTTCCGGTGCAGTGTCTTCTCAGCGAGTCTGTTACCCCCGCGACCGCAGCGCGACGGCCCGGTGACATCACCTGTTGCCGTCCCCCGAAAACAACTTGATCTTGTCATCCCAGCGGGGATTGGTTTGTGCTGCCCGCAGCCAGGAGGACGAGATGCAGGCCCCCCGGCTCACTGCGTCCCTGGGCGGTGCAGGGGTGGGGCGGGGGGCTGATCGACGACCCACAGAGTGGATGTGACGGCGGAGAGCAGTAGGGCCCGCCGCCCACTGACAGCGTGGGGGTGGACCGGTGGCGACGCGGAGGCCGGCGGTGCCAGCCCTTCAGACAGTCCCCCTCTGTCTCCTTCCACCCCCCCCCCTCCAGCTGACAGTGCCCGCGCTGTGATGAATGTGAAATTGATAACGGCTCATTGATATTCGCGGCCGGAGGGGAGGCCCATCGACTGCCTCGGCAGCTCCCGCGGCTCGTTTGGGGGTAAATGAATTTAATAAACGGGATCAGTAAAGCACGGTGATCACGGTTCCAGGCCCACTTTGCATATTAATGCTGCAGAGTGCATGCCTCCTGCACTGCTCGTGGAGGGAGCGCGGGGGAAGAAGGGGGGAGGGGGGGGGGTTGTTTTGAGTTAACCCTTACTTTTTCTTGCCAAGGAAATGAGAGGGCTGGAGCTAATGTTTCAGGACTGGAGCTAATGGGCCAGGAGAAAAGGTGTTTTTGCAGATGCTTTCGAGTGCCTAAGCAAATTAGATTCATACATATTTAGTACGACTATTGAACTTATTTGTCACAAAGAAAGTTATAGATAATTCATTCACAAATGAATTTAACAGGATTGATTCCTCCAGTGGTTCAGTATTAACCTCCACTGTATCATATATGAATATATAAACCCGTATTGACAGTTAGGGGGCAAAGCTAATGTCGGTGAAATCTTTTTGTCAGTGTGTGGCAATAACGAAGATTTATGTTGTCTTTTAAAATAAATCCATATCCCATTTTATAACTATGAATTATACAGTGGCTTTATGGGGAAATGTAGATTTACTAATTCGCAACCTACAAGAGTGTTCACTTTACTTCGATAAAGAGAGAGAGAGAGAGGGAGGGAGAGAGATAGAGAGAGGGAGGGAGGGCGAGAGAAGAAAGGCAGCCGGTGGAGCCCTTAGCGGCTAGGCCCCGTGGACGCCCCGCAATTAGCTGTGTTAGTCACAAAGCTCCCTGGCTGTTTAAAATGGGCTTTCTCCTGTTGCACTGCACTCTGCCGTAGCCCCTGTGGCTCCCTCACACGCGCTTCTCCGGCTCTCATTTGCTCCCAGAAAAGCCCCTGATTTGACACGGAACGGAGAGGGGACGGAGGAAGAAGCAGAGAGAAAAAGGAAATGGATTCTCTCCCTCTTCAAAGCTCTCCCCTTGATGTGCCGGGGGAAGAGGGAAGAGACAGTGGCTCCTCATCTCCCCGGCGTACAGTAGACGGGGCCGTGATCTAACAGAGCCTTCACACCTTCGCCTGAGATTGAATTCTCTCTGTCTACACGGCTCCTGTCCTCCTTCTCGTTCTCCCTTAATATCTTCTCCTAAGGTGTGGAGCGTTTGATGGGGGGGGGGGGGGGGAGTTTTAACTGCTACCTCAATGAGGCGGTGGTTTTAATTTCACCTTACTTGCTTCGGTGGGGTGCCTCTGTACGCCCACAACCTGACATAAAGCTTTGTTCGCGAAGGACAAAGAAGGAATCGGCTGTGTTGCTGCTGGTGTTTCACTTAGTGAGACGAATGACAGACAAAAAGGCAGAGTGCTCATTGCTAAGTGAAAGTAACGAAGAGTTCGCTGTGCGATTGAAACCCATTTACTCTTTCACCCAAACACTGCTGTGGATTTAAATACACCATCAAATGGGTGTGTATAGGAGGAGGAGTGATGGCATTATTTTTCGTTACATCACCGCCAATTGAGTTTTCCGATTAACTGAGCTTGTTCTTTGTTTACGTAATCTATTTACCACCGTAATTACCGCCAAGGATCTTATGGATTTATGGCAATGGAATTCTAGCTTCCTAGAACACCATGTTTTCATTGCATGCATATAAAGAAATTTTTTCAATTGCATGAGTACTGCCCTGAGATATCTACCACTCCAAGCCATAGGACCTCCTCCTGGTGAGCCCCATGGCGTTCTGAATGGCCGTACCCTACAGTACATTCACATTTTCTTCCAGCCACAGCGAGCCACCCGAGCTGACCTCCGCTGCGGCCTGTCCGCCCACCGGCCGCTCCCTGATTACCGGCGACTGAAAGGAGGGGAGGGAGAGGAGAGCCCCCCCCCCCCCCCCCCCCCCCCCCGCAGCACCTTGTTCCATTGTAAATCTTTACGGCCTCAATGGAGTGTGCGATGTCAGAACATCAAGGTCATAAAACTGAATGACCCATGGCTTTCGCCCCAGAATATTTCCAGCCTCGCGGTCCTCCACAAATCAGAGGCTAATGGGATTGGGGCTGTGGGGGGGGCGGAGGGCTGAATCAATGGCAGCTCAAAAAAAAAACCCACAATTAAAGAGCCAATTTAGGTGCAGGCTGTCCCGAGGAGATGGATGGAATATATCTTCCTGGGCTCCCTTTCTCCACATCTCCGCACCTCGCCATACTTTTTAAAAAAAAATTCAGACATGAATAAGAAATAGGGAAATCGGGGCGCCAATCGCAAGTTACGGATGATTGTGAGGGGAAAATGGGCATTCCGAGCGGCGTTTTAAAGTGCTCCCGACTTCCCCTTAAAGTAGTGGGGAGTTGGGGGACGGGAAAAAAAGTTTGCTCGCCGTGATGGAGGGTGAGTAAGTACGGGGGTTTGGGCCCTTGAAGAGGGAACACTTAATGAGAGGGACGCCTCTGCTGGGAGAAGCGACCGGGGGGGGACGGATGAAGGGACTGTGAGGTTGTCACGGAGGAGGGAAGTGCGCCGCAAGGTTTTTTTTTGTGGGCCCCGCTGCCAAGGAAAGCGGCAATAACGGACGTTTTAATTGGCCGGACATGAAGCAGCTGTCAGAGGCTGCTTTCCGGCTGTAGGTCTTCATTAAACAGCTGCGCGTCTCTGGGCCGGCCTCTAACGCAGCAGTGACGGAGGAGCGCTCATATCGCTGTGCAGGACAGACTGGATGGATGCGTGATTAATGTACACATATTGGAACTAGCAGTGTTCTGTTTGTGTATGTGTGTGTGTGTGTGTGTGTAAATGTCTATCAGGAGGCTACTTACTTTGCATCCCCCCTGGTTCCATCGCTGCCAGATTCGATCAGCCCCAGAGCGTGCCCACCATCACTTTCTACAGTGAGTGAATTCGACACGGCTAAGGTGTGCCGTCGCCACGTTCTGTGCTTCCTCGTGAAAAGAGGCTCTGCTCTGACGCAGGGTGACCCATCTCCAACTCGGCAGTCCAGGTTTGTGAGGTCAGAATACTACGTGGGATACCCACTCGTTTGGAAATGCTCACTGTTTATGATTTAGGGTGTGGAGTTGGTCTTTTCGCAGAAGACTCTCACGTCTCCAGGGCATGGAGAAGCACAGATAGAACCATGGCTAGTTCACACTGAAAACCTACCGGGCCCGGAGCTTCTTTCTCCGGGCCGTCAACCCCGTTCGTGAAGCCTCCGCGCTCTCTCGCCGTAGGACTCCATATCGCCTTCGCATCTGAATACTCTGAGAGGGTCAACCATCGTGGCTGGGGTCTCAGTCTCCACGTTATCTCAGCGCAAGCTAACATCTGAATATCTGTCAACGGCGCTCGCGTTATGTAGACAGTTGGTTTTGGTTTTGAATGGTTTGGAACGTGTTGATTACCATTCCTCTGCCTGTGGAAGTGGGTGCGACGATGTCGGCCGAGCATAAACGGCCCGCCGTCTCGTCCCCCCGGCTCATTTCACGGCCTATTATTCCCTCTCCCGCACCGCGACTGTAAACGCGCCCCCCCCCCCCCCCACCCCCCTTCTCCCTCGCACAAATGGATTAGCAATTAGGTCTTCGCACGGCACCCTGATCTAGTGGGTACGGCGTGCTCTTTCCCATTACCACCGCGGCTTCTTCCAGTGTTATGACACACAGTTGATCTGATAAGGGGAGGGGGGGAGCGCTTAGTAAGTGAGCCGTGCCTGGCGGCGATAGCCAACGCGTGAAAGTGGGTGTCATGATGTGGCTGCCGCGCACGCTGCCTGCTCTCCAGACACAACGCTCTGTCGGGGGGGCTTTTCTTTTTTTTCTTTTTTGTTCAGAGGTGAACGTCGGGAGGTGTGTATTGTCCTGTGTGCTCCTCTCTAAAATGTCATCCACCACCGTGTGTGAACTCATCAGGGCCCCCCTTCAGCTCCGCCCGATTGATAGAAAGGTCACGTCGGATGAATATGATCGCCATGGTTACGGCGAACAAAATGAAGCCCCCTTCTTTTTAAATAATACTCTCGTGTCAAAAAGGGTCTCGCTAAGAGACTAGATTGTATCTCTGCAAGCCACATGAAGATTCGATGGAGTGTGTTTTCAGTGGTTTTTCAGATTTTTAATGGGGAGGGGACAATTTTGTTTTATTCAGGGAGCGTCTCACTGTGTCTACTTTTTGGAAACACTAACACTGGATGCTTAAAGAGACTGAGAGCTGCAGTCAGGGCCTCGACAAACGCAATCAACCGCAGCAGGCGTCAACGTAGCCTGGGGCCTCATTTCACCACCCGAATGCGAATGCGGTCACATTTTCCCTTTTGTGTCTTTGTGTCTGTCTCTCTCTCTCTCGCCTGCTCCGTTCTGACGGCCGTCCTCACCTCACCCGGTCCATTTTAACACCCACAGAGCTGGAACAGCACGGCGGAGAATAACAACAGGGAGAGTTTTCTCTCTGGGCTTCAGCCTCGATTTGCCACAGGTGAGGTGGTGGCATTATTTCTTGGGAGACATTCGGTTGTGGTGTCCGTTCAGCTTGTGCCGGTCACTCTCTCTTTCTCTCTCTCTCTCTCTCTCTCTCTCTCTCGCTCTTTCTCTCTCTCTCTCTGCTCAACCTTTTACGGCGAGAATTATAGGAGAGGTGCCGGGCGTGAGCAATGGAGGAGGCACAATGAAGGACAACGTCTTAAATGGTAAAGGTCGATATTTATTTCTCATCACAAATAAAAGGAACCATGCTTACTCATCACAGGAAGAAAAAAAAAAGAAAAGGAAAAGAAAGGCCGCCAGCCTTCATATCTCTACCGACCTCGCCGTCGGGTGTGTGTATTTTTTTTTCTTTCTCAGAACGTGAATAATAGCACTCTATGAAGATTGAAATGCTTTTTAGAAAAGTCCAACCCTCTCTTGTTTTCTCAACCAATGCCCGCCCCAACCACCCCCCCCCCCCCCCCCCCCCTAGCCTCCCCCATAAACATAACAGCAGACGTTTTACAGTGAGTCTGGTGTAGGAGGGGGGCGGCTCCTCAGTCCCCGGAGGTCTTGATGACCTGGAACAGTGTGACGTTGTAGAGCACCTGGTGCCCGTTGTTCCAGGTGTACAGCACCCTCTCGCGGGGGTTGTAGTCCATCATGGAGATGTGGGAGTACTGGTTGTGGAAGGGGATGTCCGTGTACTCGTAGCTGGACGTGTTGGTGTAGTAGGCAAAGTAGATCTTGGCGCCGGCCAGGTGGGAGTTGGTGACGTAGAGCGTGCCGCAGATCATGAAGGCCTCGCCGGCGCTGCGCTTGGGGAAGCCCGTGTCCCACGTCTGCAGCACCTCCAGGCTCTGGGGCTCCAGGCGGCTGATGACGATGTTGCCCGCGTTGGGGATGGTGGTGTAGACGGCCCACAGGCCGTTCTCGTCGGCCATCAGGTCGATGTCGGACGAGCCGCCCCACGAGTACGGGAAGGTGTTGTTGTAGCCGGCGCCGCTCAGGCTCCGCTGCACCAGGACGCTGCGCGAGCGGAAGTGGTACTTGATGAGGATGTTGCTCTGGTACTTGTTGTAGTAGAGCGAGCCGTTGAAGACCACGTGGCCCGTGCCCGCCCAGGGGTGGGGCAGCAGGTGCTGCACGAAGTTCTGCCCCTTCATGAAGTCGTTCATGGTGCGGTACTCCAGCACGCGCCGGCCTTTGTAGTAGCCGTCCATGGACCACACCTGCAGGGGGAGAGAGCGAGGGAGGAGAGCGGAGAGTTTAGCGGTCGGGAGGAGCGCGAGGAAAGTCCCCCCGTCCGCCGTCTCTGAGAGAACCTCCCGCTGCCTGTGTGGTGTGTGTGTGTGTGTGTGTGTGTGTGTGTGTGTGCGTGTGTGTGGGAGAGAAGAGCCCTGCTGCCTAGTGCCCTTGTTTTTTCATAACCCGAGGCGGTGCTCTAAGCAAAGTAAGCACGTGGTGAGTGTGGAGGTGTATGTGTGTGTGTGTGTGTGTGTGTGTGTGTGTGTGTGTTAGCCTGCCATTTGAGATAGTACGAGTGTGTGTGTGTGTGTGCAGTGCTATTGATCCGCAGGGCATGAGGGAGTGAAGATGTTGCCCGTGCTCTGCAGTCGACCACCGCCCGTGCTCTCTGCCCTTTCCAGTTCCCACTTACAGAAAATCAATCCAGTTAGCAGCTCCCCTTTTTCTCTCTCCGGCACTCTAAGAATGAGCAAAGCTGGCCTACCCACGGCCAGGCCCCCTCTCCAACCCCGTCCCCTACGCCTCGCCCCTACGGTGGCGGAGCCTTTAATTGATTCAGTCTAACAGTCAGTCAGATGTTTGCTTTACCCGCAATGTGCCAGGCTGATTTGGCTAGGATTTATGTCTATCTCTTTTTTTCTCTTCTTTACCCCTCCTCCCTTTTTTTCCCCCCCTGTTCACTCCCTTCTTCCCAGCGCTGCACGCGCTGGTGTTCAGTCGGATTCCCATGGGGTTTTAAAGGGGAAGGGAAGCGGGGTAGGGAAGCGGGGAGGGAGGGCGGGCGGGGAGCCTGGGGGGGTGGGGGGGGGGTGGCGGCACAAAACAGCAGCTGAATTATGGAGAAGTGGGGGGGATTATGGCGCATTAAGCATTGTTCCTCCTCGCGCTGCTAAATGAGTCCCGGGGCAGAAGGCTGCGGCGCGGGGGAGCCTCCTCCGCAGCCAATCACAGCCCCCCCCACCCATCCCCCCCCCCCCCAACCCCACCCGGTCCGCTTTCTACGGAGTCCATGACATTTCCCTCTAGTACGCCGTCCCCGTGACTGATTCGGGCATTAAAGGGGGGATCTCTGTGATGTATCTGGCCGCTAATATCGTCCGTGATGGATACGGTATGATCACTAATGTGATGCCCGCGAGGTGATCATTAAACAGAGAGAGAGAGAGAAGAGAGAGAGAGAGAGAGAGAGAGAGAGAGACAGAGAGAGAGCGTTGATCAAAGGAACTGACCTTTCGCTGTCGACAACCACCATTTAGTCATGGGAGGACGGCCATCGTGTGTGTTTCACGGAGAGAGAGCGGAGGCCATCGTTCCCCTCCCTCTACGTTTCCTTTTTCCGCCTCCCGCCCCCCCGCCCCCCCCACTCCGTAATTCGGCTTTTGGAAGGCTACGCGGAGCGTCTTGCAGCCTCACTGTCCGCCCCCCTCTCCCCTCCACGCCGTCGCTCCGCTGCACCCTACAGTGGGCTCGCTAAGGGGGGGGGGGGGGTCCACGCGCGTCCTTACCAATCAGCCGGAGTCGTTAAGGCGCCGCCTCTGTCCGCACGGCGTCACTCTGCCACGCCGACGCCCCCCTCCTAATCACCCGGGTGATAAGGGGGAAACTTCTGCCTAAACAAGTCGTTCATTCCGCCCAAATTGACGGAGTGATTAATCAGCCGGCGTCGCGGTGGCAGGAGAGGCCGGGGTGGAGGGGGAGGAAGGGGGGGGGGAGG
>JAPMUY010003894.1:0-7500 GCA_026901105.3 Galaxias olidus
ACAAGAGGTCGAAATCACAGCTTTCAATGCCAAGACTGGATGTAGTGTGTCTAATACTATAAATACTATATACTGTGTGAGTGTGAGTTTGAGTGTGTGTGATGTACCTCTCGACTCCCTACAGTTTTGACCACACATTTTCCACAAAAAGAGGATTACAAATCTTCTTCTCCACACTCTCCTTTTTAGATATTACATTTTCAAATGTGATCCTTACCTTTACTGTGGTCCTTCAGTGAGCTGCAGTCCTTCACTGAGGACAAGGGAATGTGATCCCTACCTTAGCTGCAGTCCTTCAGTGAGATAGAGGGGATGTGATCCCTACCTTTGCTGCAGTCCTTCACCGAGGAGGAGGGGATGTGATCCCTACCTTTGCTGCAGTCCTTCACTGAGGAGGAGGGGATGAAAACACGGAGCCAGACAGCACGTCTGCTCTTGACTGAGACACCTTAGTTGGTCGACCGCCGCCTGACAACCGCTGTCAAGGACGACATCGTCAACACCTTTCAATCCCCTCCCTCCTCCCATTTATTTTACAAGTTGGTTGATGAATGAATGGGTAATGGTGGGGGGGGGGGGGGGTTACTGTGGATGTACTGATGGAGGCGGGGGCGTTGACTGTGGATGTACTGATGGAGGCGAGGGCGTTGACTGTGGATGTACTGATGGAGGGGGGGGCGTTGACTGTGGATGTACTGATGGAGGCGAGCGTTGACTGGATGTACTGATGGAGGCGAGGGGGAGCGTTGACTGTGGATGTACTGATGGAGGCGAGGGGAGCGTTGACTGTGGATGTACTGATGGAGGCGAGGGGGGCGTTGACTGTGGATGTACTGATGGAGGGGGGGGCGTTGACTGTGGTTGTACTGATGGAGGCGAGGGGCGTTGACTGTGGATGTACTGATGGAGGGAGGGGGGGCGTTGACTGTGGATGTACTGATGGAGGCGAGCGTTGACTGTGGATGTACTGATGGAGGGGGGCGTTGACTGTGGATGTACTGATGGAGGCGAGGGCGTTGACTGTGGATGTACTGATGGAGGGGGGGAGCGTTGACTGTGGATGTACTGATGGGGGGCGAGGGGGCGTTGACTGTGGATGTACTGATGGAGGCTAGGGGGGCGTTGACTGTGGATGTACTGATGGAGGCGAGGGCGGGTTGGGGGGGGCGTTGACGGTGGATGTACTGATGGAGGAGAGGGCGGTGGGGGGGGCGTTGACTGTGGATGTACTGATGGAGGCGAGGGCGGGTGGGGGGGGCGTTGACGGTGGATGTACTGATGGAGGAGAGGGCGGGTGGGGGGGCGTTGACTGTGGAGGTACTGATGGAGGCGAGGGCGCGGGGGGGGGGGGGGGGCGTTGACGGTGGATGTACTTTGGCTGTAGATCAGTCGTGCTTAAGGGGAGGTGTAGACTACTGAGGCTCTTCTGTCTGCAGACTCAGCAGAGAAACGTCTGGGAGCCATCAACACTACTTTGTCTCTGACACACACAGGCAGAGACACGCCAAACGCGCGCACACACACACACACACACACACACACACACACACACACACACACACAGGCAGAGACACGCCAAACACACACACACACACACACACACAGGCAGAGACACGCCAAACGCACGCACACACACAGGCAGAGACACGCCAAACGCACACACACACACACACACAGGCAGAGACACGGCAAACGCACACACACACACACACATACACACGGCAAACACACCGACACACACAGAGAGTTTAAGATGTCTGGACAGCTGCCGTGCCTGAGTCTCTGCTTCTCCCTGGAGAGGCTGAGTCACGGTCTGCCACGCTGCTGACCCCCCTGCAGCACACACACACCCCCTTAGTGCAGCAGTGCAGCACACACACCCCCTCAGTGCAGCACACACACACCCCCTCAGTGCAGCACACACACACCCTCAGTGCAGCACACACACCCCCTCAGTGCAGCACACACACACACCCTCAGTGCAGCACACACACCCCCTCAGTGCAGCGCGCACACACACCCCCTCAGTGCAGAACACACACACCCCCTCAGTGCAGCACACACACACCCCTCAGTGCAGCACACACACACACACAGCACACACACCCCTCAGCACACACACACCTCACACACACACACACACACCCCTCAGTGCAGCACACACACACACACACACACACACAGTGCAGCACACACACACACACACACACACTCAGTGCAGCGCACACACACACACACACACACACCCTTAGTGCAGCACACACAGTGCAGCACACACACACACACACACACACACACACACACACACACACACACACACACCCCCTCAGTGCAGCACACACACACACACACACACACACACACACACACACACACTCACAAACACTCAGTGCAAACACACACACACACACACACACACACACACACACACACACACACACACACACACACACACACACACACCCACACCCTCAGTGCAGCACACACACACCCTCAGTGCAGCACACACACACCCTCAGTGCAGCACACACACACACCCCCTCAGTGCAGCACACACACACCCCCTCAGTGCAGCACACACACACCCCCTCAGTGCAGCGCACACACACCCCCTCAGTGCAGCACACATACACACACACCCTCAGTGCAGCACACACATACACACACACACACACTCAGTGCAGCACACACACACCCCCTCAGTGCAGCACACACACACACACACACACACACACACACACACACACACACACACACACACACACACACACACACACACACACACACCCTCAATGCAGCACACACACACACACACACACACACACACACACACACACACACACACACACACACACACACACACACACACACACACACACACACACACACACACACACACACACACACACACACACCCTCAGTACAGCCCCACCCGAGCACACACACACACACACACACACACACACACACACACACGCCCGGTTGCGTTGCGGATAACACCCTGTGCTGCGTCACTTGTCTCCTGTTATCATACAGATGGAGCAGACCAAACCTGACATCAGACTGAGTCACAGTGTCTCCTGAAGAGAACCCAAAGACACACACACACTCTACACACACCTACAGGACAGTCTATACACACACACACACCTACAGCACAGTCTATACACACACACACCTACAGGACAGTCTATACACACACACACCTACAGACAGTCTATACACACACACACACACACACACACACACACACCTGTCTATACACACACACATACAGGACAGTCTATACACACACACACACTGAGGACAGTCTATACACACACACACCTACAGGACAGTCTATACACACACACCTACAGGACAGTCTATACACACACACACACCTACAGGACAGTCTATACACACACACACACACACCTCCAGGACACAGGACAGTCTACACACACACACACACACACACACACACCTACAGGACAGTCTATACACACACACACCTACAGGACAGTCTATACACACACACACCTACAGGACAGTCTATACACACACACACCTACAGGACAGTCTATATACACACACACACCTACAGGACAGTCTATACACACACACACACACCTACAGGACAGTCTATACACACACACACACACCTACAGGACAGTCTATACACACACCTACAGGACAGTCTAAAGACACACACACACACACTGTACACACCTACAGCACAGTCTAAAGGTGCGTACATAGCCTGCGCCCACAGTTATTCATTGTGTAGGGGAGTGAATAATACCAGATAATGTTACCCCCACGCCAGAGCGAGAGAACAGCAGGTCTTTATTAGCCCTGGGGGTCAAGGGTCAGCCAGGTGTGTATAGGGTAAACAGCCAGGTGTGTGGGTATGTGTTGAACACAGGGTCACCAGGTGTGTTGCTTATGTTGGCCTTTGGGTCAAGGGTCAGCCAGGTGTGTATAGGGTATGTGTTGGCCTTTGGGTCAAGGGTCAGCCAGGTGTGTATAGGGTATGTGTTGGCCTTTGGGTCAAGGGTCAGCCAGGTGTGTATAGGGTATGTGTTGGCCTTTGGGTCAAGGATCAGCCAGGTGTGTATAGGGTATGTGTTGAACTTTGGGTCAAGGGTCAGCCAGGTGTGTATAGGGTATGTGTTGGCCTTTGGGTCAAGGGTCAGCCAGGTGTGTATAGGGTATGTGTTGACCTATGGGTCAAGGGTCAGCCAGGTGTGTATAGGGTATGTGTTGACCTTTGGGTCAAGGGTCAGCCAGGTGTGTATAGGGTATGGGTTGACCTTTGGGTCAAGGGTCAGCCAGGTGTGTATAGGGTATGTGTTGACCTTTGGGTCAAGGATCAGCCAGGTGTGTATAGGGTATGTGTTGACCTATGGGTCAAGGGTCAGCCAGGTGTATAGGGTATGTGTTGACCTTTGGGTCAAGGGTCAGTCAGGTGTGTATGGGGTATGTGTTGACCTTTGGGTCAAAGGCCATGTTTCCGGGGATCAGTCGGGACAGGTGAGGTCCGTAACCATGGCGATGGCAGCCGCACTCGGCAACGTGGATGAGAACATTCCAAACACATGTTATTACATAGTGACAGGCTCAAACATTACATAACACACAATCCACTCCAGTCACTTAGACTTCCTTTCCCCCTGCATTTTGATTGGTTGATACAATGGAGTTAATTAAACGTCTTAATATTTACATCCCATGCTTCTGGCAACATTTTGGCAGCCAAAGGTTTCAAATAAGCCCTGATTCACCAATATTGCAGAAATTAGATTTACTGCAGTGTTGTATATTTCACTGTTCTGAGAGTGAAACACACACACACGCACACACACACCTCACACAAACACACGCACACACACACCTCACACAAACACACGCACACACACACACACACACACACACACACACACACACACATTTGCAATTGATCAATCCCCCACACTCATCACTTTCCGACCAAAAAATAGGAAATGGCCTCCGACATGAATAAACGCCAAATCTCTTATTCATGCAAAGTTTGCAGGAAGATGGCACGGCACGCCAGAAGGTTTCCTCTGTCCTCCATCTCCTGCTCCCCAGGGGACAGCGTGGTACTGGAAATGTGACTAACGTGATGGGAGAACTAAACAGATTTATTACAGCTTTCTGTTTTTACATGGACTACTCCCCCAATGGATGAGGGAAAGAGAGAGGGAGGAAGAGAGGTAGAAAGAAAGAAAGAAAGAAAGAAAGAAAGAAAGAAAGGAGATGAATATGTATGAGAGAGAGAGAGAGAGAATAAAGGAGATAGAAAATTTGAGAGAAAATGCATACATATACACTGTATGTATGTATGTATGTATGTATGTATGTATGTATGCATTATTAATATATATATATATTTATGAGACAGAGAGCGATTAAAAGAGAGAGAGAATGAAAGCGAGGGATGAAGAAAAGAGAGAGAGAGAGAACGCATGCACCTCATGCCAGCATAACCTCCATCATGTTGGTTTCTCTTCAGGCTCAGCTTGGGGCGGTGCACATCCAATTTGTTTGACTCTGCACCATTTTGCTTCCTTTAGTGCGCGGTAGAAAGGGGAAGGTTATTGAAGAGAGCGTTGTCACGGGGACGGGGCTTTGAAAAGGGAAGGTTGATGAAGAGAGCGTCGAGGGAGAGGAGAAACAGCACCGCTGAACTAGAAAGACACAAAGACGGCCTTCTTCTCAGATCAGGGTTTTTCAGGTTATTGTGCAAACTCAAGAGGAGGGCCATGTCTGTTTGGTGATAATGTGTCTGGATTTTAATGGACCGTTGGGAGCTTTTGGGAGAAAATCACCCTAAAAAGGGGTGTCTGCCCTGTGGCTAACAGCAATAACGTTCCTGGGTCTGCGACGCAGCAGGAACAAGCATTCTCCTAAACACACTCCCTAGAGGCACTGCTTCTGTTTTACATTATTTTATTTAAAAATAAATAAACAGAAAAAAAAAACACACAGTCGTAGACAAGAACGCCAGCCATTTTGTCAACAGTAGTTGCAAGAGTAGTGGCATTAAAACGTGGCTTTTTAAGGTAAAGTCTCAGGAGTCCAGTGCCGTTCCGCTGCTGGCTCTGTATATCCAGGTTAATTACCCCTCTCAAATACTAAACAGACACATTGCTCTTCATCTTAATGTCAATTTACAGTTTACTGTTCTAAGTCCTGTCTCGTTTTGTTGTTGTTGATGATATAGACGTAGGAGTTAAAATAATGACGGCAGAGCGGAGAATAGAAATAATTTCTCCTTCATTTATATTCAAGTAAAGTCAGAATAAGAGATTGATTTACAATCTTTATGGATTTATAAGGTTGCATTTTACCAATTGCAACTTTTTTTCAAATTGCATTTTAGAGCTGATAGTGTCTTGCAGCTTGACCCCAAAGCCCGCACTTTCTCTTCGAGCAAGAAAGGAGCAATTGACCTAGACAGTCTGTAATAATGGGTCATTACTGCTGGACTAGGATATAAATCAAGTAAAGCTGTGTAAACTAGGTTTCCAACTGCCTTCAGAACAGCAGGAACCAGGAGATTTAAATGAGAATGTGCCATATGTTCCAGTCATCTCTCCTGAGCAGAACAGGTTACCTTAGTGACACTTGTAACATAGCAATCCTCGCACTTCAAGCTACAGTGTATATAGGAAAGTCCATAAAATAAAGTAAAATAAAGTTATGGACTATGGCCGGAATAGCCTAATTAGCATTGCATAATTTTTACATCAAGCTAACGAACAAGTTAGCATAACAAGTTAGCATGACATTGCTCGCCCCTCAGACCGTATGTACCATGTTAGCATAGCGTAGTCAAGCTAGAGCAACAATGCTGTCCCCTCAAGTCTGAACACCAAGTTAGCGTAGCGTAGCACAGCTAGCATTACATTAATGTCTCCTCTGGCTACCTTTATGTAAATCTAACTACTAAGTAAAATGCCACGTTTCTTACTAATGATTTTGACTTTCCCTCGTCAAACTTAAAATAAATTATTGCTCTTAGCTCTTGTAGGCCTTGGAAGAAGAGGAATTGTTGTCAAATGAACGAGCACTAAGTGTCTCGGACAGAGCCAAGCTCACCAAAATGATTGTAGCTTAGGGGAGCTGGCCATGAATATTCAGAGAGGCCTTAACGTGTACCTTCGACTTGCTTCTCTGCTCTTCATAGCTCACCGGCTGGATTAATGATGAAAAAGTCTGACTTTCACCTCACTCGACTTCTCATCTAAGTCAACTCTTAATTTCTTATTTTTTACCCTGTGGTTGCCGGTTTGATTCCCACAAGCACAGTTGAGTTAGCTAATGTATGTGCTCACTCTCTGGCCTGTGAGGTGCCTTAAATGATACAATGTGTGTAAAAGCCTTCACTATGCTATATATTAGATTAAAATATTGGCTGGGAATCCGGGCTGTCAGCATTGCAGCCTTTAGACCAGACACAAAGTAAGCTATTTTACAATAGGGATGAAGTAC
>JAPMUY010003894.1:10000-15000 GCA_026901105.3 Galaxias olidus
CAAAGTTTACGGTGTGTGTGTGTGTGTGTGTGTGTGTGTGTGTGTGTGTTGAGGTGAGATTTTAACGATGTGGGTGTTTCTTTGCAAATGAAGAAGCGTTTTCTGATAAGCGGTTGCAGAGATTAATTATAGAGTACAGTCCCTCCGGCAGATCCAGGTATTCAACCTGTTAATAACGGGATTGTTTGTTTGAGTGAACACAACGGTAAACAAACACGGAAGACAATGATCTCAGCACAATGACACCTTGTCTGTGTTTATTTTTCTCAAACGTTGCTTTTTGTTCAGCGTGTCGGTTGTTAGCGACTGGTGGTACACGTGCCCACTGGTGTTTAAAACCCTAACGCTGTATCTTAACACAAACCTTTCACACCTAAAACACAAAAAACAAACAATCATCATCAAATGTAATGTTTTTTTTTTTATTATGTTGTGCCAGGGAGGGAAACTGCTTTTGTTTTTCTGTGGCATAACAAAAAAAAAAAGAGACCAGTGAGAGAGTGTGTGTTTCCACTGGGTAAAAGAATAGCATTAGTCTGGCTCTAACTGCCTAAGAGTCAAGAGGCTGTGGATCGATAAAACCCCTTAGAGACTGTCTGTGTGCAGCATAGAGACTGTCTGTGTGCAGCATGGAGACTGTCTGTGTGCAGCATGGAGACTGTCTGTGTGCAGCGTGGAGGAGACTGTCTGTGTGCAGCATGGAGACTGTCTGTGTGCAGCGTGGAGACTGTCTGTGTGCAGCATGGAGACTGTCTGTGTGCAGCATGGAGACTGTCTGTGTGCAGCAGGGTGGAGACTGTCTGTGTGCAGCATGGAGACTGTCTGTGTGCAGCATGGAGACTGTCTGTGTGCAGCGTGGAGACTGTCTGTGTGCAGCGTGAAGGAGACTGTCTGTGTGCAGCATGAAGACTGTCTGTGTGCAGCGTGGAGACTGTCTGTGTGCAGCGTGGAAACTGTCTGTGTGCAGCGTGGAAACTGTCTGTGTGCAGCGTGGAAACTGTCTGTGTGTAGCGTGGAGACTGTCTGTGCAGCATGGAGACTGTCTGTGTGCAGCGTGGAGGAGAATGTCTGTGTGCAGCGTGGAGAATGTCTGTGTGCAGCGTGGAGACTGTCTGTGTGCAGCGTGGAGGAGAATGTCTGTGTGCAGCGTGGAGGAGAATGTCTGTGTGCAGCGTGGAGACTGTGTGTGTGCAGCGTGGAGCAGACTGTGGATCGATGAACCTCCTGAGAGCGGCTGAAGCAGTAATATGAAGCCGGGAGTCAGGAGGGCTGATAGTATAGGGATTAGGCAGGATATCATTTCACAGAGGAAAAAAAAACTGTGGATTGAACGTCTGCACCTATAACCTTTAAAAATGACACTTCTGCCCGCTTTTAAAAATACTTTTAAGTGTGCTTCACTTCACTGACTGGATGGTCAAAGGTAGATTATACACTTATCTCTTAGCCTCTGAACTGACAAGTATCACTGTTTTTAAAAGGCAGTGAAATGCACTTCACCACTGTGAGGTGACATAGTAAAAACCCATCCCCATGCCTTCAAACTGACCTGTAGGAGTGCTTTAAAAATACATGACATCTGATACATTATTAAAAAGTGGATTAAACAGCCATCTCAAACCCATCACTATTAAAAAAACATTATAATAATAATAAAACACATTAAAATGCACTTCACATTTGTAACTGTTAAAATAGTGAATTAAACCCTAACCCTAACCCAGCAGTGTGTTCAACATACAGTGAAATGCACTACACCACTCTAATTTGACAGATATGAGAGTACTGATAAATAGTGAACATACTCTACACTGTTAGGAGAGTACTGGTGAACGGTGAACATACTCGACACTTTTCTCAGAGTAGTGAATAGTGAACATACTCACACTGTTATGGGAGTACTGGTGAATAGTGAACATGCTCTACACTGTTCTCAGAGTACTGGTTAATAGTGAACATACTCACACTGTCATGGGTGTACTGGTGAATAGTGAACATAATCTACGGTTTTGAGTGTACTGGTGAATAGTGAACATGCTCTACACTGTTATAAGAGAACTGGTGAATAGTGAACATACTCTACACTGTTATAGGATTACTGGTAAATAGTGAACATACTCACACTGTCATGAGTGTACTGGTGAATAGTGAACATACTCTACACTGTTATAGGAGTACTGCTGAATGGTGAACATGCTCTACACTGTAATGAGAGTACTGGTGAATAGTGAACATGTGGTGTGGTGTGGCCCCTGACTATAGGGCCCTTCAGCACATACAGGACCCTATGCCACTGGTCTGAGAGGGACAGGGAAGATTCCTTCCTCTTCCCCTTCCTCCTCCTCCTCTTCAAAGCAGACAGTTTGATTTGAGTGCTGGCAGCGTCTGCAGCATACTCCTCCCTGGGGTTCCCCCGAGTCCAGTATTACAAAGATTGGTCTACGATTTTATGAGTGGGATCAGAGAACACAAACACACACACACACACACACGTTAGTTTTATCTCCAGTCATTGTAAATCAGGTGCTTTGTGTGTGCGCGCGCTCTCGCATGTGTGTGTCTCTGTCAGTGTATGTGTGTCTGTGTTTGTATTCTTCATCTCTATTACCTTTACTGTGTGTGTGTGTGTGTGTTTGTGTTTGTCTGTGCGTTTACTGTGTGGCTGTGCCCCTTTCAGAGTGTTTGTGCGTGTGTTTGAAAAGGTGCCTGTGTTTTCCGTCAAACTGTGTGTGTCTCGGTCTGTGTGTGTGTGTGTCTCTATGTGCCTGTGTGTGTGTGTGTGTGTGTGTGTCTGTGTGTCTCTGTGTGTGTGTGTGTGTGTGTGTGTGTGTGTGTGTGTGTGTGTCTCTATCTGTGTGTGTGTGTGTGTGTGTGTGTGTGTGTCTGTGTGTGTGTGTGTGTGTGTGTGTGTGTGTGTGTGTGTCTGTGTGTCTCTGTGTGTGTGTCTCTATCTGTGTGTGTGTGTGTGTGTGTGTGTGTGTGTGTGTCTCTATCTGTGTGTGTGTGTGTGTGTGTGTGTGTGTGTGTGTGTGTGTGTCTCTGTGTGTGTGTGTGTATGTGTGTGTGTGTGTGTGTGTGTCTATCTGTGTGTGTGTGTGTGTGTGTGTGTGTGTGTGTGTGTGTCTGTATCTGTGTGTGTGTGTGTGTGTGTGTCTCTGTGTGTGTGTGTGTGTGTGTGTGTGTGTGTGTGTGTGTGTGTGTGTGTGTGTGTGTGTGTGTGTGTGTGTGTCTATCTGTGCATCAGAGGGCCACACCACTAGGGGCCTGTTATGGCAGCTTGTCAGGCCAGACAGTCAGTGTGGAGGCAGAGGTCACCATAGAGGTGGTAAGATACTTCCGCTGGGGGACCTTAAAGAGCTCACACACACACACACACACACACACACACTGCTGCATCACAGTGACAGGGCAATAACGGAGAATGGAGGAGAGGAGAAACAGCACCTGGGGGAGTGTGACCATCGCCTCCCATCTTAAGAAGGCTGAGACGGGACAGGACAGGCTGCTCCCCACCATTTAGAGACGGATGGAGGGAGAGATAGAGGGAGAGAGAGGTAGAGAGAGGGAGGAAGATATGGAGGGGGGAGATAGGGAGGGAGGGAGGAAAGGGGGAGATATGGAGGGAGGTATGTAGGGAGGGAGGGAGATATGGAGGGAGAGAGATAGGGAGGGAGGGATGAGAGAGAGAGAGAGGAGGGAGAGAGATATGGAGCGAGAGAGAGGGAGAGAGAGAGAGAGAGAGAGAGAGAGAGAGATATGGAGGGAGAGAGATATGGAGGGAGGGAGGGAGATATGGAGGGAGAGAGATAGGGAGGGAGGGAGATATGGAGGGAGAGAGATAGATGGCGAGAGTGAAAGAGATGGACGGATAGATGGAGGGAGGAAGTGTAGAGAAAGATAGCGAGAGAGAAAACGGGTTGGAGAGAGAGATGGGAAACTGAACAGAAAGGAAAAGATAAAGAAAGTAGAAAGATATTTCACCAGCCGGTGAACCTGACCAACTTTATGTTTCTGTTTCTGTGCTCCATTGTTTCTGTCTACTTGTAGGCTTACTTTGGCACTGCGTGTGTTCCTGGTTTTCTGATGATGTTTCTGTGCTCCATTGTTTCTGTCTACTTGTAGGCTTACTTTGGCACTGCGTGTGTTCCTGGTTTTCTGATGATGTTTCTGTGCTCCATTGTTTCTGTCTATTTGTAGGCTTATTTTGGCACTGCGTGTGTTCCTGGTTTTCTGATGATGTTTCTGTGCTCCATTGTTTCTGTCTATTTGTAGGCTTATTATGACACTGTGTTTGCAGGAAGTGTGTTATAACTATAATACATTGCTTGATTTCCTATCTTTCTTGCTGTGACTCTGTGCTCCATTGTTTCTGTCTAATTGAAGGCTCAGGATCAGTATGGCTCTGTGTCTTCATGGTTCTCTGCCTATCACATCCTCTACCATCTGTTCAACCACACCCATTCACTTTATTAAAACCCAGAGAATCTCACATCACACACACACACACACACACACACACACACACACACACAGGAACTATTACAGTAAACCTTCACACCGACACACACACAGGCAGGCCAACACAGCAGTGGAGCGTAGCGGCGATTTGATTGGTTTGGATCAGATCTCCACCGAAGGGAGTGTTTTGCCCCACCTGTGCCCTCCAGGTGAACATCTGTCTTTTCCAGTGTGTATTGGCGCTGGAAGGGTTTATATCAGCAGCGCTGGCCCTTTAGATAAACGCCCCCGCCGCTGGAAACGATGGGGGTTTAGCAGCTGAGAGGAGAGACTAAAGCTTGGCAGTGTCAGATTCCTCTAGGGTGTCTCTGTGCTCGCAGCACGTCACTGCTGCCAATCATAATCAGAGACGGTGGGGGGGGGGGGTGGACAGTCGTGTTACACCCCCCAACCCACCCCCCCACCCCCTCGCTGGTGTCAACCCCGCACTCCGTGATTAATGACTGCAGCTGGAAACTGAGCCGTGAACTGTGACTTTGATG
>JAPMUY010003894.1:17500-28554 GCA_026901105.3 Galaxias olidus
GCATACTTTCACTCCTCCCTTATTCTCTCTCTCTCTCTGCCTCTCCCTCTCTCTACCTCTTTTTTTACCTTCCTTTCACTGCCTCTCTCTGTATCTGGTGTCTCTCTTACTCTCCTTTCTCCTCTCTCTCCTTGTTCTCCTCTCTCTATGCCCCTGTGTATTCAGTCTCTCTCTCTCTCTCTCTCTCTCTCTCTCTCTCTCTCTCTATCCCCCTGTGTATTCACACTCTTTCTGTCTCTTTATCTGTCAGTCCATCAGCCTTACCTTCTCCCACTCCATCTTCCACAGAAATATGACAGTCTAACTCCCAGTGTAGTGGAACTCTTCCTCCTCCTCCTCCGGTTTACTATGCTGTGTCTAAGCGTTGTCTCTGTGTGTCCATGTGGGGTTAGGCATAAAGCAGGCAGCTGAGCATCATAAATACTCTCAACTTAGGGTTCAAATGACGCATCGTAGGCAGTTTTCACTCTTGTATTATGAATTATGAAAATCTGTTTTGTTTTTTTCATGAAGACAATGGTAGTCAAAGCTCTTCATGCAGTTTTGTCTCCAAATACAATTGGATTGCTGAGTTGCTTAGCAATGATCCTTCAACAGATCGGGAAATGGGATGTTTGGATGCTTTTTATTTAACGTATAATTCATATAACAATCTGGGAACATCGGATCAAAAACAAAAGGAGAAACGTTTCAAATTGTATTTACTGTATGTTTTTAGATTTTTTAGATAGGGCCGGTGTTCAAAGAACTACTTTAGTAAATCTAAAAATAACGCAAGCACATTCGTGATTATTTGTTATATTTTGTCAATACACAGAACAGTATACAACAATATCAAGGTTTCAAGGTTATTGGCTTGAAGGGATATATGATTTAGTTAGCTTTGGTCTTTCGACAGATGATGTTATAAAATAGAGTTTCAAGGTCGTTTGACTTCACATGTGATTTCTTTAGCTGTGGTGTTCAACAGGTGCTGACAGAAATAGACTTTAAACGGTCGTCTGACTGGATATGTGCTTTCCACAGCACTGATGTTGAACAGATGTCGCTCTAATAATGTTCAGAAGGACTTTACAGGGGACAACATGATAGGCTGTCTTATAGTTTGATAACTTGAGGTTACTTCGTTCCCTCCATCATCAAACTGTGACGTTGTTTTTTTCTTTAACAGGATTTTTTTACCCTTGCCTCTCCCTTCAGGGTTATTCTCTGTATCGACCGTCCTCCCAGCTCCGTGATTGCCACATGACCAAAATGAAATAGAGCGGGAAATAGATTACCTCTATCTGCAGTATTATGTCATATATATATATATATATATATATATATATATATACCGTATATATATATATATATATATATATATATATATATATATATATATATATATATATATATATATATATATATATATATATATATATATATAAATCACAGTCATTCCACCTAACACGTAATATATGTTGGTCATTCGAGGATAAAGTTGTTGTTTTGAGAAAGAAAAAAGGACCTGCCACAAGTTTGATTCTCGTGAATCAATAGTCCTTAGTTGTCATGTTACAGTGGCCCAAAAGATTGTATTGACTCCCCTATGGATTGGAGCCTATTACCTCCCCAGGTCTGTACACAGGCAATCTAAAGGGAGAGAGCCTAAATATAGAAGACAGCCACACTTTACCATAACAGCTAGACAACACTCAGTTTGCACTTCCAGACTATAGGAGAGAAACTGTAGCCTGCACCCTGTAGCTCTTTATGACTGAACAGTAGCCTCTTAACGAGTTCTTGATCAGTAAACTGTAGCCTCTTAATGAGTTCTTTATCAGTAAACTTTAGCCTCTTAACGAGTTCTTTATGACCAAACTGTAGCCTCTTAACGAGTTCTTTATCGCTAAACTGTAGCCTCTTAACGAGTTCTTTGACTAAACTGTAGCCTCTTAACGAGATCTTTATCAGTAAACTGTAGCCTCTTAACGAGCTCTTTATTAAGTTTTTCCATGTCTTCAAGTAGGTTAACACACTGATCAAATTATGACAAAGAATGTCGTTTTTTATTTATCTTTTATTTTTTATCTGGTCCCTGAGGTATTTAGCAGTTGGCCAACAACTGCCTGCCATTTTGAAGTTATTTACTTTCAGGAAAATTTTGGAATTTTACATCATTTTGGTTTTTAAATGTTTTTAAGAGTTGTTTTTTTTCCATTAGGCTTCTGGAGAATATTAGAAAGCACGACCCCTATTCTACGTCAACAGAATCTCCTTACAGCAAGGCACTACAACAATACAATAATTATACATGACAACGGTATAATCTACGCCTGTTGTGAACCTGAAAGTGTCCTGTGGCCTTTTTGAATTCAGACCTGGACGTGTGGTACAGACAGCGTCTGAATCAATATGTCCTCCGCCGTAACATGAGCAGTTAACCAGCCTCTGAGGTCTGACTGAGTGGGAAGGCTGCTTCAACACACACTCTCAAAGTGCGGTTTTGCAAATAAAATGGGTGTGTTCTTTATACAGTCATCATTTCATGATTTTAAGATATTCAACATTTCATGTATGTTTATACTACATACAAAACTCGAGTCTTTTTGGATGTTATTCTGTAGTAGCTGTGATACAGAGCGCTGGAGAGTGTAGACTGTGTTATGATTGAGATTGTGCATTGGGGCTGTCGTCATTATCGTAACGTAAATGGTTGGAACTTGAATTGATGACTCCTAACGTTTCATTGATCGTGTGCTTGTCGTCCCCTCATTTATTTCCCTTTTCTTCTATGTTTCTAGAATTAGTTCCCAGGCCCGAGGTTATTTATTAGGCCATTCATTTTCTATCTGTGGACAGCGTCATTCTGCCGTGGATTATTCACTACTGCGTGCGTTTGGCTGGTGTGTATGATCAAATTGATCTTTTAAAGTAGAGGTCAATGTTTAAGGTGTGTGTGTGTGTGTGTGTGTGTGTGTGTGTGTGTGTGTGTGTGTGTGTGTGTGTGTCTGTCTACGCGTGTGTGTGTGTGTGTGTGTGTGTGTGTGTGTGTGTGTGTGTTGTCTAGCGTAGCTTTGTTTTGGCATCGTATCACCGCGCCACCGATCAGCCAGTGATCAAACGATGTCTTAAGCGCTCACACCGGCTCAGGAGAAGGCGATCCCCTGTAAAAGAAGACCTCTCCATCTTAAAGTCCCTGTCTGAGCCGCATGAGAGGATCAGTACTGTCAAACACATCTCTGCTGCATAACATACGTACGTGCTTTTCCTCTCCCTACCTACACCTTGTGTCCTAGCAGAGACGCCCAAAAACCCTACGGAGAGAGAGCAGAGCCCAAAAACCCTACGGAGAGAGAGCAGAGCCCAAAAACCCTACGGAGAGAGAGCAGAGCCCAAAAACCCTACGGAGAGAGAGCAGAGCCCAAAAACGAAGAGAGAGCAGAGCCCAAAAACCCTACGGAGAGAGAGCAGAGCCCAAAAGCCTGCAGAGAGAGAGCAGAGCCCAAAAACCCTACAGCAGAGAGAGAGAGAGCAGAGCCCGGAGAGAGAGAGAGAAAACCCTACGGAGAGAGAGCAGAGCGAGAGAGAGAGCAGAGCCCAAAAACCCTACGAAGAGAGAGCAGAGCCCAAAAAACCTAGGGAGGGAGAGACAGAAGGACTACGCAGGCAGAGGATAAGCGCAGTGAGGAAGAGGAGGAGTCCTTGAGGATTTTTGGCCGTGGATTTAAAGTGTCCTTAGAAGATGGCCCCGTCATGGCTGCCACGGGCCGTTACCCTCCACAGCCAGGACCTTGTGGAGCAGTGTGTTCCTCTGCCCTGTTTTACAGGGGACGGAGGGTGTGTGTGTTCCTCTCCATTGAGTGTGTGTGTGTGTGTGTGTGTGTGTGTGTGTGTGTGTGCCCCAGAAGGCTGTAAGGGACATCCTGTTGGTCTGGGATGAATAAAACCCTTTAATGATCGAGCAACCAGAGGGACAGAGGACACACACATCGGCACACACACACACACACACACACACACACACAGAAACTCAGGGCTTAGAGACGTAGGGTCCTTGTCCTTGCTTTGGCAAAATGTCTCCAGTCCTTTCTTGCTCTGACAAATGCCTGAACAAAAAAGTGTGTGTTGTGTTCACTGGCACTGACAACCTCGGATTCCAACCGTCTCCTTTGGGGCTCAAGGAGAATTTCATGGAATTTCAAGCAAAGGTTTTCAGCAAAACAAAAACCGCAAGGTTTACAAAAATATGAAGATTTAAAGGTTTTGTAAGAACCAAACATCCCTGGTGAAAAGAACACCACGAAAATAATAATAATAACGGTAAGGAGAGACATCCTTCTCATCATTCAGATTCAGATTCATAGATGGGTTCTGAGGTAAAGGCTGAGCGTCAATGCAAACATGTTTTCCTCCTCCGGAGCTGTCTGAGTTCACTTCATCATTACCGTGACACCATTTCCTGGTTCACAGCAGGAGGAAGAGGGCTGTCTACCCGCTGTGTGACCTATGACACCCCGCCCTCACCCTGGCTGCGCTCTCCGGCAGTTCCCAGCATGCACTAATTAATGCGTAATAACTCCATGTCCTCGCTGTGCTTGCTCTTTCCACACGCGTGACATTAAAACCGAGAGAGAGAGTGTGTGAGAGTGTGTGAGAGAGTGTGTCCGGGCATGGGCTGTGAGATATTCACGTCGCTGTGCCGACGGCTCCAGGCCAGATGGTCATTAAAGGAGCGGAGAGGGACCCGGGCAGAGGAAGACGAAGAGGAAGATAAAAAGAGCAGTGTGGCGGAGCCGCTTGGAACGTGGCATGCCAAGCGAGAAAGTCATCCTCTCCCTCCCTCGATCTGTCTGTTTCCTCTCCTTTAATACCAGGCCCTCGATCTGTCTTTCTTCCTCTCCTTTAATACCTAACCCTCGATCTGTCTGTTACTCTCCTTTAATACCTAACCCTCGATCTGTCTGTTTCCTCTCCTTTAATACCTAACCCTCGATCTGTCTGTTTCCTCTCCTTTAATACCTAACCCTCGATCTGTCTGTTTCCTCTCCTTTAATACCTAACCCTCGATCTGTCTGTTTCCTCTCCTTTAATACCTAACCCTGGATCTGTCTCTCTTCCTCTGCTGTAATACCTGGCTGCAGCCAAAGCCACCCAAACGTTGCCACTGTGAAATTCAATCTGGAAAAAGAAAACCCCAAAATTGGTTTAATTAAAAGCCAGACTTTTGCTCTTTTCATTGGGCTAATGAAAGTTAAAAAAGGTTCCTAAACGGTCAAAGTGGGCGTCCTACGAGTCTTTTAGGGTGTTTCCTTTTTTCTCCAGGCTTTACAATCCTACTGGTGAAGGGTCTTGGCATCGCCGCGGTAACCGCTTCCAAGTCACGCCAGCACAAAAAAACGGGGACAAACAAGATTTTCTCTCCTTGATGACTTCCATTACGCGCTCGAGTGCAGCTGCAATCTAATGATTGTCCTAAATTGCTCTTTCTTATTTCATTTCGCTTGACGCCTCCATTCATAAGCTGACAGCAAATTATGGATCCTCATCAAAACGGCGTGCGCTACAGCGAAGGGGGGAGGCGGCTTGGGATTTGTTTGCTGACAGGCGTTCCGTTTGACGAGGGGTATCCTTGGAACGCTGCTGGAAGGCGGACATCTTTTGTGTGTGTTTCGTGTTTTGGAGACTCCGTCATGGAGATTGTGTCCGCAGCTGCTCCGCCTTCCCAAGAGCCGGTGACGACGAGCCTCTCTCCCGGTGTAACGGGTCTCTCTCCCGGTGTGTAACGGGTCTCTCTCCCGGTGTGTAACAGGTCTCTCACCCGGTGTGTAACAGGTCTCTCACCCGGTGTGTAACAGGTCTCTCTCCCGGTGTAACGGGTCTCTCTCCCGGTGTAACAGGTCTCTCTCCCGGTGTAATGGGTCTCTCTCTTGGTGTAATGGGTCTCTTTCCTGGTATGGTCTCTCTCCCGGTGTGTAACAGGTCTCTCACCCAGTGTGTAACAGGTCTCTCTCCCTGTGTAACAGGTCTCTCTCCTGGTGTGGCTGGTCTCTCACCAGGCCTTTCTCCTGGTGTGGTATCTCTCTTGGTGTAACCGGTCTCTCTCCTGGTGTGGCTGGTCTCTCTCCAGTCCTTTCTCCTGGTGTGGTCTCTCTCCTGGTGTAGTCTCTCTTCCAGTGACCACAGGTCTCTCTCCATGTGTAACTGGTCTCTCTCCATGTGTAACTGGTCCCTCTCCCTTTGTAACGGGTCTATCTCCCTGTGTAACGAGTCTCTCTTCCGGTGTAACGGTCTCTCTCCCGGTGTAACGGGTCTCTCGCCCAGTGTGGTCTCTCTCCCTCTGTGACCTGTCTTTCTCCTGGTGTGGTCTCTCTCCCTGTGTAACAGGTCTCTCTCCCTGTGTAACGGGTCTCTCGCCCAGTGTGGTCTCTCCCTGTGTAACCGGTCTCTCTCCCTGTGTAACCGGTTTCTCTCCCTGTGTAACCGGTCTCTCTCCCTGTGTAACCGGTCTCTCGCCCAGTGTGGTCTCTCCCTGTGTAACCGGTCTCTCTCCCTGTGTAACCGGTCTCTCTCCCTGTGTAACAGGTCTCTCTCCCTGTGTAACCGGTCTCTCTCCCCCTGTGTAACCGGTCTCTCTCCTGGTGACAGATCTCCATGGCTCCTCGTCTCCATGTGTCAGGTTTTCTAAATGATTAATTTTCCACTCGGAGCGTTCGTCCCTGAGACGGAGCCAAAGCGTTTTCACAGATCACAGGAGAGCGAGCGGAGCAGCGCATAATGGATTTTAACTTTATCTTTCATTGGTACACTCCCTCCCCCCCTCCCTCTCTCTTTGCTCCGCGGTGGAAAACAAACAGAGTGCAGGGTAAATAAGAAATAGATGAACAGACAAATTGAGACCGTCGTCGTTTGATTATTATGGATTGGATGTGCTAGCGGCTTATGACTAGGAGATGAGGTCGCTCCTTAATTAGGAGGATTTTAAACGGACTTCATTCCTGATCCGGCTGTTTATTATTTTGATATTTATTTGAACTTTGTTTTCGTTTTGTTTATTTATTTTTTTATTATTGTCTCTGCGCGTTTCTTGCTTCAGGCTTGTGTGTCTTTCTCTCGTGTAGCTCCCAGATCTGTGCTGCTTCAAAGAGGAGCATTTGTTTTGTTTACATAGATATAATGGCTTCCACAACTTCAATTTAAGAGTGTCAGTGTGACTCTGGCCCTAAGACCAAACGGCTAAACATTCAGACCATTCTCTTTATTCTTTTACTTGTTCATTCTTTATTTACTTTAGTCAAAGCCGTTTAACCCCTTGTTCAACATCAGTCACTGATAATAGTATATCTTATTGATTTTATCTATGTGAGCTTTTTTATTCTGTGTCGTCCATTACAGGAAACACAGCAGCATGAGAGCCACACACATGAGTTTACATCATTGAGAACCAATCAGTGTCAATGCAAAGGAGTTTACATTTTAAGAACCAATCGGTGTCCACATAGATGAGTTTACATCATTGAGAACCAATCAGAGTCCACACAGATGAGTTTACATCATTGAGAACCAATCAGAGTCCACTTCCCTTCTCAGAACCGTGCAGTATCTGTTCTGGTACAGTTTTGAAAGTGAAGCTACATAATAATATAATATATTTGAATATGTTATATAATAATGCATACATTTTGTATCTGGCCCCACTGGAACACGTTGCCATCGGTAACTGACAAAGCACAGATATGAGGAGAAACGACTGCCCTCATATTTTCTCCTCTTTTTTTATCCTGCCTTCTTTTTCTTTTCCCCATTTCATTGACTGACAACCTTCCGCCTGCGTCATGGAAAAGGGCTGGACTACTTCTCTCTCTCGCTCTCTCTGTGTGTGTGTGTGTGTGTGTGTGTGTGTGTGTGTGTGTGTGTGTGTGTGTGTGTGTGTGTGTGTGTGTGTGTGTGTCTAGGTGAGGGTGTGTGTATGTGGCTGCGTGTGTGTAGGTGAGGGTGTGTGTGTCTAGGTGAGGGTGTGTGTGTAGATGTAGAGATTTGTGATGCGTGGGGACTGGATTTCTCTCTCTATAGTCAGTGTGACTGAACTCCTGGAACTCCCCTTGGCATACTTTCACTCCTCCCTTATTCTCTCTCCCTCTTCCTCTCCCTCTGTCTCTCTCTGTCTGGTGCAGCGCTATGCTCTCTGCTGTGTTATGGTAAATATTCATGGTCAGTGTGCTACTGTATGGGTTTCCATCCCTGTAGTCCTGCGTTTAATGAGGCCGTGCTGGAGCCAGCCTGCTGGATCTAGTCCCTGGACAGAGTGCTGGGATATGTGTGTGTGTGTGCGTGTGTGTGTGCGCGTGTGTGTGTCTCCCTCTGAGTGCTGGGATGTGTGTGTGCGTGCGTGTGTGCGTGCGTGTGTGCGTGCGTGCGTGCGTGCGTGCGTGCGTGCGTGCGTGCGTGCGTGCGTGCGTACGTGCGTACGTACGTGCGTGCGAGTGAGTGAAGCTGCGGTTGCATTATTGAAGGCCTATCCTCTCTCTGTTCCAGCCTGTGTTTGTGTGTGGAGTAACCCGCGTTGCTCCCAGCCCAGCCATGGTGTGTGGATGTCAGGGTGTCTCTGACAGCGGAGCAGCCAAGCCATGGTGTGTGTGTGTGTGTGTGTCAGGGTGTGTGTGTAGAGTAACCCCCATAGCTCCCAGCCAAGCCATGGTGTGTGTGTAGAGTAACCCCCAGCCCAGCCATGGTGTGTGTGTGTCAGGGTGTGTGTGTGTAGAGTAACCCCCGTAGCTCCCAGCCCAGCCATGGTGTGTGAGTGTCAGGGTGTCTCTGACAGTGGAGCAGCCCAGCCATGGTGTGTGGATGCCAGGGTGTCTCTGACAGCGGAGCAGCTTATTCTCAGCCAGTCATGATCTCATTTGTGGAGCCAGAGGGTCCATTAGCGCAGCGTGACACGACCGCAGGATGTCCGACAGAACGGGCTGGTGGTCAGGAGAGAGAGGGAGAGAGAATATGAGGAGGAGGAAGAGGAGTAGTGTGTGTGTGTGTGTGTGTGTGTCTTCCTCACTGTCTCCTCACACTCTGTCTATCCTCTCCTCCTCCTCCACCTCTAACACACTCTGTCTCTCCTCTCTCCTCTCCTCTTTCCTCCTCCATCCTCTCTCCTCCTCCCCTAACACCCTCTGTCTCTCTCCTCCTCCCCCAGCCCTAACACACTCTGTCTCTCCTCTCTCCTCTCCTCCTCCACCCCTAACATACTCTGTCTCTCCTCTCCTCCACCCCTAACACACTCTGTCTCTCCTCTCCTCCACCTCCCCTATCACACTGTCTCTCCTCTCTCCCCCCTCTCTCCTCCATCCCCCTGTCAGACAGGCTGTTCTCTGTGGCTCCACTGGGCTCGTTCCTGGAGGCGGTAACACTAACGCGCGTGCGTGCTGCGTGGAAGGGCCTTCACAGCACCACCATATTGCCCAGGGGGCTGGCGGTGGCTGGTTACCCGCCTGATGGTCCTCTTCCCTGGGGTACAGAAACCAGGCTTACGTCCCTGCTGCCGGAAGGCTGGTGGAGAGCACAGGCTGGGAGGGGGCTGGGGGAGGTGTTTTATTGCTATTCATTAGCGGGCTGTTAGCTCAGTTTGAGTGCAGGGAATCACGCATTGCTACTAATGGATGAGAGAGAGAGAGAGAGAGAGAGAGAGAGAAAGAGAGAGAATGACCAAAGCCCACTGTCTGCCAAAAACTGAGCCCACACTCTGCCAAATACAGAGCCCAGTCTGTTTAATACACAGCACACTGTCTGCCAAATACAGAGCCCACACTGCCAAATACAGAGCCCAGTCTGTTTAATACAGAGCCCACACTGTCTGCCTAATACTGAGCACACACTGCCAAAAACAGAGCCCTGTCTGTTTAAAACACAGCACATTGTCTGCCTAATACTGAGCACACACTCTGCCAAATACAGAGCCCTGTCTGTTTAACACACAGCACACTGTCTGCCTAATACAGGCTCCTTTGAGGACTCACACAGGGACTGTGTGGGAAGTCACCATCTAATCCGTCAGTCAACCTAGTGTGGCTCACTCTATCTTTCTACCTCTCTCTACCTCTCTCTATCTCTCTCTCTACCTCCCTCTCTCTACCTCTCTCTCTACCTCTCTCTACCTCTGTCTACCTCTGTCTACCTCTCTTTCTCCCTCTCTACCTCTCTCTCTCTCTCTACCTCACTCTACACCTCTCTCTCGCTCTCACTCTCTCTCTTTCTCTCTCTGTTTCTCTCGCTCTCCCGCTCTTTCTGTTTCTCTCTATTTTATCTCTCTACCTCTCTTTATCTCTTTCCCTTATTCTCTCTCTATATATCGCTCTACCTTTCTATAGCTCTCTTTCTCTGTCTGTGTCTGTATCTCTCTTCATCCCTTTCTCTCTCTACCTCGCTCAAACCAACTATGTTGACTAAAGTAAAAACATATAATTAAATTAAATTGCATATTCTCCATATCTTATGAGATAGCTGGCTTTAGAAAGTGTCTCTTGACTTGGTCGGGGGGGATAGAGTTTTGTACCATAATTATGTTTTTTGCACCATTGGCTTTTTATTAAAAAAAAAAACCCACAGCAATACAAAAGAAAACACTTTTAATTTGTAGTTGCCTTTTGAATCGAGAATAGGTACCAAATAAATAAATCATCGTTTTAGCCTTTCCTGGAGACTTTTTTTCTCTGTTTGTTGTAGTGTTCCAAAGAAAAGTTGGCTGTATCCATGCAAATACTGCCGGGGGAGTCTTCATTTGAAATGGCAATTTGCAAACTAATCTCTGGAGGTCTGCTTAGAGGGGGGCTTCTCATTTTCTGTTGATTTGTGGGGGGGGACGAACAGAAGTATGGAAAAGGAAAAGAAAAAATACCCAACAATCCCTGCGAGCCTAATGAGAGCGGGGGGTTCCAGTGCCTGGCGAGGACTCCAGAGTGTGAACACACAGAGGTTTATGGGGACATACATATGGACGAGAGAATCATAGAAGACAGGGGAAAACAAGATCCAAAGCCCTCCTGTCTCATAATGGATTTCCTTTAGTAAGTTATTAATTA
>JAPMUY010003895.1:12500-28141 GCA_026901105.3 Galaxias olidus
GTCTCTCTCTCTCTCTCTCCTCTCTCTCTCTCTCTCTCTCTCTCTCTCTCTCTCTCTCTCTCTCTCTCTCTCTCTCTCTCTCTCTCTCTCTCTCTCTCTCTCTCTCTCTCTCTCTCTCTCTCTCTCTATGGCTATCTATCTTTAAATATGCTCTCT
This sequence comes from Galaxias olidus, assembly GCA_026901105.3. Lineage (NCBI taxonomy): Eukaryota > Metazoa > Chordata > Actinopteri > Galaxiiformes > Galaxiidae > Galaxias > Galaxias olidus. The sequence continues at coordinate 12,657 of JAPMUY010003895.1, forward strand.
CCCTCTTCTGAAGTCCTCCTCGTTTCTTGCTCTCTCTGCGTTTGTGAGTGTGAAGCCCCCAGGGCTGGGGCGAGTGCTTTAGCCATGCAGTGCAGCTGGTTAGGGACGGCCAGTCTGGGTAATGAGCTTTACCTCCATCTGAACCACAGAGCCTAGTCTCTGCCCATAGGCATTCCTGCTGACAAAGTCCTCTCGCACACACACACACACACACACACACACACACACACACACACACACACACACACACACACACACACACACACACATTCACGCTTGAATGTTAACAGACACGCAAGCATGTATGCACAAACATATGGATATATACATATGTGTATATTCATTTAGATACACATTCAATCACACACACACACACACACACACACACACATACACACATTCACGCTTGAACGTTAACAAACACGCAAGCATGTATGCACAAACATATGGATATATACATATATGTATATTCATTTACATACACATATGCTCTCACACACACACACACACACACACACACACACACACACACACACACACACGCACACATTCACGATTATGCATGCCTTCGCTCAAACACACATATGAATGCCAAAAAGCAACGTTAGCATGAGTTCGCACACACATACACACACTCTCACAAACAAGCACGTATCCAAAAAGGATTGCAACATTCATCACCAACATTGCAAAAGTTCTGTCTTTTAAGCAGTTAGAATATTTCCATCACAAAGCACATTGTAGTTCCGCTATCACCTCAAGGTAAATACAGGTTCCTTACTTGACAGGACTCTTGATTGGCACAGCACATCTGCTGCAACTAAGCAACCAGCCAGTTTAATCCAGTTTAGTTTATTTAGTTCTTCAGGGGGGGATGCAGTATATACACTTTCAAGATTACAGTAACGAACGACTAACTACGTTTACAGCCAGAGTTCCAGTTACCTGAAGGCCTCACACAGGAAAGGAAAGAACGTTTCTGCTGACATGTGTAACGTCATTCAATTCTCCTGTGAAATGTGAAATACAGTACCACCATATGGATGTTTGATGCAGTATGGTAGCTCAAACACGTGACTACGTTCGTTATTGATTTGACTATACAGAGATACATTATGGTTGTTGCCATAAGCAACTGCCATAGCATATCATATGGAAACTGTGCTAATCTCTCAAATCCAGACTGGCAATTATTACAACCAAGCTGTCCCATGATGCTTTTCTGGAGAGGGAGTGTAGCAGGTGGTTATTGGAGGACCCCACCCCCCCTCCCTCCCTCTCCACCCTCTCCTTCCCTCCTGTTCCAGGTCTCTCGTGTCCGTCACCATAACCCTTCCCCAGAGTGTCTGGGAACCAACCATATGCTTTTGACTGAGAAGCAGTGGAGGGATCAATAATCCTCCATAATCCATAATCCCAGTCACAGCCGATGACAATGTATGAAAAATTGCAGTTTGTTTTTCTTCGTTTTTAATTATTATAATTTTTTTTTTTAAATGTGTTCCATAAGCCGTCTTTGTATAAACAGCACTGACCCCTGAAGATGAGTGTCATAAGTCTTTGTGCTTTCTGTCAGACTGAAAGTGACACGTGCACAGTTTGTAGTGTAACCCTTGTCTTACATGACCTGTTTTACTAAGACCCTGCAATGTTCTGAAGAAGGCTCTGTAATTACGCTGTGTTTGGCCTGTTTGTTGACTAAACAGCTTGTCCCAATTACTGCACACTAGCTAGGTGAACAACACAGCAAGAATGTTTGTTAAGACGTGTGTGTGTGTGTGTGTGTATGTGTATGTGTGTGTGTGTGTGTGTGTGTGTGTGTGTGTCTGTGTCTGTGTGTGTCTGTGTCTGTGTGGGTCTGTGTGTGTGTGTGTATATGTGTGTATGTATGTGTGTGTATATGTGTGTGTGTGTGTGTGTGTGTGTGTGTGTGTGTGTGTGTGTGTGTGTGTGTGTGTGTGTGTGTGTGTGTGTGTATGAGGCTGGGAGGGGGGCGGGGGGTGCCAGGAAGATCAGGACAACAGATGCTTCTAATTTGTCCGGAGAAGTGGCGTCGACCATCCTGAGTAATTTATCTGTTTTTCTGTGTAGGGTTAAAAATCACGGAGGGGGGTATTTTACAGAAGAGACGCAGAGGGAGAGGGGAGAGGGGGAGAGGGGAGGGGGAGCCGGCCGATCTTGTCTTTCGAGTTGCGACCCTCATTCCCTCATTCTCAGTGAAGTCAGTCGTCCTGTGAGTTCGGTAACAGTGCCGGTAGGAGCAGCGACCCTCTGTAGAGCAGCCATGCCTTCTCTGGTGGAGAGGCTTTAGAGGGAAAAGAGCCAGTTCCCTGAGAAACCCAGACATCTGTTGTCTGTGATGGAGCACTGGAGAGTGGGGGGGGGGGGGGGGGGGGCACTGCTCTGACTGACTGGCTGGCTGGCTGGCTGGCTGGCTGGCTGGCTGGCTGGCTGGCTGGCTGGCTGACTGACTGACTGACTGACTGACTGACTGACTGACTGGCTGGCTGGCTGGCTGGCTGAATGGGTTGATAGTTGGCTAGCTGGTTGAGTGTCTGTCTCTCTGGCTGGTTGGCTGGCTAGCTGGCTGGCTGGCTGGCTGACTGTCTCTATGGTTGGCTGACTAATTGGCTGACTGGCTGGCTGGCTGCCTAATTATTGGTATGAGGAAGAGGAAGGAGGGGTGTTTGAGGGCTACAAAGATGGAGCATCACGTTCCCACAGAAAGAGTAAAGGAGGCCGATTAAAAAATAAGAAAAAACGAGAGAGGGAGACGGGAGGATATTCCTGTGCTCGTCCTCATATCTCTCTTTTGCTCCATCCCCTCCTCTCCTGGTCAATTACCCTCCTGCCCCCTTACACCAAACTCCCCCCTCTCACCAAACTCCCCCCCGCCCCCTTACACCAAACTCCCCCCTTCCACCTAACTCCCCCCCGCCCCCTTACACCAAACACCCCCCCGCCCCCTTACACCAAACTCCCCCCTTACACCAAACTCCCCTCGGCCCCCTTACAGCAAAACCCCCACCCCCAACTCCGACCCCGAGACTCCAGACTAATATACTCCTTCTAATTTAGATTAATTTCTTCGACATTTTCTCCAGGATTAGTCGCTAACGTAGCTAACCCTGCTAACCCCTTCCTCCTCCCTTTCAACTCTTTGTTTTAAAATCTCCAAAATTCTCTCTACCTCAAATTGGACCCCAAATTTCCATTTGTGTTTATTGATTTAGCTGTCATTCTTAGTTTTGTCATGTGCCTTCACGTTACAGCTATACACTGAAAGGGGAGAAGGAAGTGACCGTACAAGCTGTTGACATGTGACGCAGTAATGTCGAGATTGCGGCTTTAAACCCAGAAAGTGGTTTCAGAGGTTTGAAACCACAAGCTCCGATTAGTTGTACAGCAAAGGAGTCCTAATGCGGAACAGATTGCACTTTGTTATGTAGAAGTGGTGTGATGAGTTAGAGCTAGCGAGTGAACGCGTAGAAACACGAATGCTACAAATAGGCTGCATCGTTAGTGAGCTAATGTCAAGGTTACACAAGATCCCTTAGAGAACACGCTGTTACTTTTCCTTTATCTGTGATTAAAAACTCAGCTTTCTAAGATAAGCTTACTAATACTCATCTGTAAGCCTCTATTGTTCCTCATTAGACAGTTGTAATATTGGGAAGATAATTTTCTAAGGCCACAAAGCCTCACAAAGCTGTGGTTTTTAAAAATTATTTAAAAACTCAGTTTGTCAGATAATATTCAAATTATTCTAATAATTACTGATGCTACCGCAAGTTCTTCAATCCGTCAAATGCTTTGCCAATAGTCTTTGACTAGCGAATGTGTCATGTGATTTCTACTGACCTACATACAAAGGTCATGCAGTCATAGCTAAGATGAAATATGACTACAGTCCAATGATTCGAGAGTTGACAAGTAGCTCTGGGCGTCTTAATGAGATCAAAAGATTATTATATATTAGTATGTCAGTTATAATTTGCAAGGAAGAGAGGCTAAAGGAATAAAAGGTGCAGGTGTAAGCTGTTCAAGTCCAAGCTTGTTCCCAGTACCGAATCTCTCTGTCTTAATTAACAGTGGGGAAAGATAAATCACTGAGAGAGAGAGAGGGCCTGTGCAAGGTAGAATAAAAACATCTTTAGTGCTATACGTTTATTGTTTATTGTATTTTTTTTTTTTCATGTAATTCGGAAAAGGTAGAATTATGTTGTTTTATGTGTGACTTAACAGAAAAAAGGTCTGTTTTGGTCCTAAATTACTAAATATACCACCACTACTGAACTAAAGGTAGGTTTTCTGCAGAAACAGAATAGTTTTTTTATTTTTACCTAAGTGTTGTATATATTTACTTTGCCAATCAGATTTTGAATTACATATACATACTCAGATAGGATATGCTTTGTATCAGATATCAAAGTTAGATGTTTAATCTCTTATTGTGCATTCCACCTATGTTATCTGTTAAGTAAACAGATAATAACTTTGCCAAGCACACTCACAAAGGAATCGCACCTGATAGCATTAAGAGGTAGTAACATATAATCAAGGTGGCTTGTCACACTGTCGCTTACGGCTACCACTCCATAACAAAAGCCTTGGGACTGTGGCACAGTTGACAAACTCTGAGAGAGAGAAAACTCTGGTCAATGGCTTTAAGGCAGGAAAAATCATGCCTCAACCACGCTGAACCGGTCATCAAAGACAGTCAAGACGCATCGCCCAACTTCACCTACCACTCCTCCCTCCTTCCCCCGCCTTCTCCTACCCCCCCCCCCTCCTCCATCTCCTCCTGTCTCATCTTTCACACAGTGCTGGTGTGGAAGATCATAATGTATGTGACTAAAGGCAGTTAAAGTCAACTGCTGCGAGAGAGAGAGAGAGAGAGAGAGAGAGAGAGAGAGAGAGAGAGAGAGAGAGAGAGAGCTAAGCTGCGGACTGGCAGGGCCTGCTGAACAGGTTCTGATGGGAGAGGCTGCTACATGTCAGGCTGTTAGGTATGGCACTCTATCACCGCAGGAAAATAACAAAACTGGAAAGCTGTGTCCCGTCCTCTCGCTTAGCTCGGTGAACCACAGAACGTAAGAGGATTCTGTCGGCAGACCGTCGAGTGTCACTTTGCGTTTGATCGATTGTTAGGTGGTAGGATTGTAGTCACTGAACGCAGATTTGAATCCTTCTGTTTAATAGGGCACATTTAGGGCTAGTAGTTATATGCATACATCATCACAGATATTTGAAAACAGCGGAAATTAGGGAAAGAATGGGCAACGTATTAAAATATATATAAATTTTAATCAGTGTAAGAAAATGCATCTCTTGCTAACATCCAATACGGGTGTCTCTCTATATGTTGTCATGGTACCTCACCCCCCTCACACGCTATCTCTAGTGAAACTCAAGTCAAATGTGTGACGTAACAAAAAAGGGATTTCAGTTCTGAGGCTTTAAAAAAGGTCATACAACAAAGGGCATGGTTCTGCTGGGAATCTGCCAGAGACAGGGTGAGTAAGTCGGGATGAAGCCTCATTGCTCAACCACTACAGGAAGTCCTACTGTCCTCTATCCTTCTGTATTTCTCACAAAAAAACAGAAACTTATTTTATGGTGAAACACACACACAGTTTACCGAGTGGACAACACACACACACACACACACACACACTGGGATTGTCTATTGGGCAACAAGCACGACACCTGCTTCAGGTATGTTCCTACGAACGCGCTAAAAGAGGAAGCTATGAGGGATTATCAGCTTTTAAAACACGGGCTGGGGTGCAGTACGCTTTAAAAAGGCAGCAGGTACTTGGAAGCAAGTGATAAAACTTAGTGAAAACAAAAACAACAGTGCATTCTGTGTTCTCGCTGCAGCGTGTCCCACACTTACCGCTCACAAGGAAGTGGGGATGAAAGATGGAAAGTAGTACGATCATTCAATGCGGCAGCGCAGGCTATATCTACAACTACATCTTCATGCTTCACCTGTTTCATGAGACGACCAGACTCTAATCAAAAGAGGAAGTTACCAGGTAGAATGACCAGGACATTGCACATGGACAAGTATGTTCAGGCTAAATGGTAAAACTTTTTTAAAAAGCACACAAACAGGACTGCTGTGTGATAGTGTTCACATGGTGTGACAGTGTGCCATTCTCATGCACCAAGCCACAACTCTTTTTCATGTGGATAAGTTTACAGTGGATAATGATTGCGCCTGTTCCTTTCAGTTTAGATGTGTGTGTGTGTGTGTGTGTGTGTTTGTGTCCGCTGGACCATTTATCAATAGGAATATCTTTGAACACATGACTTGACCACAATCTGTTTTAAAAAAGAAGAATGCACACATGAGAGGCTGTGCTGTTCTCTTTTTTCCTCTTTCTCTCCTCTTTTTGTTCTCTCTCTCTATCTTTACGCGTTTCTTTTATTTTTGTTGTCCCAATAAAGCCATTTCGACTAATATGTGAACAAATGTTTTTTTTTTTTTTGAAGGTTTATTGTTTTTGTTTTTTTTGAAACTTTTAAACTGTTGTACACATATATATATTTAAAAAGCATATCATACCCACTTCCTAGCCACTACATGATAAAAAACAAACCCTTTTATAAAAGTTGGACACATAATAATAAGGTATAAGCCATACACCAAAAGGATACCAGTATTTACACATCCCATTAAATTACAACATAAATTAGAAAATATTTACACTTAGGACAGGATAAAAAGAATAAAATCCTATGTTTGTAATTCAATGTCTAATTAGAAACACTTTTTATAAGCACAAAATATATTTACACATTTGCATTCAGACAAGCACTTGCACAAGGTAGCGCGCTTGTCTGCACACACACACACACACACACACACACACACACACACACACACTGAATGAAATTGGCAGGTTAAGGTTGACAGTAACATGGGATCTGTTTGCATCAGTGGTGAAGAGCAGGAACCATTGCAGGAAACCTCTTAAAGATGAGGTTCAAAAGGAAAGCAATAATGAAAACATTGCTATGCCTTTATTCTACAGGAACACTGAGAGGCTAGTATTGCAAATTGTCGTTCAGGGTGCTGGCTTCTGGTGGTCCAAAACAAACAGACATTCCTATCGATACCTACTTAAACAAAACCCAAGAACAAATCACAATAACACTTGTAACCATTTTTGATGTCCTTTCATGAAAAATATGCAAGCAGAAAAACAGAACAAAAATATTTATTTCCCTGTCTTTCTTTCTTTCTTTCCTCATTTCTTTCTTTCTTTCTATGTTTTTATCCTTTGATAGTCCAAGGGAATCCAAGCACCATGGAATAGACACAGGAAATCAGTGGATTTGCCTCCAGACAGCGGAAGGAGAGGAGGAGGAGGAGGAGGAGGAGGGGGGCAGGGTACAGGAATTCACAGCCACACCAACTCATCTTGAAAAAATGTCCTCCAGGGAGAAAAACAAAAGTCTGTTTTGTGTTAAACAGAGGTTGGTGCCTTGTTGTAGGTGGATGGCCGTAGATGGCTCTCACACTGAGAACGGACAGCCAGGAGCTACAGTGAGTCAAAGGTAGTTTGATATCTCAGTTATCCTCGGTGTTCTGACGCACCGAGGTGTCCTTCAAAAAACATCTAAAAGAACTCAGTCTTAAAACAGAGGGAATTGTCCATTCTATCATGGGAGAGAAACAGAAAATCAGTTACGCAATATTTAAAAAGTGTTTTCAAAGTAGTCCAAAGAAAAAGTCAAGATTTTGCGTTGTATTGAGTTGGTCGTCTTTTACAGTTCCAATTCCACACGGTGTGTCCAATCTCACATAATTTCTTGTCGTTCTCCATTTTGTCTCTCATCATTTCCTGTCTTTCTCCATTTTGTCTCACATCATTTCCTGTCTTTCTCCATTTTGTGTCATCATTTCCTGTGTTTCTCCATTTTGTCTCTCATCATTTCCTGTGTTTCTCCATTTTGTCCGACGTTTTCCCGCCGCTGTCGGAGGAGCCCTGGGTGTCGCTGCCGGAGCTCAGGTACATCTTGTCCACCTGTTTGAGGGCTTCGTTCAGGTAGTTCTGGAGGGAGGTCATGGCGGCACAGATGGCCGGGGAGCCGAATCCGTGAGTGATGAGGCTGAAGTGGGTCAAACAGCCCTGGATGCCCGGGTCCATGATGGGCGCCGGCCGGGAGTTCCCGAGAGGAGAGCGGTCCTGGGTCAACAGGTCAGTGAACTCCTTACAGATTTGTCTGGAAACAAACGCCGGAGGGAGCATGGGTTACAGAGACGTCACGCAATGCAATATGTCGCGGGCTAATATAAAAATTTTAATAAATTGAAAGTTGTGGAAAAAAACCTTGCAATATGTATGGTTCAAAAGTGTAAAAATAAATAAAAATATAAAATGAATAGATCTGTTTTGATATATTTGTAAGTTCAGGTTCTATCCACTGTTTAACAGTAAGTCACATCCCAACACACAGTCAAACATTCCTTACTGACAGAACACGACTTCTTACTTTGCAGCAAGCAGCATGTTCTTGCGGGAGTTGACCTCGTTGCGTTCTACATGCGGCCTGCCCAGGTATTCAGCGATGGCTTTGGCAGGGAATTCAGTCTCGCACACGTATCCGAAATCTCTCGCTAAGTGAACCGCCTCACCTGAACAGGAAACATTTTTGTATTTTTTTATTTTTGTCAATTAAAATAGATCAGGAAATACTGGAAACAAGGACTATAAACTGAAATAAGACAAAAAAACACATTGTTTTCACGTGCTCGTGAGTATTTCACTAGCCGGGCTCTAGTAAAAAGAGGTGGACAGCGAGTCGATGGCAGTTGAGCAACATCAAACAAACCAGCAGTACTCAAGACTTTTAGCTGGAGGGAGAAAGAACGAGTGATGAAGATGAACGCACCCCCATCTTCAGGGTGACTTCGCTCGCATGGTCCTAATGGGGTTATCTGGCAAAACGAAGGCAGAACGCCTGTAGCGCAGACAGGACCGCTTACTGACAGACACGCGTATCACTGGAGGTTTTTAAGAAGCAGCTATTCAGACGAGCAGGACTTTAAAAGGTCATTCGACCCTCCTGGCAAACCCAGACACATGATAACGAGAATGAATTCAGTCTTTTTTTTAAACAACACTGGCCTCCAGTCAGTGTACAGAACTAGCCGTCCATTAATAGCCATTAGGACTACACCCCCCCCCTCTCTCCCCGGGTGAGGAGGCATGATTGAAGTCGTTTTTGGAGCTCAGCTACAGCGTGTGTGTGTCATAGTCTACACAGTATGACTGAGGTCTGTGTCAGCATCTGTACTTTCAATGGAGATGAGATCTTGTCTTATAGAAAAAAACAATCAAAAAACTAATCAGTTAAGTAGAAATATTTCTTTGAGAAAATGGAGATCACTGGGTTTGGATTTTGGGCGTGTTAAGCACCAACTTAGACAGAGCGTACACACAGCAAAACAAAATGAGGACAAATGCATGGGGGATCTGCATGTGTATTCAAGCACAAGTGTGCCTTTGTATATTTTGTTGGTAAATTTGTGCTTTGTGTCACAAAGATAAACACAGAGAAAGGTGCATGTCAAGGCCAGTCTGTTGCTCATCAGGTTTGGCCCAGACACTTGCTAACTTGTGCCAGGGAGTGTCTGAGTATAAAGTTAATACTGCCTTTGCAGTCACAGACAGATTCAACTAATCCAGAGTTACAGCAGCCAGGCCACAAACTCTGGACAAAATGGAGGGAATCGCCATGGGAACAATTCCCACCCACAGAAAAAGAAACTGTCCATGGCAGGCAGTTGGTAAAACATTTGCAACTATTAGCCTAACCAACAACCTTACGGTAAAGGGATAGTTCAAATTGAATTATCAGCCTAACCAAAAACCTTCCAGTAAAGGGATAGTTGAAATCGTAGCAGAGTGTGTTGCTTGTGTCTGAACAGCGGTAGACATGTGGTTTTATTAGCCCAAACAGTGACTCACCTTCCACCAGTGCAGTTAGCAGTGTTACGTTAGCAGCCTTCCTCCTTCCCGCAGGAAGGTTGAGGCCTATCTTGTCTAGCTTCTCTCTCAACGACCGTCCGCCATTCTTCGACTTAGCTCTGGGAAAACAAAAACAGAAAGCAATTAATTGTATACGGCATGAAAAGTTCAACAACAGATAGTGTGGATCTTGAAGGAATTTCCATTTTGTCTTGCATATTTCTATGGCAAAGCGCTCACTCACATAGAAAAGGTTTGTGTGTGTGTGTGCAATAATCAAATTATTACTTCTATTTACATAGTTCCTGTCCTCATATGATTTTCTTACATTCATTATTAGTTTTGAAGTAAAATTTTGCTTGAAAAAAAGGGTAACTTTTGGGGTTATTTTGCCTTGCATATCACATGTTCCTGCTAACAATGTGTCTCGCCCAGAGCACTGATCCCTGAGCAGCAGCTCATCAGAAACTTTTGAAAACACATAAATCACACGAGGAGAAAGCTGAGAATCCACTTCGGACTTCAAAAACAAAACAAAAAATGCAACGATGACACAAATAATGATTCAACCTCAAAGAACATGGCACAGACTTGCACACAAACAAACACTCCTATTCCCCTACTTGCTACTTGCTGTAGCCAATTCAGTTTTCCGCATGAACGACAGGGCAAGCGTCGTTTCCTCTCTGCGGCCGGTGAGAGAAACAGCATCTTTAGGGAGTGTGTGTGTGTGTAACAACCCCCCTTACCCACCCCACATAGCCCGCTTCTCTCTCTTTCCCCTCCTAACTGCCCTCCCACCCCCACACTACGCCTCTATGACCTACTTAACAGTGTCTCTATTAAATTGTGTGGGTACGTATGAGTGTGTGTACGTATGAGTGTGTGTGTGTGTGTGTGTTTTATTCATGTGTCAGCATTAAGGCGTGTGGCATGGGGCACATGGGAAAGGGCAAACGTGCAGTCCCTGCTCAAAGTGCAGGAGAGCCCCACACAGTCACAGATCTCTCCTGGTCCTTGGACAAAGAGGAGAGCCCCACACAGTCACAGACCCTCCTGGTCCCTGGACAAAGAGGAGAGCCCCACACAGTCACAGACCCTCCTGGTCCTTGGACAAAGAGGAGAGCCCCACACAGTCACAGACACTCCTGGTCCCTGGACAAAGAGGAGAGCCCCACACAGTCACAGACCTCTCCTGGTCCCTGGACAAAGCTCAGGAGAGCCCCATACAGTCACAGACCCTCCTGGTCCCTGGACAAAGAGGAGAGCCCCACACAGTCACAGAGCCCTCATGGTCCCTGGACAAAGCACAGGAGAGCCCCACACAGTCACAGAGCCCTCATGGTCCCTGGACAAAGCACAGGAGAGCCCCTCCAGGTCCCTGGACAAAGCGCAGAAGCTCCCCACACACTCACAGACCCCCCTGGTCCTTGGACAGACAGACAGGCTGATAATATATGGGCCACAAGGTCACAACTGATCTGTTACTATTAAAAACACGGCCCGGTCTGCATGCAGTCGAAGCCACACACACACACACACACACACACACACACACACACACACACACACACACACACACACACACACACACACACACACACACACACACACACACATGTAACCTATTCCCAAAACACACACACACACACACACCATGAATGTCACGAGCGTACCACGCACATAAAAGGGATGAGACAGCATGTACGGAGACGCTGATGAAACGGCTCTCCCTGCCTTCAGTGGTCGTCACGGGAGCAGGGCTGAACGCTACGCTACGCCCCGTAGGTTCTGAACCGCACTGGCCTAGACTACGGGAGCAGGGCTGAACGCTACGCTACGCCCCGTAGGTTCTGAACCGCACTGGCCTAGACTACGGGAGGCGGGACATACCAGGAATACTAGTCTGACATACAGCCTGTGGAGATGTTAATTAAAGGCTTTCCTTCCATCAGTATGTCTAAAAGGCAAAGACTTGACAACAGACAACAAACAGTGGATTTACTAAAGGAAAGCGTCCATTTTCAGTTTGTAGCAAAAAAACAAACAAAAATAAAATAAAAAAATCTCATTGCAGATTAATATTGAATTTGGATATTTTTAGGGGGATTTAATTTGATCAATATATCTAATATGCATGACAGTAGAATGTACAATAATACATTTACAACAGGAAAGCACATATGCAGTCCTAGCAAAACCACTTTATTTGCAGAGAAGGCTTGAGTTTGACCTCTGACCTGCGAAGCACCCCGCCCAGCAGGGAAGCGTTGAGGCACTCGGGTGGAGACAGTCGTCGCTGGACCTCGGCCACCGTCACCTTGTACTTGGAGGTGGAGCTGAGGAGAGACAGCCGGCCCGGGACGGAGCAGAACACCTCGGTGGGGTTAGACACCATGCCCAGCAGGGACTCCTTCTGGAAGGGCAGGCCCAGACCATGGCCTTTGGGCAGGGAGACGGGACCTGGAGAGAGGGAGGGGGGGGGGCAGAGCAGCGAGGACACGATTAAGGTTAAGGTAGGGACACAGCCGGTGACTGGATACAGTAGTATACGAGTCCAAGTTGAGGAGGTACCTTTTACTAAGGGTTTGTAATATATGAAGTTTCCCCTAAAGGTTGTTGGCTTCAGAAATTTTACATTTATCCCATGTAACATAAACCCTTTACTTTTTATTGAAAAAGAAAATCAGATTAAGAGTTGCAACAATCAAAGCCAGATTACATGCTGCTTTGGACAACCCTATTTTTAGTCTACATTTTTATATATAAAGTAATTTACATCAGGCATCTTATTTTTCCCCATGCATACATTTCTGAGGTCTGCAAAGCTAGAAGCCCCCCATTCCTCTCATCCACAGGCTGCCACACAAATACACACAGACCCTGATAAAAACCAGAGATCCCTTCCAGAACGCAATATCCTCAAATGTACCCTGTAGTCTTGCCCAACTGCGCAAACCATTTTAGGCCATCATTTAGGAAACAGTCAAGTTTCAAGTCCCGCAAAACACCAATACGACTCAAAACCATACATATTTCCACCAGACAAACATAAACACAAACACAGCACGCTATAACACACATAGCTACCTTCATCCACACCTGCAAGAACGCCTCCCTCATAATGATTCCTCTGAAAGCGATCAAAGCTTTTGGCCCCTCGCAGTCCTAACACTGAGACAAGAATCACAGGGCAACAGCGGTGACTTCTGGGTTTCACTGGGGTATGGGGGGGTGGGGGGACGATTAGTGCCATATGACATGGCACTGTTTACAAGTATGCGTTGCCCGCAGCAACCACCCCCCCTGGCCCTGATGAGCATGTAAACGGCACAGTAAGGGTTTCTCCACGATGACGCCAACGTGTGTTGCTACGCCGACGCGTTCTTTTGCCTCTCTAGCTGTGCACCCGCCGTCCTCAATGATGCAAGGTTTGTGTATTTATAAACAAGATTTGTGATTACCCCACAAACACCAAGTGTGACAAACTTTTGCTGTTTGGGATGAAGTTGTGTTGACTGGCCCTGACAATGACATCATTCAGCGTTTGGCATTTAAAAGCATCAGGTTATTCTCCCATGTTATAGTACTGTAACACATTGAATTAAACTAGATATTCTCTATAGGGTGTCAGTGCACGCTCATCAGGCATGCATAGATCTATCCCATCCCGTTCAGCTACAGCGTCTAAAATAAAAAGGTTTTGGGGGTTACAGGCAAAAGGCTGTTGTTGCAAGCTAATCTTTCTCTGGCTCAAGTTAGCATGGAGAAGTGCTGGTGACAAAACACACAGTGAATACTCACCATTCAAAACATTTCGTGTCCCAACAAATTGCTGAATTGTTCTTCCCATGTGAGAAAAGGATGCCACGCCCAGAGAGGAGCTGGTTTAACAGAAAGCTAGCTTCTATCAACTTCACTGCTGTTTTACACTTAAACGAGAAAATGGTGGGGAACACCATCTTATCTGCTAAAACATATCCCAAGTGTTCCATTTTCTACCAGTCAACGCAGAATTTCAAACATTGCACAATATCTCTATGTTGTTACTTTGACACACTGTCATGTTTTGAAAGGATTTGTTTTTGCATCTGGGCATGAAGTAAAATGCTTTCCTAACCGGAATTTTTTTTAGGATATATATACTTAGTTTGATGCAACTCATGACTAGGCTGAATGGAAACACACAAAAGTCCAAAGTGTTGTCTTCAGCTTGATTCTCTGCTTAAAATGTCCTGACATGTCAACGCAAAGACAGTGAACTGGTAGTCAGTTGTATAGTACAGCAAAACGACAGATGTAAAATGTAGTATGTTATACATTAACGTTTACAAACAATTTAAACTGTTGCTGATATCAAATGTATTTGATACCACCCAATTATTGTCAGTCACCCGAAAATAAACTCACCTTTTTTGATGACCGTCTGATCTGCCATAATAATACTGTGATCATCCACATGCTGTAACGAACGGAGACATATGCCGTGAAAATTAGCTGGTGCTTCATTTGACATATTTGTCCCAGTTTAAGATAACATGCATGACAATTGAAATGGTATTACAAATAAATGTGCAAATGGTCGATTCGATGTTTCAATGATTGAGATTTGTCTTTGAGGATCAAATGTCTAAAACCAGTATACAAATATAACCACTCACTTGACCGTCATCCAGACCATGTCCCATCTCGTGCATTGACATGTTGTCACTAATGGAGGAGTCGATCGTTTGAAACGTGGCGGTATCTCCGGTCTGCGGAACGCTTCTCTTCTCAGTCCAGAGGAACCACCTTCTAGGCCCAAAATTTGACTGGCCAGGCCGCTCCTGCCATGAGCTCCGAGTCCTTCTTGGCCCTGTCGCCCCGGCCATGATTGCTGTTGGTTTGCTGACGGAGACTGGTGTATTGAGTTAATATTAAAAGGGTCGCTAAGGTGGGAATAAGGATCACTAGACTGTTGGTATATGGGCTGGTAGGGAGGTGGGAAGTAAGGGGGCTGGAAATCCGAACTGGCCGAATGTGAAAGGGCGGCGACGGGCTGTAGAGGTGCTGGCTCACGGCTGGCAGGTGAGGTAACCTCGGGTTTCCATTGCTGCTGCCGTCGTGTCTTTCCTATAGAATCAAATAAGACATTAGGAATTCGGTTTGACCAGATATGTACTGGCTGCATTTGGTATATATTTTACCATCTGCTTTTTTAGTGCAATCGCCAAATTCTAAAATCTTCATTTTATTTTAAATTGGCGTGCTTTAGCATCCATGGCTTGGCATATGTTACTGCTTGGTACGTTTTAGTTAAACACTGTAGCTAAATAACTTGAAATTAATACTTTGAGAATGTTTTAATATCGTCAAAAAAATGTAATGGAAAGTTTTAATTATATTATTATTTTATTGGTATTGGTATCAAAATGGAAACAAACTGAGAATTATATAATCATTAACGCATCATTTCAGATTTTGCATGTGGTCACTCTGTTGACGACTTAAGTTATGTCA